>RPOG01000543.1:162500-311850 GCA_008086565.1 Thalassoma bifasciatum | reverse complement strand
AATAATCTCTAACTGCTCTCTGGGTCAAATTTGATCATTTAGCAGTTCAAAGAAGAGAACATATTGAGACAAAAGGTGTGGACAAACACAAAGCTTTGTTCAGTTATTACACAGCAGAAAAATGTTGCCAGCCTGCATTTAACAAGTGTGCTTACACTGCAGGCGAAAGCTAAGTGTTTATTTCCTTGGGCTTAAAACCTGGAAATCCACAGCAGATTAGCTGAAGCTTGAGTATTTAGAAAGGAAACATAAAACATCCACTTTCAGATCGGCTTTTGATTAAATAAAATAGGGAAAGTGTTGGTGCTACTGTAAACTGCAGATCCTGGGCTTGTGTCGGCTATTACACAAGCAGGACAGGTAAACAGTTGAACTGGACAAACTGGTTTTTCACTTGCTGTGTTAAATTACAGATATCATCCCCTGCAGAACACAAAGCACTAGTGTTTCCCTATCTCTAGCTCTTCATCAGGTCAGCAGCTAAAAGAAAAAAGCCTTTCATTCCACACCATGTGATTATTACCATACAGTATTTAAAATTTGGGTTTTAAAGAAGCTCTCGAACACAACTGACATTCAACAAACTCATTACTTCTACTTTTTTGTTCAACTGCAAATCGATGGGAATGTACTTGTAATGTTTTATTCCTTTTTAAACAACTAAGTAGTTAATGAAAGCATTCAACTGATCAGGAGCAGAGTTCTAAAAACTTAATGAAATTTTTGTTTCCATGACCAATTTTGCAATTCTAATTGGAAAGGCAGAGTGGGACAAAGGACATCTTTTTCTGCCATAACACTGCCACCAGCTAAAGGACCAGCACAAACAAGGCAGCTTGAACCTCCACTGTGCCAAGCGTGAACCAAAAACAACAACAGCAACCTACTGTTTCGTTCTTGTGCTCTTGAATCTACTGACTGCCTTCTAAAAAATGTGCATCTATTGCACTTTTTCTGCAGTCAGAGAAAAAGTTTTTAGTGTAAACTCCAGATCATAGTCTCATCTCTTCTTCAGCGTCTAAACCTTTGTTGTAAATGCTGCTCTTACAGTTCACTATCTACAGATCTTGCATGTATACTACAGCATTTTAAGTCCCTGTGTCAACGCAGATTTTTTCAGGGTATTTTTTGCGTTTTAGGGTGAAATGCTGTGAGGTGTTGTTGTATAAATTGGGCCTCAATGTAAATACAGCAGCACCAAACTAACAGAGATAAACCCTTGCTAAAGATAGTAAGAAGGATGTTACATTTTTCTCATATTCTGAGCAAGGAACTTGAAGTTCAGTGGTGATGGATATGGCAACGAGATGCAGTTAACTTGTTTGCACTGGGACCTGTAACCTTTGGCTACTGACTTAAGCCTTTCATCGACCTTCTCTACAACAAAACGGTTAATATATCCCCCCTCCCCAATGCATAGTTTAGACCTTTCTAGTGCCTCTGAGATGATATGTGATCTTTCTGTATTCAAAAATCATCAATTGCTTCCTGTAAAATGTTGCCTACTGTGACATCTACAATAGTGCCTGTCACATCGTTTGTCCAAGTGAGTGGGGGGAGTGCGGCTTAGCCATAAGTCAATTCCTTTATTTTTAGTTTACTTAAAACTTTCAGTTAATTTGATAAGTAATTTTCAATGAGAAATACACTAAAAGTTGTGTTCAATTACCGTTAAAATGCAGCATTCATCTATGATTAAATACAGGTTGGTATTTTTGCTGGGACAGAATACAGCACGGTAATCTGAAATGATAACATTTGCCAACCTCTGGGATTCAAAACATTCAAGGTCTTTAACCTTCATCACAACAGTCACAAACTCAGCATGAATCATCATCAGTGTGTTACAGCCTGTAAAGGAAAAAAGAAGCCAAAATGTCAAAAGACCATGAGAAGCTGATAAAACACATTTATGATTGCCTAATATGACGGTTATTCCGCACTACACTTTCGAGCAGATGCCTGCATAGAGTGGGATAAAAGAGGATAAGAGCCACAAGTTATTCATAAGTCCAAGCTGAGTGTTTCACAAAGGAGAGAAGCAGAAGTCGAGTGATCTCAGCCTTTACTTTAGCCACAGAAGACCCTCTCAAGAGCCCTTCCACTGTGGCGCTCATTGTTTCCTTTGGTGCTTCACCTTGTGCTTTCCTCTTGGAACAGCAGCGCTTTCAGTTGACCCAGACTCCAGCAACACTTACAGCACTTAGACAGAGTGAAGTAACTGTAATGACACTATATTTCATTTCTTCTGAACTTAAGAATGTTAAGCTTCTATGAAAAAGTGTCTTCAGTGAACACTCAAATCCTACAGCCTCACACAAACGAACACACCTCGCTGTTATCATCAACAGCTGCACACGTTGGTTTTTGTCTCATCATCAGTTTCAGAAATAGCTTGGTGACAAGATATGGAGAATTGGGCTGCACAATATGTCGTTTCAGTATCGTCGTTGAGCTTTTCAACTAAGTTTTTATAGCCTGTCTACACCCAATTATTCTAAGGGCACATCCATTTATGTAAACTGCTCAAAATATAAAGGGAACCCTTAAACAATGTAACGTAACTCCAAGTATATTACACTCAAGTGAAATCAACCCAATAGTTTTTTATGCTATTTTGTTGTCAACATACTCTATTATACTTTGAAAAAATATTTTCAACTGCTATCATTAATTCAGATCTAATATGTGTTATATGATTGTTCCCTTTATTTTTTTTTAGCTGTATATTTTACCTCACTACATGCAACAGCTAGCACAGTTAGGGCACCTTCTAAACACTCTGTCATCTCAACTGCTGTTATCAGGGTTGGGCAGAGTGAAATGCAGTGTGAGTGGTCGAGCCACTGAGAGAGAGAAAGAGTTGTGAATGTGAATGGGGCATAGCAGGGACTCTGAAGGTTTGCCCTTACTTAATATCACATAAGGTCCTTTATTTAACACTTTCAGGATTAAAGGCAGCAGCTTCCAGCTCTGTGCGTTCAACTTTACCCTAGAGTCTGTCATCATCATTTCAGGCAGAGTCAGGGAGAATTCAGCTGAACACGTGAAGCAGCAAACGTAAAAAATATTGCAATATATTGCAATTTTCATTTTTTTCCCGATATTATGCAGCCCTAATGGAGAAGAAAAAAGAGCTAACATTAGACCTAGCCTGTTCTGTTTGGATGAGTTTGACATAACTTTTTCCTTCAATCAGCAGGTCAGTGCCAAAGCTCTTTTCATGGCAGAGACACCAAATCTTTTGTCCTGGCAGAACCAACTCATCTAAGTTGGTTTGGTGCTCTGTGAGATGAGGGAGCACATAAAAAGAATCCCCAAAAGGTATGTCCTCGGAGGAACCTCCTGCAGATGGCCACTTTATTCTCATTCTGATATTTTTAGTGTTGCTTGCATTTTTGCTTTCAACTGTAGCCATATTGTGTAGGTGTCGTCAGTAATATGCAACAGGGAACACTGCTGCTTGAAAGAGAGGAATCGCTGTGTGTGCCTCCACCGAGAGAAGTGATCAGGTGGTTTGCTGGGCTCCTGTAATTAACAACCTAGCCAAATCCAGCCAGGCATGACCAGCAAATTAACATGCAGCAGCTTTCACACTCTATCCCACAGATCTGCTCAGTGAGTAGAAAACCAATACTGGGCCAGTCTGAAAATAGCCCAGACCACAGATCGTCAACTCCAATATCAGCGGTACTCTGCCTGCTATCATCAACAAGCTGCTTAGATACTGTCCTGCTTCTTATGCAACAAACCAACAGAGACAGTGAGATCAAGGTTGCAAACTTTGGGTCACAATTTTCGGAGAAGCTAAGTTCTCATGGGTATTTTTTTTTTTTTTTTTTACAAATTTTGACAATGTTAACCTCTTCATAAGTTCTAATTTTCAAAGATATTTTAAAATGTTAGACAATTTATTTGCTAAAAAAAAAGAGTGTTGAAGGAATTCAGTGCAGCTTTCCAGAATTCAGGGAATGTAAAACACTACATGGTGAGACCACAAATGACACAAGCCCTGTTAATGATTTGTTAAATCTTAATGTGACAAACACACAACTACTGCTCATATTTTATGGGTGCATATTGCATTATTTGTTGGGGTGGTGTCTCTGTTCATCACAGATACTGCTTCTTGCAAGTGAAATGAAATGACATGCAAACATTCAAGAAGCTGACGGCAGTGAAAGGAGGGCAACAATATTCCCTTTAGTCCCTGTCCTGACCACCACAGCATCTCATCTCTCATCACTTTTTCCTGTCCACACAGGAACTAGCATCACCAGGAGGAAATCCTTCCTTAGCTGAAAGCGTGCTGAAATCAGGCTGGTTGGGGGACGTCAACATGAAGGTCCTACTATCAGCTGCTGGACAAACAGACCAGTCTTATCTCTGACTGCACATGAGGGAAAGAAAAACAGATAGGACACGTAGAGCTGTGTATTGACCTCCACTTTGGTCGGACTACTCTTGACATTGGGGGCAAGCTTTTCATGATAGAAAAAATGTAATAGTTTCTTCAAGCTTTGAAAAGTATAAACCTAATACTTGATGTTGCAGCTGCACCACTGTGTGAGAAATCAATAAAACAGAAAACGTAAAACTTTAAACAGACCAGTGTTTAAGTAGTACAAGGGAAAACAATGCATCTGTTTGAAGTTTTTTTTAATGTGGATTAGTATGAGATACAAGTCAATAGTGATTAGTCACAGGTCAGCTCTGCTGCCTTGTTGGGAAACAGGCCAGAGAATGAGACCAGCAGTCAGGCAAACAACAGATGCAGAAAGGGTCAGCTCCACCATGTACGATGACAACTTTTAAGAAAACCCAAGCTAAACCCAAAAATATTGGTAAGCCTTTATGCTCCATTAGGAATACTTTTATCACTTTGTTGTTGTTTTGTTTTTGACCCATTTCTTTTTCTCCCATTTTCGGACATGACTCATTCCTCAACTTGCAGTGTACTGATCAGCTGTTTGGGCCTGTGGCCTTCATAAAGGACAGCAGCGCAACCAAACGAACAGCGTGCCACTTTTAAAAGCAGGCAGAGTCCACTGCATATATCTGTGATCCGATCCTCCAACACAAAATTAGATCTGCAGTTCGGATTGTACGAAACATAGACGTTGTTTCCATGATGTCACTCCACTGTTTCCGAAGCAGAGTTATGGAGCTTATCATTGGTGCCTGCCACATTAGAAATGCTGACTAAACCCAACTTCTATTGACCTAGCTAATCAGTGACCAAGCTAATTGGTCAGAAGAAAAAAAAGTAGTCAGCCCTTGACAGTGCGTATGGATAGCAAGCTATTCAGAATTCACAAAACTAGCTACAATACATACTCACATGTTTTGGCTGGGTACCAAATGCGGTACTTTACAGGTGCCAACCAAATTCTGTCTGTAGTACCAATTGCCAACTCAAGTAAAACCAAACAGGACTATTTTTCAGCATCGTCACGCATCCTTATGGCTTGAGTAGAGAAGAACGCCATTTTCCATGGCGGACAAGGACATGGAGTATGTAGAGCTGGGTTTTAATTTGTGAATTATTTATTATTAGGAAAATAACTGCTAAGTTGTTGTTGATTTAGTCGAGGATTTTCATGTTGTAGAAATTTCTGAATCAACTGCAATGTTAAAGTGCAAACAGTTGAGTGTTATTTTGATATATTTGTTTATATATTAAGAAATCCATATGTTTAAATATTTTGGAGATTTTATTATTAAACATTTCAAGATTCATTACCACAGAAACAAAAACAAAAGTACTAAAAATTGGTACTGTTGAATTCTGCTACAAATTCCCAGTTACTGGGCATTGGGACCGTATCAGTTCAAATGTGAAAGGCACCTTTCTGTATCCATTTCTATGAGCCAGTTTATAACAAAGAGGTTAAGTGGCCTGTATCCCGAGTTGTAAGAAAATAACTCTCACAATCCTGCATCAAAAACTGTAACTATCCCTTTAACTAATGGCTCAACTCTTGACATATCAAAGGAACTTTGTTCCAAAGGAACGCTTCTTTACGGACTCCAAGTCCTATTAAGTTAAATGTTAACCAGCATTTGCAAGATTTCTCTAAGACCTGGGGATCATTCAGATCTTAAGAAATACAATCACAGAGTTTCTTTTTAGTTTGGTTTACTTATGCAAATATTGATGACTGATCATTTCTCAGCAGGAGATACATTTCCTCCACAAACATTCATCAACTGAGAAAACATTTCACAGTTTCTAATCTCAGTGTCAGTCTTTAACAGTAACAAACTCAGAGGGCAGGAGAAGAAGTGACCTAGTTTGGCGATAACACTCTACAAATGACATAATTCCTTGGGATAGATTCACTTCACTACAGCAGATTCAATCTATAGTTCTGTTACAATAAAGAAAGACAGGGTTGAAACAACAGCAAAACAGCAGTTTTATTACTGTTATAAAAACTTCCCTTCACACTCTGACTCAATGTGTTTCCCATAAATACAGGGCTCTGTAACATGGCATGTCAACTCTTTGGTGTTTTTTATTTATGTATTTCAGGTTCAGTTACAGGAGCTTGTCTGCAGCTGAGCCAGGCTAAAGCTAGATGCAAGGGTCACTCTCCCTTTAACTCAAAGTAAATAAACGTCGACTCTTGTTTTCTACGCATTGTTGTGCTAGTGAGCTGGTAACACCGCTTATTTCAGAAGAGCCTGGTTGACACAGGAGTGAATGACAAATGAATGATGAGCTTCCATCTGCTTCAGTGTCTCATTCACTCACAGGCAGCATCAGTTAGCAGGGGCTAACTAGCCAGTCTCGCAGAGAGCTAGCTCACATTTGCTAGCATCCATGCCTTAAACAGTCTGACTTGTCTTTTGAATGGATATCACAATGCTGCAGGGAAAGGTGTGGAAAGTGTCCAACATGTCCGGTTGCAAGGGGTTTTTAATTTTCATTGTGAAAATAAGTGTTACCTGTCCGCAGGCTTTTCTCAGTCACCTCCTCAGTGACAGGCAGCTGCTAGTGCTGTTGGCTGGTGCCAGCTAGCTTAGCTCATGTAGCTAATTCTCAGCGCTGCAGCATCAAAGCCCGGTGACATTTCACTCACCTAACAGCGACCGGAGATGTTTTAGTCGGGTCAGTACATCCTTCTTTGGGTCCAAAACTTTCTGTGTAGATTTCTTGACGTCCCCATGCCCCCTTCGAGTGAACATTCCGCTGTAAAATGCAACCGTGGAAGCTGAAATCACCTGCGTTTCACCATTCACCGAGCCTCCAGTGTGACTGTCACTTCCCTCACCACTACTCTATGCCTGCTCGGTAAACATTCACCCAGCGGCCGCTGCTGTCCTGTTTTCCTTTTTTCTGTGGGTGTGTAAACACGGAAGCACAGCCCGTCAGAGGGGAATGGTTGAATGATGAGAATACGCCTCCTCACCTACAATATTGCATGTTGCACCTCGGAAGTTTTGGGTGCCTTTAAATCATATAACCCATTAAAATAAGCTACCTTTATTTTTTCTTTGCAAAGCAGTTGTATTCTCCAAAGATGAGCTCGAGTTTGTGTATTATTTTTGTTTTTCCAAGAGGGACAAACTGAGTGCAATGTCCAACCTTTGACTAAACTGACTGTTAAAAACAATCAAAAACATAGTTATCACTTCATCCCTTCATTCAGTGAAAAACAGTATAATGAGGGTCTGGATCTTACAATGGCTCACAAGCGCCCTCTCGTGTTTGAGGCTATTCATCGATCCCTGTCTTTCTGAGATATTTGGTAATTGACAGTACATGAAAAAATAATGGAGAAGAAAAGCATTGTTAAAGGTGACTGAAATGGCACATACATAGGCCAAAAAACAAAACAAACAAAAAAAACCATTTCATTTATAAAACTTGTTGTAAATTTAATAAAGATATATTTACTATATTATATTAAGGATCTTTTGTATTTACTTCCCCACTCGTCCCTTCGTCTCTCAACCTGTCAGTTGAGGTCAGTGTTAGGTGGGCTGGAAAAAATTACATTGTGTGGGTCGTTAAAATTTTGGCTGCTTTTCACAACATTTAGCAGGTTTGTAGAAAGTATTCTGGGGAAAATATATAAAAATAGTTGCAATTTAAAAAAAAATAATAATAATAATAAAAAATGTATACTTTTGATCTCTTACTTATTATTATTATTATTATTATTATTATTATTATTATTATTATTATTATTATTATTATTATTGTTGTTGTTGTTGTTGTTGTTGTTGTTTCAACAGAGAGAATCAGTCCAACTTTACATCATTGATCATTAATATAGTTTAAAATAGAGTCACTGTGATATAGTTTTGGTCACTGCCAACTGTAATGCCCCAAAGAGTTCAAGCAAGTTTAATTGAGGTGTGTTGGCCTGGGGGCTTTTCCTCTTAAACTTAATGTTTAGAGACTACATTAAGTCAAAGTCTGAAAAACACACACACACAAACACAAAAAAAAGGCTACAGAAAGGAATGGGAGACCGATCTGGAACGTAAAACTTAAGTACTTTGGTAACTCCATCCAACTGTATAACTTCAAGGCTCATTGCAAGTACTGTAACACTGGAATCTGAGCATTATAGGAATTTATCAGCCAGCAACTCATGCAGTTTTCAAAGGAGTAAGTACAAATCAAACAGAAATTGTACTAGAGTATTGACAAATAAGCCCCAAACTTACTATCAGTGGAAATGCACAGTAGAACTCTGTGATCAAAGTCGAGTATTTCAACTTAAAGAGTTGAGACATTTAATTGAGTGCTGGCATAATATTTGATGAAGCATTTTTACTGTTGTTTTTTTCATTGTAGTGCCAAATCAATCCAGTCTTAATTCTTTCTGTGTTGTACGTTGCTTTGGCCAAAGGTGTCTGCTGAACGTAAGGGTAGAATTGTAGAATTAAATAGATATAACTCATGTTTACTCTCCATAGATTCGAGTTATTCTTACTTTCAGGTAGTATTCATGGCAGACATTTGGA
The DNA here is from genome assembly GCA_008086565.1 of Thalassoma bifasciatum. Taxonomy (NCBI): domain Eukaryota; kingdom Metazoa; phylum Chordata; class Actinopteri; order Labriformes; family Labridae; genus Thalassoma; species Thalassoma bifasciatum. Next base: position 302,868 of record RPOG01000543.1, on the reverse strand, counting down.
CATATCACAGAGTAGGCATGACATTGATGATGGCCACATTCCTCAAAAGTATCGTTTGTTTTGTTGTTGTTGTGAGCTTGAAAGCACTGGTATAAATAACTGACTCACTTCTGCATCATTGGAATAGAAATACTTTCGGTACGTTGTACATCATGCCTGTGCTTTTCCTAATATGTAAAGTTTAAATGGGTCTAATATGTGCTTTGGAAAGCTATGTGTTTGAAATAATATCTTTGTGAATTGTGTATTATCCTAATAATACACCTTTTTTTTTCTAAAATTCACCACAGAGTTTAAGCTTTTTACTCCAGCTCCAAAACCCGGTAACATTATAGTCAAAGCCCTCAGTTAAACCCGGCCTCCCTGAACATTCTCATAGATAAATTCACTTAATTGTTACAACAGTTATGATGTACCAGGGAACCTAACTTAGATGAAAGAATCTTCTCTTTTTATATTCACACTTTGCTACTGTGACACAAAGCAGAAAAGAGTAGAGGAGTCTCGCTACACACTCAAGCTGCTGCCACTTGACACTTTAAACTTCAGTCTGTGATGAATGAATGGAAGAATACAAGGGATTTTTGAATAAAATATCTGTCTTGCAGCAATAGTAAACTTCAGGTAATGTAAAATTGAACAGACTTCAGCATGCTCATGACTCTGACATATATATATATATTGCAAGGTTGTACAAAAAGCGTATTCAAGGTTAAGCAGAAAGAAAAGTGTTAATATTCTAGGGTAAGTCAAGTTTGAAGAAATTGCATTAGCTCATCAGGCTAAAAATATCAACATTCCGTGCAGTCTCATACATTTGTTGTACTGCGTGAAGCCATCTGATTTAGTTTGGTGCAGTGTTGTGGCACTTGGACTGAATCTCACATTTGACCTCTAGCTGCTTTGGGACTCAGATAAAGACTCAGAGGAGGATGATATGTAATCATGTTTCTCAACAACAGGTGGGTAAAATTCTAGCAGTAGGTGTGTTCTGCAAAGTAATAAAGTATTATTGTAAATTGTAAAAATTCTGCACATCAAAATTGTCCAGCACAATCAGTCTAGGTTTAGACAGTCTGAAATCTGGAGCCAAACAGCACCATTCCTTATCCTGAAAGTTAGATACTACAAGTGACTTTACTATACTCTGCTCTGGGAATTTTCCTTGGACTTGGGGCTAAGGTACTGAGGCCTCAACCTGGATTGGACTTAGGTGACGTAGGCTTGACTGATTTTTCCTTGGTGACTTGGGCTATGGTGACTCAACAGCACTGGTTTGGAGGCTTTCAATTTTGAGGTTCAGCTGAGAAAATCATTTTCATGTACACATTTAGAACCACCTGATTGAAGCCAGAGCCTTAACTGTAGAGTTTAAACGAAGGTCAAGTTCAGAACAGAGTAATCTTTTCACTCTTAATTATAAAATAAGCACACTTCTAGAAATATCTGTAGACTTGTATGCAGCAATTAGTCCATCCATGTAATCCTATCAAACAAGGGGCATTTTATTAGAGGGCTGATTAAGAGTGTAACAGCAGTCTCAGTATTTACTATCGGTATATTTCAGAGTCAGTCAAGTTTTATTAACACATCTTGTTGTAGTTCACATTACAATTGAGAGTGTTAACATCGTACTTGCAGAACTAAACAGACCACTAAAGAAGAAATTAATTAAACGACTTAGATGATTGCAAATATTATTAATGCAGAAAAAGAACTGGGAATACTTTATGTTGCAACCCATGGAGTCCTATCATACTCCTAAACCATTCTTTAGAAACTATTAATTGATTGCACAACCCAATACATAATAACAAATGCCCCTAAAGCATGGGCAGATTCAATAGACCAGGGTTTTCTCTCTGCCAGCAACCAAGTTGTGACAGTGCTAACATCTATTCTGACAGACTTACTAATGACAACCACAAGTGCAAAGGGGCATGGATAGAAAATACAAATAAAAAACAAAAGCTTTAAAGTTGGGGTGTTTAATTTTAGCATTCTTCTGAAGTGACATTATTTTTCCAGAAGGTGGCGCCTGAACCATTCGTGATCTGAGACAATGACATACCAATGCAAGCTGCACATGTCAGCAAGTTTCTATTTATTTTACAAACAAAACCACTTCTTAAAAAAAAAACATATCTCCACATCATCTTTAAGTATCATAACATGAAATTATTTTTGCATAAAAAGGGAAACTACAATAAATATCACTTAACTGAACCTTCACCTGAAAAAAAAAAAAAAAGAAAAAAAGCATTTCAAAACAGAATGACTTACAGCTTTGTTTTAACAACTTGATTCTAAAAGCTAAGTTAAGGCATTCAGTGTTGTTGACAAGTGTTTGGGAGTTGTCTTTGAAGAACCCTGCACAGTCAATAAAGAAGACAAGACTGCATTTTATTTCATCTTCCACCCCCACAAACTGAACACTGACAATGTTGTGAGAGTCCGTCTCTCATTTTCAAGGTTTTTCACAATGGATGTCTTGAATGATAGGAGAGAGAACAGAGGCTAGTGAGAGCTGAGGCCATAGAGGAAGATTAAAAAGAGGAGTAAAATCAGCCTTTGCCCTGCAGTTTGGTATGACACTCATTATCTGAAGTGGGCCATTCTAAGAAAGGAGGAGGTTGCCTGTCACAACAGATGTTGATTACACAAAACAGGGTAGTTTGGGAGGATGCATGAATAAAACACAAGCTCACACACACATATACTCTGGGTTACTGTAAGTGCTTTGTCACCAGTCTTAATTGATTGTAATCACCATTCCTTCTTGGCAACCCCCCCGTTCTTGAAGTGCAGGTTATAGCTCATTATCTAAGATGGCATGGACCTACAATAATCCATCAACAATAACAATGAGGCTGGATGTTGTCTTCTCTCTTTAATCCTGCACCTGGTGGTATTTTGGGTCCAGCTTTTTCTCTGAAGTAATATACCATAGGAAAAGGCAATTCAACTTTATAGTCTGCTGTAGAGGCCCATGCTGCTTATTCAAAGATAGTTCGGTTTAGAATTACACAATTACAGCACCAACTGTAACATTAATTTTGAATGAGATCATTTATTTCAAAATGGGATTCCCTGGGTATAAACCATGTTAACTGATTTTTTTTCATACAGACTTCGAAATGCCAATTGCAAGTGTCTGGCAGTGAAATGAGGACCTCATCTTGACCAGATGGTGGCACTGTAGCCCCAGAAATGAGAATGTGATTTCTCATGGCCAGGCTGTCGGACTGATTCCAATCCAAGGTTTGAAAAGCACTTGTCTGCTCTAAATTGTTCTTATAAAGAGCTTGGAAATACTTGACTTTTCTCCTTATGTGGTTATGGATTTCCTTTTTGCACAATTAAGTGCCATTAAAAGCTAATGTATCTTGTTAAACCACATTAAGGTGTTGGGGTGGACAGTGGCCCCGTTATCCTGCCTCATATTGTGAACATTTCAGAGCAGTTTTTGAAATACATCTTTGACCATTCAGAAACTACAGGATGAAAATGATCAAAAGAGAAATGTCCGCAGTGGTTGTTGAATTTTCAAGCAGTGAGACCACCCACAGGTGCTCTACATGGATGAGCAATGGAAAAATGAAAATGGGGAAACATGAACCAATTTTTATTTGATTAAACCTGGCTCACGCACATAAAGTGGAATGTGAATACACCTGCATTTAAAATTTTAGTACAATGTCTTCATTTCATTTTGTTTTATTTTGTTTCTGAATTTGCCAGGGGATAATTTAGGGAATTATACACAATATTACTGTTTTAATCATTCACTTCATGTAATAAATAAAATATAATTTCAGCCAAAACAAATTTTATTCCAACTGTTCTTTTGTCGTATAGATATAATAAATGCATAACATCTGTTAATAGCACACTTTCAGAATCAAACCCAAACAAGAGCCCGAAATTAGAGATCACAGCTCCCACCAGGGGTCGTCATAGTGCCCCCCAACTGTCAAGGTTATCTCACAATTAACAAGTTCAGAGCACAAATCTTATGATTCATACCCTTTCTATTTATTTTGAAATGGAAAAAAAAAGAAAAAAAAAGGAAGACAGCTAATGGTCTTGCATTAAATTCTTGTCATGTCTTTTTTTAAACACTGCAAGGTATATGGATATAAGCTATTTCTGAATCTTGTGTTTGTAATGCACACTGTAGTTTGGAGCACATCTTCACAGAGGTTAATGAGGGGGCACTCCGAAGTAATTAAAACAAGAGCATTATAAGGCAGCAGTTTCACATAAAGTACTCATAGCAATATACCCCACACTTAATTAAAACTCTTTGCTGACAGCATTTTGTATCTTCTCAGGTAATCTGCTGTGAAATTAATAAGGAGGGAGAATTAAATGACTAATGTTGGCAAAGAAAGGGTATTTTTTTTTCACCTCAGTATGCATGACAGGGGTCTCTATCTGGTATGTATGATCCTTATTGCACTAAAAATACTTCTTCAGGTTCTCACCGTAATCTGATTTCAATTTCACTTGTGGTATGACACTGTAGCGACCAGCCAGGGGGACATTTAATTGAAACGTCCGTGCTTTTAATTGGATTTCGTTAAGATGTGAAATTACCTCCTGAATTACAGTCTTGTACCTTTAAATGCTGATACAGGATGGTTTCCAGCAGTGATCAGTTAAGGAGCTGAAATAATGCTTTCATTCAATGGTGCGTCACTCTGCAGCCGCAAAAGAACATTCTCAAATTTAAAGAGAATCTGTTAAACCTGGGGCCTTGCACTTCAAAGACGAACAACTATCTTGCAAAATGAATTGTTGTTTTTAACAGGATAGAGCTTCAGAGACAATACAATTCTCAAGCCCGATCCTGAAGCACTAGAGGTGGGAATCAAGGCATCTGCTAACAATTCTACTGTAATATCGTTATCAAATGCCAACATTGCTCTCACAAAGGAACTGTATTTAGACCTAACAAGACTCAAATGCTAATAATACAGTGTCTGCTATATCCATTGCAAGGCAAGTGAACCAGGCATTCATGATATCATAGTTAAGCTGAAGGTGTTAGCATTAGAGTCTGACACATTGAGGTAATGTGTGGGTGGTAGACAGCAAAGCTTCCTTCACCTCCTCAAGGGTTGTGCTCTACCAACCTCCTACACCTCGTTTTTGAATTTTCCCATTCTAGGGCCCGTGTCACCCTGCTGTGGCTGTGCAAAAACCTCCCTGCCTCCTCCACCTACATCCATGACCCCCTCTGATAAGCTTGGAGTTCATCCCTTTCACTGATTAGTTTGCTGGCAGATTGAATGCCCATGTCTGCAGCCCTGTGTCAGCTCGGCTGGCTCTACCTGTGTGTGGTTAGATCAGCAGGTGGCTGGCACACTGTCCAGCCTGATACTGAAACCATTATTTATACAAAACAGTACTCTATGCTCAGGAAAGTCCAACCTCACAGAGGATGTATGGAGGAGAGACTGCATTTTTGGGGTATTTGAAAATTCTAGATAATATGATACATCTCTTCTTTATGCTAGATACAATAATGTTTGGAATTGTTTGGAAAAACCGTATTGTATGATTTTAGGATTCATATTCTGTGTCAGTGAGGATTCTGAAAACATGAGGTCATTAGTGACTTCTCTGCCAAAACCCCCTCTTTTTAGTACATTGTGTGGTGTGCTTTGTGTGTGTGTGGTTTGTGTAAATTCATATGTGTTTGTTTGTTTACTGTGCCATTGCTGGTCCAAGTTGGAGCCACGGGAGTGTGAAATAACAAGCACAAGAGGGATTTCATGCCTTTACAAAGCTGAAAAGGTATATTTTTTGTCAGACAACTCAGTCCATTTCCATCCCAGACAAACTTTGTTTACTCCTCACTAGTCACTGCCTCCCTATTTTCTAAAACCCCATGCAATTAAAAGCAGCATTATATATGGGTTCCCACGGGTATTGTATGTCCAGGTTTGCTTATGCGACATCCCGGCTCTCTTTTATCTCCATTATCAAGCGGACATGGTGCATCATTAGGAAAAGACAAACAACCCAGTTTCTTTTTGGGGGGCAGGCATGCTGACAGAAAATCAATGCCTGGTTTCCCATGAGCACCTAATTAGCTGGACACTTGTGCACTGTTGAAACAGGGCAGATCTCTTTGTCTGCTTAGTCGATCAGGTGAAATGCATGAAAGACACCTTTAGAGCTGATAAAGAGTCAGAAAGGTGGGGAGTGAACACACAAGTGACACTTATGGTGTAGCGTGTCTCCCACCTACTATATGCTGCAGCAGGCAGGATTTGAACTCGATTATCCATGTCAGTGACACATTCCCTTCTTAGGGCAGCGTATCTGTATTAATGAAGCTCTTTGATCTCATGGGATTGTACGGGTAGTAAATATAACCTGTTTTTTAAAGAGCATATAAGTAATACAGCTGACATTTCATTCAGCAGGCTATAACAGGGTCGGTAGTGCTGAATATAGGATTTTTAGTGGAGTACCATGCAGAAGTCAGAACTCAATTGGTCTCTCACTGGAAATTCAAAACATTCAATAAAAATGGGAAGAGGTGGGTTAAAAAAAAACAAAATGTCCAATCTCTTTCTACAACCTGCTAGAGTGACACTTGCGTATTTTTACTGTGGACAAGGTGGCAGTACAAACGCAGATAGACGAAGGGGAATAAAAGGGTCTTCTCATGACAAACTTTCTGGAAATGTCAGCCTTTCATGCTTTTGAGAAGACCTATTTCATATCTATTACAGCAGGCATTCTGTGTCCGATATTTCAGATTTCAGTCCTCCCCGCACTGCAAATCCTCTGCCAATCTTCCGCCCTTAAGAATCTCTGCCAGCCCCGATGCATTATTCTCCCTACCTCCTCTCTCCCCCTTTTGATGTGACAGAACAAACCGCGACCTATTAGGATTAAGGCTTTGAAAAGATCTTTGAAGCCGCTCAAGGTTCCTTTAAACTGGGGAATGACAATATGAGCTGTGTGGCAGCAGATGCTGAATGGAGTGATTGCTAGTCCTCCTCAGCGAGGTCTGCTGTCACACAGACTTACAAACACTCACACATGTGCTTCTGCTTCTGCTTCTGCGAATGCACCCACAAACACACACACAAAAACAACTTTCAGCAACAACCCTTTACCCAGAGCACAGCAGTTGTCTTTTACACTGCATGTATTGTGCTCACAAATGCAGATTTAGTTCAATACTTTGTCCTTTTTTTTCTGCGTTTTGCTGTGGATTGTCAAAGCAGAGTTTGGCTCCAAGCCTTTTTCTGTACCTGAACTGCTGCCCAGGATAAAATCAAACAAACATGTCAACACCTTGCCTTCCTTTCTTTAATGATGTGTTTCTCTTTAGGGGGGAAAACCGAGTCAAAAGCATCATCAGAGGCAGGATAATGAAACGTGAAGGATGGCGTATCACAGAATGATGTGCAAACTGACATGCCAGAGAGAACTTGTAAACCACTTGTGTGAGCAAGCCATATCTGTATGAGTGTTTCTTTTTTTTTTGTCTACTTAAATCATAACGACAAGCTGTGGGAGCAGTTTATCTGGCTGAAAATTAAAGGAGTTCAGTGTGTCTCGTTTTTAAGAGTGAGGATCCTCCAAAGCACAGAGGAATTTTTATTTTATCTTGTGTATGATGCCTCAACACTGACAGGGCATCTGATGATGATGCTGCGATGATGGAATGCCGCACTGATGCAGAGGAGAGCAAATTAAGTAGAAATGGCAACCTGAAATGCTACCTTTACACTTAACTTCAGTCACACAGACATGGCAGAGTGCAAATAACATTACTATGCATCTCTTACAATCAAAAAAGAAAGAATTTAGCTTTCCTTTATCTAATCACAGTTCTGAATATCCCTTATCGCCACTGCCTTGCCCCCTGAGGTAGCCAAAGACTGATATCATATCCAATATTCATACTGGGTGATCCCTGGAGAGATTTATCGTGGCAAATTTCACAGGTGATCCTATTTAGATATTCATCCTGTTTTGCGTCGCGTCTGGGCTGAAACATGCCCCGGCGGGAGATGTCACTGGGAGACAGTCAGTGCAGATAGCCGGTTGCTGGAGAAATGAAGCTATGGGACACACAGGGTAAGGGTAAGTCTCAGTACACAGCAAGAAAGACAAGTTCTCAGGAACCTGCCACTGTAGAGCACATATTGATCTGCCATTGCATCTTATCTTTGTGACTCTAGATTAAAATGCTCAACATTGGCTCTCCCGCTCTCCCTCTCTCTGCCAGGCTGAAGGCCTTTCTGTATCCCTGAGTGGAGGAGCTCTAATCTCTCAGAGAAGTAGTGGGAGCCTATCACTGGCAGAAAACTCACAGTTCTCACTGCAGAAAAGAAAATCTCTGAAATTAACTGGCTTAGCATGCACCCCTCCTTCTAAAGAGAAACTTAAATGGTAATCAGGTTTGATCTGCTCTCTGGTCTTTTGATGCAAGAGGTTGTTTTTCTTAACAAAGTGTTTTGCCCCCACCTTTTCTACAAGCGCTGTTATCATAATCCAAACAATTGGCTGTTGTAACTGTGTGTATTCCACTTGTGGGAAATGGATGAAAATCAGATCCTCTTGGGTCTCGTTTCATGTCCTGTCCAAATGAGCAGGGCACAGTGAAAGCTCTGACAAAACCAGGCAGGAATAAAGGGGGGAGAGCCTGGGCAGACAGACGGATGAGCCCCAGGCTCCAGGGCTTTGACTTTGGCCCAACAAACGTTTGTTTTTCAAAGTGTTTTGATAGTAGAATGGATTAAGGCGGATGTGGACCAAAGCCCCCCCACCACCCCTGCCCATCTATGGTCTTGTCAAACGATGCATTGAGAGGAGCAGTCGCACCTGTTAGTGCAGCCCAGAGGAGCAGGACCAGGATGATATTGAGCAGGGCTTTGTGGGTATCAGAGTCAAAACAAAGCTGTCAGCCAGGGCTCATTCATCTTTGATGTTCATTGATGAGGAAACTGGTGGGCCTCAACAGGGCATTGTTTCCTCTAAGTGGTGCCCATTGATAGCCAGAAAGCCACGTTTGTTTTTAGTCTCTGACGGGTGGAGCTCATTTTAAAAGGCTTAATGGTGCATTTAACCAGTCCCAAACACTGAGCTTTGGAGCCCTCCTTGCACCATTGGCTCAGGCTTGTCTTCCTGCTTCCTAAATGGCCTATAAACAATAATAAAATGCTAATTATTTGTGAATAGCTACCACCGGTGGGCATGCATGTATAGTAAAACCCCAGGCTCTTGTGAGTGCCTGCTGTGACAAGTCAAGATCCAGAAACGAGGGCATTTGACTGCCATCATGTCTGTTTCCTGGCCCACCATCCACCTCTCCGATCTCTGTGTCATAAAAACCTGGATAGCCTTCATAAAGTGCATTTTTCATGCTATTGTTCAGCTAATCATATCCTCTCCAATAATTTTCATGATGTGACAAGATAAGATAGGGAATATTAATGCCATATCGTCTCATCTCAAATTATGGAAATGTGCAGCTGGGGGGGAGGGGGGCATCTAGGGAGGAAATAGGACTCAATTTTCTGGAGCGTCCATTTTGTATATTGCCTTGAAAAGAAAACAGTAATTTTCTGTTATCTACCTCCAATCCTATTAGAATCAGGTTAATTTAGTGGCAACAATTTCAAAACGCTATCATATCGCCCAATCAGCTGATGTCTTTGAGTGGTCTCTGTTTGGAAGGTGTAAATGTTCAAATTTAATATCATGTCAGACACTGTGTCTGACTGATACATGATCTTCAATATCACTCACAGGGTGGTGATTCAGGAACACCACATTAATTAGATTCTTAAACGAAGGAAACAAAGTAGTCCACTTGTAAACAAAGTGAATGTTATTGCACTAAAGATGAAGTCCTTCTGTGGACCATGTCAGAACCCATAATACAACTGAACACTAACAGTCTGCTCGACTACTCTTAGATACTACCTTGCTTTTTCTCTTCATTTTAAAACTTTCATTAACTATATCTGATCAAAAAATCTGAAAAATTAAAAAATATTTTCCTGTGCACACTTAAGAACTGCACAAAAACATATTCTTTCATTTAGGATAACACAAATTCCTACTATTTTATTAGAAGGTTTTTTGCAAGTTTCAAACGTTCCACCTCTCATCAGAGACAGCAGAGCAGCGTGCTTATAATTCACCCCTATAGATCTTGAATTCATGAATATGAATGTGCCTTCCTTGAGAGCTGAACTCCTATTGTCGTGAAAAATCAAGGACTCTTGCCTTGTTTCAGTGCAGAGATGTATCAAGAATGCACAGCCACATCTTACCTTAAATAAGGGTCTCTGTTTACACCTTCAAAGCTCCAAAAAGAAGCAGCTCTCACAGATTCTTTTTCTCTCCCTCCTGATTGTTTGCAAGCTTGATTCGCTTGGATTCTTAAATGATAGGCTCATATAGAGTCCCAGACTTTGTTTACAGGGATGCTTATTTGTTGGCTGCCTCCTTAAGCGTGAGGAGATATGCAAGAGCAATCAAATATTTCTATGGCTTGTATAAATGATGGTGGATGGGAGAAGAAGTTTGAATTTTTCACTCCTCATTTGTGGTTCAATTGCCAGAGTGTGTATTGCCTGTTTTTCCGGAAAGAAAATAGATGGCTTTGTCACTCAGTATGCATAAACTGTTAGTCTGTTTGTTGTATGCTGTCAACAGAAATGATAGCAATTCTATTTGTCTTATGAGAAAGACATTGTTACAAAGTCTGAATAGCAGTTTTCATGAAAGGGATTGTTTGTCCATTCTGAAGTTATTTTCGTCAGACATTATATGACATATCCCCATGAACCCTTTCAAATGCTGAAACCCTGTCACAATGTGATGTGTTAAGAGGAAAGCGGATGAGAAACTTGACATTTCTTGCACACAAATACACTTTTGTTATTGACAGAACATAGTTTGACTTCCTGTCCACTTTCTCCAGATACTGTGGTACATTTAGAGATTGTATCAGTAAACAACTTTTTAGAAGTGTTCGTAATTATGAGCTTCACATCAAACGCTAATAGCTGATAAAGTCTATAATACGTTTCCTTTCTGTCATGCATGCAGCCTGTCCACATTTTACTTGCAGTCTCATATCATTCAGCACTTGAGCCAAACATATATTCTAGCAAGGCGCAGGAGAATAGCATCTTCCGTTTGGCCCAGAGGAGGTGTGTCCCCTTCTATCTTCACGAGAGAGGGAGAGCGAGCAAGAGGGGGGGAGAGAGAGGGTACCTCTCTTTTGTTCACTCCCCTCTCTAACTGGTAGTGTTTGACTTCCCCCAGCCAGGAGTGGGTAATTCTGGAGCCCTGTGTGAGGTTGTTAGATCACTGAGGCCCAAGACAGCACCATTCTTTGCAGACCCTTGACAGCAAATATGTGGTAATGATATTGTCTCCTGCTGGGTAATAACACACAATTCAGACTGCCACATACTGCAGTCGCCGGGGAAAAATGGAGGGGAGAGAAAAAAAGAATTACACTGAAGTACTGGAGGAAAATGACCGGAGAAATGTCTTCAACCTGAAGTGCTATATTGAAAAAATTCACTCCTGCAGGACACTGCAGTGTGAACAACTGTTTTATTCGCCACTTCTATTACTGATAAAGTACAGAATATGACACCTGCCTTCTGGATTGGGAGCAAGGTGGTCTTATTATTCAGATGTCCATCGTAGACAGTTTTCTTTTCAACTTTGCGATGATGGTTTTCTTTCTACACAGTCTAATAACCCAAAGCAGTGGCGTCACTAAGTTTGTGGACAGGGGGGGCTTAGTCCCCAGGAGATGCACAGAATGGGAGCGAATGTAATACACAAGCACAAATATTTCAAAGTCACATAGACTACATTTCTGGTACATATGTGACTAAAACGGTATATATTAGTCAATTATGTCTAAATTAAACATTAAAGGCATGTTAAAGTACAAAGTTAAAATGTGTGTAGAGATTGTAGAGATTATGAGATTGTCTTTTGTAGCATGCATCCCAAGCTGTCCATACCTGCCAGCATTTGAGTGTGAAAAAGAGGGAGACCCTTGAGGATATCAGAAAATCCTCTTTTAGCCAGCCATCCCGTCCACATGTGACTAAAGCTGACCCCATCCTCATCAACTGAAGCACCTTATTGGTAAACACTGCTGCTTCAGTCAAATCAGTTTTTAACACAATAATTTGGTTTGTGTAGGTAGTATATATATATTTTTTTTTATAAAAGTGAGATGTTACACTATATTGTGATGATAAAACACCATTGTAGTTCTGTTACGCAGTTGAGAATATACGACTCACTTATACAATTGAGCTTTAGGTCTATACTATGTGTGCATCTACTTGATGTCGTTTATATGGTACCTGTCTAAAGGAATGTATGCATGTATTTAGACACATATAAGCTTGCATTTTCAGGCAACTCTGCTTGTTACACAAAGAACAAAGCTGGGTCAAACGCCCTTTGTGGCCTTACAACTCACTGCTTTGTTAGTTTTTAGTATAAACAGTTTTTTTTTTCTACTATGGACACCTTTCATTGTTAACTAGACCACACTGGCAGCCTTAACCTTGACCTTTGTGTTGCTCCACTTGGTGCTCGGCTTGTAACTGTCAACACCATCCATCACCGACCAATCAGAGGGCCAGGGTGGGGGCCGGTCCCCCTGCTGTACTGTGAAATTGTGGCATGTGATCCTTAATGTGCGTGAAGTAGACAAGGCCCTGACACAATGCATCTAGCTTCAGGGGGGCTCCTCTGTGCAAGTCTATTAGCCACCTGCTGTGTGCCTGGATGCCCGGACTTATTCCCAGGGATAAGTTGGAATAATAGTGTTATGTCTGCATGCCTTCAGGACACAAGCAGAAGACTTCCTCAGACTCAGGACTGACTGCCAATGAAAAAACCTTGACCAGTGATACATGATGGTAAAAACTGTCAAAAAACCCTTTAAAAATAAATAAACAAATAAATGAGTACTGATATGAAGTATGTTTGGGCACTTTCAGAAATAAACCTGATGTCCATGTTGTGAATATGTTTTCGCTCGTTTTCCCTGATAGTGTCCATGATCTCAGATAGAATTTCTTTCCTTGTATGGGATTAGAGTGAAAAAAGAGAGACACACAGAGAGATTGTCTCTCTCTCCTTATTCATACATTTGACTGCCAGGGCAGCATTGTGCAATGGGCTAAAATAAATGAGAGCACCATGTAAAAAGGTAGCCTTGATACTGCACGACTGGGTGCAAAAGGGAGGAACATCGAAACGGAAGAATTCATCTTTTCTATCAGCCCCGCCGCTCAGGAGTTGAACCAGGTATTCAAATGGGTTCAATCTCAGCCGCTCAGATTTGCATAACACAGACAGATGAACTCAAGTGATTGAAATGGGCTTGGTGGAGTGAAAAAAAAGAAAGAAAATGAATTTCCAAGCGAATTAGGAAATGATGGAAGCGGCAAAGGGTACATTATTTATTTTTCACACTGAAATAATTACAGAATTAACCTTTTCTTCCAATGTGACAGCCCCCTAAACCCTCTTTATCACAGTGAATTTGATGTACTGGACTCTCTTGGAAAAAACTTGACTCTTTCATGAATAAAACAGCATTACCTGTCAACTCCACAGTTGTGATTTCCTTTCGATGCCACACCTGCATTCGTCGTCTATTGGTCACAGCTGGTCAGGTGATGTAGACTTGTCACTGAGCTCCGTCCAGATTTTGTGTTCTAGCTGTAACCCTTTTGAGATTGCATCTGAGGTTCTAACTGAGGCAAAATAAGATCACTGTAGATCGACGAGCCCAGGAGGATGGAGTATCTGTGTGTCTGTCTGTATGAACATGTATAGCTCCTGCTGTTTGCCCCTTGTGAATCACAACTCTATAATGCCATGTGAATATTCTCACTGGGACACCAATATTACACAGAGTGGGGTCAGTGGACTGGGTCCGACACATGATGACAGGATAACTTTTTTATATTGCTGTTTAGACACAAAATGCATCTTAAAAAAGGCTTGTGGTGTAACACCAATGCTTGTGCAACTTCCCCTTGACTGGCATTGACCACTATAGAGTAACTGAAGGAGGGGAAAAACAATTTCATGGTTCACTCTGTGGCTAATGTGCTGCTGTAATCCTGAGAGAGGCTTCTCTTTTTGTTTAAGTTTTACAGAATAAAGGTTTAACTATCAAATACTTTGGCCAATTTATCTCCACACTAAAAAGTAGCAGTAAGCCATCTCTTGGAACGAGCTATGGTGTGAATGAAAATCTTCTTCTATGTGTGTGAGTGTGTTTAGTTAAGCACATATGTTCAATTTAAAGGAGCTCATACTGTTTTGTCAGTGTACTCCACCTGGTTGTGCAGCATGTCTTTTTTTGGCAACAGGGGGTTATGGGTGTGTGTGTGGGGGGGTTACTTTACTGAGTGTACCTTTGGATGCGTGTTTGCTTGCTGTGCTCACACAGTCAGGTAAGCCCCTCTAATTGCTGCGAGGTGCATTAGCACTCAGCCAGCTCTCTCTGCCTCACTGTGTCTTTGTTTTTCCTCTCAGTGCCAGTCTGCGGGCCAGAAGACAATCAGACCAGAAGGGTCATTTTCTGCAAGAGCACACCTCCCTCCTCCAAGCCTCAACCGCTGACAGGCTCACGCTCGGCAGGAACCCTAAATTAACACTTGACGTCTGTGAGGCTCAGCCCTGATGAGGCCGCAGAGAGACAAAATGTCAGAAAACAAACACTCCATCATTTTTGCTTCATTTCCTCCACCACTGGAGAAACACACTCACCTGGAGGACTTGAGAGGGCAGTGACATTCACTCCCCTATCTGTTGCCATGGAACAGCCCTGGTGCCTATGGGCCTGGGTGAAAGGTTGCAACCATTTAAAAATGGAGGGATGCTGAGTAGTATCCTTTTTGAGCAAATTGTTGAAAAAAATACTAGCAGTTCTGAATTGATTAAGACCTGTTGAGACCATATTATTGTTTTTATTACAGCACACAAAGCCTGGAATTAGATTATGACCCGGATAGGAGAGACTGAAATGTTTAAGACAAGTGAAAATGTTAAAAACCAAATATAAAAAAACAAACAAACAAACAAAAAAAAGGAAACAATTGTGTCCAACTGAATCGTGCTCTGCCAGGATGAAGTAAATGATTTGTTCTCCTGAGCACATCATCAACAACCCTTGTAATTATTCCTCACTGGGGATGTGCACAACACTAGGACTTCACACTGTAGAGTAGTATGATACTATTTGAAGCCTACTTCAAACACAGTGCCCCCAGCGAGTTACGATAGCGCCGGTGTCTATTTTATTATTTGCTTTATCTCTTTGTTGCGTGAGAGTTTATTTGTTTACATGAGAGGGATTGGAGGTTTGGTGATCTGAGCAAATTGCAGCAGAAAGTACTTCAGTTAGGAATGACTGTAATTAGCGTGCTCTTAAATGTGGAACGCTCTCCTAATGTTTTTGTTTACGTGGGGCAGCTGATCTGTGACTCGGTGCGGGGGCGGCCAACAGGCAGGTTAAAATCACTTGTTGTGCCAGAGATCATCATTATGAGCTTACAATTGGTCAGTGTTGAGGGACAATCAATGCAGCGTTGGGTAGACACTCCACAACCAGCCTATGGTGTGAGACTTGGTCTGTAATTTTGTATTTATGTATTTATAGTTGTGTTTCCCGGAGTGGATAATTTGAAATTTTGAGAGCATTCATGTGTGTATGTTTTTATGCAGTCAGGTTCATGTTTTGATTTCTGTTTGTCTGTATTTCTTTCCTTTTCTATTTATTCATTTGAGAATACTAAACTGCCATCTTTTAATCTCTGCATCTGCAATGAGGCATATGTTCTATGGCACTTCTCAAGAGTCGATTAGGAATTTGCTGATGTGCCCAGCTATTCAGTGAGTGATTATATTTCACTGGAGGATAATATCCAGGTAAATTAAGATTTCGATTTAATTCAGACCCTGGCTGTCACTGCATCTTCATTTCACATCATGGAACAATTGAGATCTTATCATGGATTAAAGTGGGGGATATTACACCTAATTTAAAATATGCACATCTACAACGACACGCACAGCTTAAGGATCCGCCATGATATTGTGGAAAAAAAATGGAAGAGCGAAACAATTAAGTGCCTTGCACAAAATTCTCAAAAGGCAGTGAGATACAATTCATCACGCTCACAGAGGAATTCAGGGCAGAAACACTGCCTTAAAGAGTTCTTGAGAAAGATGAAGGGAGGCAGCAGAAAAAGGGAGGCGCAAAAGAAGCAAAGAAGAGACAGGAAGTTGGGGAACATAGCAAAGAGGCTGCCATGGTAGTCAGGTGACAGTGTGACAAAGTTGTGCTTGTTTAAAATGGAAATCTTCCCAGACTTCCTCCCTCTTGCCCTTACTCCCGAACCTCTCCCTCCCCCTGAAGACCCACTGCAAGAGCTAAGCTCTGGCATCTGAAGTGGAAACACTTGAGATGGTGAAAGTGACAACATCTTAACATAAGCTGAGGGGCCAAAGTGAAAGTCAGTGTGAACCCACAACCAACCTCTCTTTCCACCCACATGCTTCACCCTTGCTCTGTCATCTCTTATACCACCCCAAAGTAAAGCCCATCCCTATGCCTCAGATATACAGTCACCATGTGTGAATGCTTTCACATCCAACCTGCATTTTTCACAGGAAAAGCTGTAGATAGAGAGAGAGTGGGAATGAATTTATCCATGATACAAAGAGGAAAAGTAAAGGCCGAAAAGTTGAAAAGAAACTCTCTCAACCTCTTCTCCCTCTATGTTTCACTGTCATTGTTGGTCCTTCCTTCCACTCCCAGTCACAGGTGCCTCCAAACAGATCTGGAAGCATGTAATCCGCCCAAATCCAGCCTCTTCCAAGGAGTGTAAAACCAGGAATGTTCTGTGGGGGTCACTGGATTAGACAGAATTCATGGTGGTAGCTTGGCTTGAGAGGCGGAATTAGCCGAGTCGGGGAAAAAGGGAGAGGAGACTGAACTGGTTTTGTATTAAAATGAGCTTACCAGGTGGTCTCCCTCCCAAAAGTGGACACAGTGTGTCAAGTAATCTGAAAAGCCCCCGGGTGTTTGTTGCTCATTGGCCAGAGGCCTGGTAAAAAGAGAGAGCGAGGGACTGAGAGAAAGCGGGAGAAAAGGTGGGGGCTAGCTAGGGAGGTGGCACTGATGTGGCCATTGAGGCCTCAGTGAAATGTCTGTCAGGCTTGGTTTACCACAACCAACAGCAGTGATTAGGCCCCTTTTGATGACAGGTTTAGTTTTCTGTCTATTGGCAAGAAAGTGAGAATGGACAAGAGGGAGGGGTGGGGGAGCAGGGTCGGGTTGCATTAGACTTTGGGGGTGGGCGTTTACGCACTGTTGCAGGAAAACGGGTGGGGTGGAGATGGAGGGGGGTGTATATTAATGTCTTGCACCAGGGAGCTCCTACGTAATTTCCCAGCGGGTCATGAGGTCAGGTTTGTATTTAGTTAGTGGTAATGATCTCGTTAGGGATCTGAATGGACCACCGTCTAAGCCCATTGAGGGCAGCGAGTGTGCCTCCCCATCCCCCACCTCTGCCTGTCTTGTGTGGGCTTACACAGCCCGTGAACTGTGATTAATGGACTTCCAGGGCTTAATAACTTGCAAAACAGTATTAAACAAGGGAGGCCCCAGGACAATCGGAGAGGCTACCCAGGCGGAGTAGGAGGTGGCTGTAAACAGTGCCTGGCAACAATTGCAATGCATGGAATTAATTGAGATGGGCCACTCACAATGCTACAGCTGGCTAGTGGCAGGGAGCCAGGCCTGGGAGAAAGCTTCACTGGTGCTTCCAGGTGGCCCAGACCAGGCCAAGCCTTTTCTGTTTTGTAAGTGTTAAAAAATAGAAGGGGAGAAAGGCTACATTTGTGATGTGGAGACAGTGAGAGGAAGCCATTGAGCAGAGACAAGAAAGAGATTAAAGAGCCAGAGAGTGATAAGCAGATAATAGGGGAACACATTCAATGGAACAAGTAATCCTTGACATGCAAGCACAAATATGAAGCCTTTTGTCTCTTGTGTCTAATTCAAGCCAGAATGTGTAAAGTGGCAAAGCAAGAATAGTGATCCACATTAACACAGTACACAGAGACAGATAAAACACACTCATCTGTCCAAGTGTGCACACAAACACAAACACATCACTGGCTCCCACCCCTCATCACCCTTCCCACATCTCCCTGGCCACCTTCAATTCTTTTTTCCCACCCTTGTGCCCTCTTGTGTGGAAACAAATGATCGCAGCATGGAGTCATGAGTACTGACGTGTTAAGACCACCCTCCACTCTGTCATTGCGTCTGTCTTTTCTCCCAAGCATTGGTGTGCATTTTATGCTGGTATTATGTATCTCAAATTTGTAAATAAAAGCAATGGGGACCATTTGTGCGGAGGGAAAAGCACTTTTTAATGGACATGGAAACTGCATTGTTCTGTTTTATAGGGCTCCTTTAAATAGATGTAATTCGAATTGACTGGTTTGTGGCCAGTCACTGATGTATATTTGTTGGACGTTTTAGCCATTATGTTTTAAATCTAAGGTGTCATTTCAGATTCTTTAGGAGACAATAATTTTTGGGAGCATGCTTAAAAAGGGAATAGCAGAGATAACAGTAATTGCTGTTGTTGAAACAAACATAATGCCAGCACAATTCTAGTCACGGCAGAAAATAGATACTAGCATGAAGCAGCAAAATTGCTCAGTGTGTGTTCAATTATAGGTAATTATAAAACAATTTGGAAAGGATTTGATTAAAACATGAACAGGTAGTTTCTCCCATCACGAGGCAGTATAAATGTTTTTGGTAAAACAATGTTACCATGTTTTATCCCTTTAAAATACAGTAGACATGGAGACAATTTAACTAAAAAAAGACTATAGTCATGTTAAGATATGACAGTATTCATGGGAATAAATTCACTAAATGTTGTCCTGCTTTAATGTCATGCAAATGTTGTTCACTTCAGCACTAGCGCACTGTTGACTTACTTTTCTAAGGCTATATGAGACATGAAGAAATCAGTGATTTCGTCGAAGAGCAGCAAACAAAGAGGATTTATCTGTTTCTTCTGTTTGACTTTCTCTTCATGAGTCGGTCTTTTCTCTACACTGACTCATCTCCAAATGAGTGACACCGGGTCATCTTAATCTGCTTTTCTAGCAGATCAGAGAAGTGTGGGACAAAAGCTCACTTTACGCATTCTCACAGTTCGAGACGTAGATATCCCCAAAGTATTTACCCAAACCCTTTACTTAATCAGTTGCTGAGAGGTTGTTTAGTTAGATGCTGCTTCCAGATTTATCGTTTGTGTGTGTGTGTGTGTGTGCATAATATTGAGTCAGAGAAAGTAGGTTAAGTCAGTACAATAGCAACAAAAAACTGACAAAAGTTATACTAAAAAACATTAGTTTGAGATATCACTATCTTTGGTGCTACAAATGTATTGGAAACCTACTATAAGTAGTTGCAATAACTGTGGTCATGACATTCATTTGTTTTACTCATGTGTTGGAATACGTACTTTTACTTTATCACTCGATCTCCCTCTGTCACTTCACAGCTGTCGCCCATACTCCCCCGCCTCACTCTCCCTCTCTTGCATCAGGGTGTGGGTGCAGCGGGTGCAGAGGGGACCTTGGCCCTGACAAGACTGAGGAGGGGATCCACTGCTGTGCTAAGCCTCTGGCTCCCTGCTCCCTCCCCACCTTCTCACATCATGAATAATGGAAGAGAGAAATACATTTATCTTTTAATAGCCCCAGCCCCCTGGCTGAGAACGTTCAGTCTGGCCCACACTGCCACAGCACAGGGCTGAAGTTTCGGAGCGCTGCCCCGACCCCACCAAACCCTCCCACCCTTGATTGTCTCTGCTGCTTTTGAAGTTGTACGCTTCTTAGTGTCCTAGAGATGGGTAATCAGGCTTGATTTCGGGAGGGTCAAGGCATCTTTCAAGGGGCAGTCATCTTCAAGTTCGACTGAGCAAGGAGGTCTGAGTGAGAATTACTGTATTATCATCAGATGTGCTCACTTCTTACTTTGAATCCAGTGGGATGATAAATGCTGCTGAAGATAGCACTGTGACTTTGTTGTAAGTAAAATAAAGCACTGAGTAGGTTATGTGTTAGAAATTATGATGCATTTACTAGCTGTGAATAATTGCGGGGTAGAACATTTTGTTTTCTTCATTTGTATTTATCTATGATGGCAATATGGTTCTGAGACCGCAGACCAAAAATAAATTATTAAATAAAATGAAATTTAAAAAAAAGCATCCAGGCTACTGAGATTTATGATGCTCTTGGAATATTTTAACTCCTGCCATCAAATTAGTGTCATTGTTTTTTTAAGATTTTTCAATAACAAAAGCATTTCATGAACTCTTTAATTCTATCTAGTGTTCTTAAAATGAGAACATTTGGACAGAAAGAGTATCATAACATTATATACATCAATCAAAACCAACCAAACAAACAAACAAACCAACAAGAAAACAATGTTCCTCAAAGCTTTTATTCCCAAAAGTCAACATATTAATGTCTTTTACATATAAAACAAAAGCCTTCCCCAACTCTGTTGTGACATTATTTCTGATCAGATCTAATGTTTTGAGATCAGCTAGGCCTTCAATGTTCTATGTATGTGTGTGTATCATAATGTGGGACTAACACCGTTTTTATCTGTTTAACTCGGATCAAGTTGATTTCTGTGTGGCCTCCTTGGTTCCTTGCTTACACATCTGTATATTCATGCTCTGGGGAAGGCAAGTGTAGCTGGAAACCTTAACCTTCTGTCTATGTTGATTTAGGGCTGGAACAGCCTTCACGCTGACACCTGCTGTATAACAAACAGGAGGGGGACTGGATCTGCCTGCAGTGGCTTTGGCAGTCATTTGATGCAGGATTTGTTCTACTAAGAAGTTAGAATAAGAAGCAATTATTCACACAACAACCTGCTTTTTTCTTTGGTGCATATTGAGCGTTAATCAGAGGAATCTACCTGAGGGTATGTTTAACCATGTCATCTTTTCTCATCTTGGGAAAAATTAACTAAATAACCTATTGTACACTTGCAAACACATTTTAATGAAAAGATAATTTTATTCAAGACATGTTATAGGTTGACAAGTAAATGTAAAGGACAATACCTTTCAAAAGTCTTTACTAATATTAATGTCACAGTGTTCCGTCTCTGCATTTCACTGGGTCTTACACGCAAAGCACTTATTTATTTTTTACAGTGAATGTGCAAACATGAACATAAAGCAAATAAATGTGTATTTACATTTGTTATATGATATTTTATAGGATACTTTAAGAGTGTTTTTCTATTGTTTTATAATCTTGACACATGCACTAGATGTATAATTTTCTTTTATATTCCTCAGATTATCACATTAGCTTATAAGCAGAAAGTACATGGTACAAAAGCCACTTGAGGGACAGAGAAGCTGACATTACTTTTTTAGCCAACAATAACAAGTTCAAGCACACACTTCTTCCCACATGCCCCCTCCCCCTTCTTCCAAAGCACACGCACACGTGCACACACGCACGCACACACGCACGCGCGCACACACACACACGCGCACACACACACACACACAGACTTAAATCTCCTTCCACCATACCCACACATAAACACACCACCCACTGTGCACCAAACCCTTCTTACCCACCACTCCCCTGAGCCTGACGCCTCGGAGCAGCCTCGGGCTTGTGTAGTCATGCGTCAGTTGCCCGGGCGTTGACAACGAGGCCTTGCTAGCCGTGGCTGTAGCTGGGTCCTAGCCAGCGACTCCTCAGCTCCCTGCTCTGCTCTATGGAAGGCAGAGAAGCTGAAAGCACCATTTATCATCACTTGTGTGGGCAGCATCACCACGGCAACGCTCGGGCTGGCAAATGCCACTGCTGTGAATACTAATGAGTCTCTTGGCAGGCCTGTGTTGGCGTCAATGGGGCCAGGGTTGTACTCTATGTTTGTGTGTGTGTTTGTGTGCGCATGTGAGTGCGAGTGCTGGGCTCTAGGAGGGCCACAGTAGAGGTAAACAGTCCAAAGGAAATCAATTAAGTGTTTCCACAGTGTTTGGCAAGCGCTCTAATCTTCAGCACCACATTTTAAAATAAGGGCAGAATCTGCCTTTAATACCTCCTCTGCCTTCTGCATGACAATAAACAAGCAAGCAACAATAAACAGGCGAGCACAGCGGAGCTTGACTAAGACCTCCAGTCTGTACTTTGTGAAAACACAAGTGAAGTCATTATTCAAGAGTTCTTTCTTCCCTGTGCAGTTTGCTTGGTCTTACAATTGAAGGTTCACTCTTAAAACCAAATAACAGTAATTATCTGCTCAAGGTTTAATACAATATGTAAAAAAGAAATACTACCTAGTTAAAAAATCTTGTTTAGATGATTTAGGCTCCTCAATTAAAGCTGTCACGTTATTAATGTCAGCAGTGCACCAACATGAATTAGGTCACAGCTGACATTGTGTTACTTCACTGACTTTTGGTCTAAGCCGGGCCTTCACATTGTCACCTGCCCTAATCATTTTTCTCTTTCTCCCTCTCTTTGTTTCTCTGTGACACTTATGTTAGAGTGATGCTGAGAATAAATTGGGCTAGAGCATGCCTGCTCTGCTCTTTATTGATTCAGGCACTTTGATTGAGCAGGGATCTAATCAATTCTCCAGCAGTAGTGAGACGCAAGAGTAAAATTATTCTTAGGCAAACCCTTCAAACGACTTGCCATTAATTTGCCTCTTTACTGGCACTTGTTTGTGAGGAACAAGATCCCTTTTAGGCTTTCTCTGTCTATTAGTGGGGTTGGGCTCCTGGGATTTTCATGGGCTCCTAAGCTTAGGGTGAAGAGAGAATATGTGTGTGTTTGTGTTTTGTGTACAAATCTGTCTGTGTATGTAAATCAGGGGGATGATTGGGCACACTATGCTTGCTCATCCCTTCAGAGTGACTTATTAGTGCTAATTGGGAAGGACAGTTCAAACAAGCACAGAGGAGTGGTTGTCACACAAGCGTGACATGAGTGTAGAGAGGCAGGCAGTGCTGGGTGCTCTCTCCAGCTTATCCTCCCCTTTTCCCAAACCCAGCCCCCCCGCCCTGGCCTGGGCCTGCAGAGTGGCCACAGAGTGGGCTCTTTGTCTGGACATAGCCATTAGCAGTCAGTGGACTTCAGAAATGTGAGCAGGACAAGGCAGTGGACAGAGGTGCAGACAGAAACATGGCTGTCTAAGACACTTAGGAAGTCAACAGCTGACGGAAGGGCCAACACAAAGGAGGAGCTGCTGAAGCATGGGAAGCGTGATCTGCATAGAATATAGACCTCCCATCCTTCCTCTAGCTTCTGCACTCTTGGCGAGCACACACAAACACCTACATACACTTTGGCACACACATTACGTACACATAAACATGCCCAATATGCTACTGAAGCAGGCAAATACACACACAAGACTGCCAACAGATGTGAATGTGCTGTATCAGTGCCTCCATTAGCTGCTGCAGAAGATGCACTGACACCACAATATGATTGGAAAGGCATTCACCCTGCCCTGAACCCTCTGGTTAATAATGAATCAACCGGTGGTGCATCGACACCAGGACCCCTTTCTGGAAAATGCTCCGTACTTCTATTTGGCACATTTTTTTTTTTTTTGCTAAAAGATGCTAATTCCAGTGATTATTTGGTGCCATAATAGCTGCAATTATATTGTGCACAAACTGATATAAGGTATAAGCACCAATTAGTAACTGGTCATTATCTTAAGCATTTGGTGCAGGGAGAGTGAAGTAATAGGCAACCAATCAGTGACCCCTGCTCAGAAAAATGACTGCATAGTGCCTCGATAATTATTGAAGCTTATTTGCCTTTAATCTTGAAAGTGGTTTCTATATTCACTAACCTTCAGTACTGCCTTTTGCTTTTATCTTCACCGTGCTGTTTTTAATAGATAGTATGAGGACAATGCAATTGCGTTTAATTTTTCTCTTTGGTTATGAGATGAGGGTGCTTGCATTGCAGCAGACTGTTTGTCAGAAATACTGAGCATCACCACATACCTAGATGTTTGTAGTTGCTGCGTGATGTGCTTTGAGTTATTTTGGAAACAGAAAAATACTGAGAAAAATGGAGATAACAACAAAGTGTGGCAAATAACCCAAATTTATGTAAAAACATGTTTAATGCCTAGAAGAGAGAAGGCAGTTTCATGACAATAATAAGGGGAAAAAATTGAATATATAAAACGCAGTGTTCAAATGGTATGTAATGCTGGTGGCCTAGGCTCGGTGCTGTGTGTGTGTTTGTGTGTGTGTGTGTGTGCTTTCTCAAAGCCTCACTAGCGAGGATCACAAGAGCTATATCAAAGCACTCGGCCACCATGCGAAATGTCTTCTCGCAGCAGGAGGTAGTGGGATTGTTGTCGGCATCCCAACTCTCTTTGAATGTCAGCCTCACTAACAGGGCAGTTGGCCTACACGGCACTGCTGACAACACAGCTACACTTTCAACTTTTATTCTTTAATTTTTTCCCCCTTCCTTTTTGCTCGACACAGCGCCTCTCTATGGCAAAGAAGATGACTGTGACATCTTTTTTTTTCAATATATTCACTCTTTCCACATTGTATAAGTGGGTGGACATGTGTTAAGGTGAACATTGGGTCAGCGTGTATTATTTAGAGCAACGTATGCTGTGCGATTTTTTTGTTCACTGTGACACATACAGGACTTGTGAAACATGCAGCCCAATACGCTGCTGAGTATCACGACAGCTGAACACAACAGCTTTGCACATAAATCAAGCGCACCCCAACACACTGGGCCTGCCTAATAGATGTTTAACTAAACCCCCTCATTTCAAACAGTTTGACCCCAGTTCGCTAAAACACAATGTGAGAACTCCCCGAGGATTAGGCCCTGACCTCATAGGGAAAGGAGGGAATGGCCCACGCCAGCTATAAAGGAGCCTGCCATTGTGCCGTCCAGGCATGGGGGAGGACAGTGTGAGGGAGATACATGCCAGTGGGTGGAGATAGCCTTGTTGTAACGACATCTTGATGGAGCATCTTTCCCACCCACTGGAGCAGCACCGGCTCTGTATGTATTTTAATGAGGCTTTGTGTCTGCCCACATATAGCCCCTCTACTGACAGGGAACGTGTTAGCAACATGCTCACCCTTTGTCAAACACCCAATCACATAATCAACTGGTCTGCTAGATTTATTCTCTTGGCTGTATGAGTCTGTGTGTGCCCATATGCGGAGGGATGTAAATAGTGAGACTGACCTTTTAAAGACACTGCACTGTGTTGTTGACAGGGTTTTTAAAACTACTGGGGTGATCTAAAAAAGCCATGGACCTTTTATGAGTGCCTCTGCCATCCCCTGTATGTGCATGAAATCGTGTGCTCGAGCCTAAATAGAAAACTTAAAACTTTAACAAATCCATAAATTACAAGGGTCACAGTGATGACAGGAGTACTTTACAAATGCTTGTCCTGAAGATGAATTTGTCTTTTATATTGTAAGATTAAAATAATAATTTTTACTTTTGAAGCACAGTCTTTTCATTCCAAAGTGTCCCTATTGAGAACATAGTGAATGTTTTCATCATGTTTGGGGGGGTCTAGGGTAATTTTATTTTCTTTAGCCGGGATATGGCAGGGCTGGAGGATCCAATTGTATGCCAGAAAGCAATTCAAATTTTATTTTCTTAGTTACTGACCTTGATCGAGGAACTGCAGGGTCAGAGCCTCTCCAGTCTCTATTGTAGACTCGAATAGCATGCTAATGAATTGGCGCACTGAATATTAAAATGCAGACATGCTTTCAGAACCCAGTCAGACTGCTGTGGCATGTTGAGTGTTTTGGCGGCTGGACATGCAGTGTCTGTCTCAGAGAGTCTGCTGCTTGCTAGAGAGTGGCTAGGTGGGGATACCAACACCATTTGTAGCAAGAAGAGTATCTTTTTTTAAAATCCCTGAAGATAAAATAAATTCTCAGCTTCCAGGTGAGAAAGGGATCGGTGAATGAAAACAAAGTTTGGGTGGGCAGTGAGGCTAAATGTGTGATTTATAGGTATGGAGTGGGTTGGTGTGGAGGAGTTCCAGCTGGCCCACAATTGGGTGCTGTTTGATCCTTAAGGTTTTTCAGAAAGAGTACAATGGTCCATTTAGGGTGTACCCAGATCCCCGGCCCTCCTCGCTGGCCCCGGAAGTGCTTCATTTTGTTCTGAGGACAGCTGCACAGCTCTGTTTGTCTCCCCCTGCCTTTTGATTGGCCTGGCATGCTCGAGAGGGGCATGAGTACTGATTGTTTCAAACAGAACCTGGCACACTATCAGCTGGGAGGATTGTTTATTGGAGGGGGAGGCAGGACAAAGTCAACAAAGGGAGCCAGGAGCCAACGATGGCTCTGGAAACGTCCGGAGAGA
Source organism: Thalassoma bifasciatum (assembly GCA_008086565.1). Taxonomy (NCBI): domain Eukaryota; kingdom Metazoa; phylum Chordata; class Actinopteri; order Labriformes; family Labridae; genus Thalassoma; species Thalassoma bifasciatum. The sequence continues at coordinate 276,342 of RPOG01000543.1, read as the reverse complement.
GTCTTCAAAGGAAACGAGCATCTATACAGCACGTCCAAGCCACCATGAAATATGACAAATAGCAACAGAATCCTCATCTCTCTAGTGGCACCTCAATCAATGGCTTTTGTAGTCAAGTATTAACCCCACTGAGCCAGAATGGATTCAGGATAGATCACATGCAGAGATATATTAATTATTACATAAGCAGAGGTGGTCAATCAGTGGTTAAGGATGGGTGCATGACAGAAGTCATGGCTTGAGTTTACCATGTTCTCAGCACATCCTTGACACATTTATGCACATTCCGTTTTCATTACTAACAAGAATGCCAGAGACACAGCTGATAAAGTGGAATTAAAAATAGATTTTTTTCCCCAACACAATCTTTATCAAGGACATTTATCAGTACATTTACCTAGAAAAGATGGACAACTATATCAGGCAACAAAAGCAAGACAGGTAGAAAAAAATGATACAGAAAAAACCCCACACAATTATACTAGGAGTGGTGAGCTGGAAACCTTAAAACTTCAGATGCACACACACAAACATGGCTAATTCAACCAAAGCCATGATTTGAATAAATCTAATTACTTGGTGGCCACAACAGTCACTGCAGTATCTTTTTACCCATCAAAGAAAGCAACATATTTAATGCCACCTAACTGACAAGTTGAGCTGAGTTTCACCTTGCATTTGGTATCTAAATGGAAAAAAAGGGGTTACCCTTTTTGAGTCTGACTGAAAAGAACAGATCCCAGAATTAATTTAGCCATGCCTATTTCTCTTTCACAGCCCTGCACTGTGTCCCTCTATACAAGGATGAGTGAGTTGTGGCCTTGTGCTAGCCTCCATCTCCCTGAAAGAGGGGAGGGAGAAAAGGCAGCAAATAAACAAAAAAGCGTCTTAGAGTTGCTTTTCCTTGCCTCTCCATCCTCCTCATTTTGAAGCAGCTGTGCAAAGAATGTCAAAAATTCAGAGTGTCTTCTTTTTATATACCTTTCTGTCAAGTATTTCTTTTTTCCTTCAGGTTCAGATGGAAACCAATGTCTGATGACACATCTGAGGTACTCTAAAACGACCCGGAGAGAAAGGGAGAGCCGGAGAAGTAAAAAAATAAAAAATAAAAAATAAAAAAAAGAAAGCTAATGGGTGTGTATGTGAGTGAGTGAGTGTTGTCTGTGAGTTCCCTCTGTGCGTGTGCCTTGCTGTGCATCTGTGCATGTGTTTGAATGCCTGTTTTTGTGTGTGTTTGCTCACACACACCATCTGAGGATGGTGCAGATGTCCACACTGTGGCTGGTCTCACACACTGTTCAACATGCCTCAAAAAGAAGGGATTTTCCCTCTTTGTTTCAAATTTCACAGGCCGTCCAAATGGGCACAGACATGCTTCCAAAATAAATAAATAAACGGATGTATCAGTGGCCAACATCTGCAGATTATGATTAGCATTTGGAAATTGCGTCCTTGAATGAGATTTGGATGTCAGTCTTCTTTTATGCAGGCGACTCCTATTCTGGGGAACTAGAGGGTAGCGCTTTGTCCTTAAATTGGCTACAATTTGGTGGGAGAAAGAAATCCTCTTCTCTCTCTTCCCCTCTGCCCGTTATGATGTGCCGTCTGAACAAGAAAGAGACACTATTAATTGTGTTGAATATGAATAGCCGTATTTGGTTAACCAGTTTCAAAGGAAATTGGCCCAAAGGAACTTCTTTTCCTCTTCTTCCCCCTACTGTCTGTCCCTGCTTTTTCTTCTCTCTTTATCAAGATTTTTTCTTCCCTCTCTAATTTTACAGTGAGCGCGCTGGCTGCTTTAGTGCGGCTGCATTATCTTATGTATTCAGCTTTCAGCTCCTCTCCCTCTCCCGATGAGGCGAGGCTTAATTGGGCTTCGGCTTTAAAGTCTGTAGAGCTCTCAACTCGCTCATAGAAACACATTCAGGGGCTGCTCATTCACTTCGAGTATGTGTTAGATGTACAAATATTATTTACTTTTATACTCCAAATCAAAAGGCACACACTTCCTGCCTCTCTACACACGGTCCGTGCAGGAGAATTTGCAGTTCAATTCACTTCAGGATATTTTTTTCCCCTTCTTCGTCAACTGCATTATAAGGATGTGCCACTGCTTTACAACAAAAGTATTATTTAAAAGGACTGTTTCATTACAATGTAGGGGTATTGTTGATAAGAAAATATTAACAACCCTTTTAAAGAAGAGAAATTATTACACTGCCTTGCAGTGACAAAAAATGAGAGCAGCTAATGCATTTTAAATGAATAATAAGCAAGTGAAACTAATTTTACCTCTGCTCAGCTGTTACTATTTAGAGCAATGAAACTGGACAGGTTAAAATGTAAAGTGGAAAATTTCAAATGTTAACAAAATTTTGTGTCAAGAAAAAAATTATTGTTAGATAAGATGAGATAAGATGTATCTAAAAAAATCTTAAAAATAATAATGTACTCATAGGTTCAGATAATTAACAGCACAGTAGACTCTCACATTCTTTTACATGCTATTATTTATTAAAAAAAATTATCATCACACACATCCATGCAAACAAGGAAATAAAAAATCAGATGGCAGGAGTAGAAAATTAGAGTTTTTCTTCTTGGAGATCAGGCAAAGAGAACAGCTTTGTGCACACACTCCTCCACTCCTCACAAACAACCTGAGCAATTAGCTGCACCATTAGAGCCTAGAGAAGGGAAAAGGAGCTGTTAAGAGAAAGATTCTGGAGAGAGGAGGAGAGAGAGGAGGTTAGAAAAAGAGGAATGGTGGCTCTTGTTCTTGCGCGAGCCACTGTGCTGTTATGTGGAGAGTCTCTGCGCTGCGCTCTGACGATTCCGAGGCCATATCAGGCAGGCGCTGATGAACTGCAGATGAACAATTTCTCACTTCCTTTAGACCTGAGCTTACATACAAACTCCTCCTCATTAGTTTTTGTCACTTGCTTGGGTGCCAGCCACAGGAATAAATGAGACCACTATCAGCTGCTGCCTTGATAAGCTGCCTTATCTCATTAGGTTCCACATCAAAGTTAATCAGAGATGGGAATAGTAATTGGCCGACTAGACAATGCCACAGATCATGGGGCTTTTGTAGTGTATGTCATCTCCAAAACATCAGCAGGCTGGGGCTGGAAGATAGGGTGCATCTGTTGGAGAGAGAAGGAAAGAGGAGTGTGTGAGGGGGGAGTGGGAGTGAGAGCTGGGAGTGAGTGTGCATGATGAGGAGCAGGGGTGAGAGAGCCCAAGTGAAAAGCAGAGAGAGAGGGAGAGAGAGAGAGAGGGGATGAGAGGGGAAAGGAGTAATGGCAGAGGCATAACAAGCAAGCTGCTCAGAATTAATGAGCTTACTCAATAAGAAAAGAATAACCAATCAGTGTGTGTTGGGCAAATATAATTTGGGAATAATTGCTTGATTGCTTTTCTATAGTAGGCTGATTTGACCACACACAAGAACTGAGAATTAAGATGTCAAGACAAGAATTAATTTGGCAAGCGAGGGCACACAAATGTTCCTCTCGCTCCCCACTCAGGCGGCTTGGGAGGCAGCAGAGCCGTGAGCTGGAGCGCACTAATGATGAAAACACAGTGGTAGATTGCGTATTCATTTCCCTGTCTCTATTTTACATAAAGAGAGCCATGGCTAATGCCACAGATGTTGGGATATCATACAAAAAAACCCTGTGCGTATGCTAACACATTTAATTGGCATTTTTGCATATTCCACTCCATTGTTGATAGCTAGTTGCAGCTGATTGTTCAGTTTGTGTCTTCATTGATTTCAGCGTGTGCATTTTTTTGGAGGGGGAACTGTCTGGGGATAGTAATTGGTGTGTTTTGACGCTTCCCACCCCAAACAGTGCTTGTTTCTGAAGTCTTCTCTCTCCCCTCTCGATTGCCAATTCGTGGAAGCTTAGAGTGTTGTCTTTCATTACTCGCTACCTGCTTTGAGAAATCAGTCTCGACCTCACTCACACACACTTGTGTGAGAGGCAATGAGGAAATGTTTTGTCCTTTAACAAAGTGCAGGTGGTCAGAGTAACACATTAGAGAATAACAGATACACAGTCGAGGGGTGAGCAAGACAACACCCACCTTAGGACCCTAATGGCCAGCTGCACCCTGCTAATGATACACACACATCCATGCACATGTATGTGTACACACATGAACATACAACCGTGATGTTCCATTTCTATAACAGGGCTGTGTATAGGGTGGATGTACACGTCTGGAGGTTATTAATAGTAATCATGGGGCAGGATGCAGGATAGAGTCCAACATTAGTGCTACATTTGGAATGGATTCAGCCAAACCCCATTCAATTTAGATTTGAATAAGAAATATATCCCAACCTGACCACATGCATATGAATCACCACATATATTTGCTCCCACATGTGTCTGCTACTTAGTTCCAATTAGACTGAAAACACTGCTGCTGTGACGGAGGCTGCTCACACCGTCTCAGTTATCACTTCTCTGCAGGTTCCACGGCTAAGGCTATTCATTTTCAAATGTGTGTGTGTTTGCGTGTGTGTGTTTGTGCGTGTGTGTGTGTGTCAGGGTTCGTATGTTGGTGTGAGAGAGTGTCAGGGTGTGTATGTTGTGTGCATGTGTGCATTGACATTATTTGAGCAGTGAGGTAAGTAAAGGGAATAAATAAGCAGGCAGAGGTCCTGTCATGATGATGTTATTGCCGCCCTGGGTTTGCCTGCGGCATTATGAGGACAGGCACACTGCCATATCCCTCACTGTCACATGTGCAAACACACAAACACAATCATGGGCACACACACACACACACACACACACACACACACACACAATACGTGTTGGGGATCTGGGGCACATGCTTTAGGTAAATTTGCTTTGATCTGCATTGCACCTAATTGAGTCACAGGCAATGTCTCTATTCTCACATCAAGGAATTTGTAAATGTTAGATTATTTCGCTTGGGGATTAAACCTAATTTTCGTGTGTTACGCATTAACCTATTAGGTTTCTTCATCTGCATTGCTAATGCCCAGGCGCAGACAGCTGTCACTGCCCTGGAAAAAAACATGATCATGCAATCCTTGAATGAGTGATCCCTGCACCGATTAGTGGCAGTGAACTTCGCTGAGCCCAAGTGATAAGGCTGCAAAATTCCCAAGTTGCCAATAGCTCCGAAAATTATCAGACTGTAGGCAAAGGAGAAATTGTGCCTTCCGGCTCAGGGGCTTCAATCCAGGGTTTGCCCAGATTGACATTATTTAAAGCTATGGAAATGGGCTCTGGCTATCTGGAGGATTGCTAGAATAAGAAATTTTCCAGCAACATTTATGAATACGCTGACAGGAGGGGATAGGGGCAAGATATATATAAATATATACTCTGTGTGCAGTCTCAAAAAAGCAATTTTAGGGTAATTTCATGATTTTAAGATCTAATCTAGGTAAATAAATAAACAGATATGTGTGGAGGGAAAACCCATATGGCTGTAATATTCTTAAAGGACCTCAGCAATCTTTACTGAGAAGCTACTTTAACAGGAATCTCAGTGTACTCTATATGTGGACAGAGTGCATTGTTTTCTAACCTGATGCAGCAGAAATGGAAACAACATCCCCCTATTCCCGTCCTGTCATTAAGTTCGGACATATTGGCAATGCAACATCTGAGAAATAGCTTGAACATAGCAAATGGGGGTTTTGTATGACATTTTCTTGTTAATAAAATGAAATAACAACCATGGTAGCTTTAGCTTCTGCTCATAGTTTGTGACATTACTACGATGATGACCCTCAGGGGTCAGACACACACATTGTGAAAATATTGCCTTGTTTTAAAATGCAAGACCTCCAGTGAATCGTCAATGTAGCCGTTTTGCATAGCTTAACACAAGTACTTGCGCTGAAAGACAAAAGCATTTCACCCATGTGCATAAACACAAAACATGTATTTATCAGTCTTTGTGCATGTGTTTGTGCACGCATAAGTGTGTTGACGTCACATATGAAAATGTGTGCTAAACATAGGGGTGGAACACACTAGCCCTGAGTACCTATTCAACACAAACACCCATCTCAGGCCTGCCCCTCATGTTTGCAGCCTTGGAGGGTGACACTGTGATAGTCACGCACAAGCAACACCCATGATGCATTTGTAGTGTTTTAATGAGAAGCAGAATATTAATCCTGTCCGGCTGTTGATTGTGCTTTATTTTTTTAATTATTTGTTTTCACTTGCGTTTAAGCGCTATGCAAATGAGGTATACGCATGTGTGTGTATGTGTGAGTCTCAGGGCTGTGTGAATGCGGTGCTGGACACTTCAGCATGCCTAATGGATACAACTTCATTGGATATGGTCATTATCATGGATGTTCAAGAGCGATGTGACCCCACATTATCACAATAGATCCCCTACTATTCTCATCCCCTGTCTAATTATGTATGGGTGCTGGGCACAGTGTGCCATACTAACAATATCTACCTTGCCAGAGCTGAATTAATTTTTATCATGGCTGGCTGTTTTTGTCTGCTTGCTAATAAATCAGTGACTTCATGTGAAACATCAGACTAAATAGTGTTTTACCAAATAGAAGGTTAACTAAATTTAGTAATTCCATGCAACACAATAAGAATTTATCTCAAAATAAGGATTCTGATTGAAAAAAAAAGAACTAACTTTGGCAATTGCCAATCTGTAACCCGGCGGCTGCAGCCTGAATCTGGGGAGTCGCAAAGCACAAAGGCTAATCAATGTCAGGGTGGAAGCTGAGAATCCCCTGGCCCACCCTATTTGACTTAACTGCTCCGTTTGTGCTCCTACTGATCCTGTGGTCTTTGTGTACATTGTAATGAGTGCTGACATAATCCTGCGGATTTTCCTGGAGGCCAAACCTTTGCCACCCCCATCAGGCCTGGGGTTTCTCCTCCGATCAGGAGGGCTGCCAGAGGGGGGAAAGACAGAACCACAATGCCCTCAGACCCCCATGAGACACTTACATTTAGGGATGGTTTGAAGCTCTCTGTGATTGAGCTAGTAACCCATTTTAATCCTATTAACACTAGCCAACAAAAGCTAAATCTGCTGCAGGACAGGCAGGGCTGGGCAGAGAGGCTGGGCTGAGGAAAGAAACTGGAGGCTGGGACTACAGGGAGATATCATGGATGTATAAACATTGTGGTGCATAAGAAATATAAAGAGGCTGAATAAAAGAAAGCCTTCCCCCGTAGGGTACGTCTTTTTAGGAAAGCAGATGGGAGGAAGCAGGAAACAAAGAACAACAAGAAATAAAACTCAAGGAAGACACAGAAAAATCATGAACACAAAGCCTCTTTGTGCTGAGTCAGCCTCAAAGACATGGACCACCAATCACCTCTGTCAAATATACACAAGGTTAACTCATTCAGCAAACATCCATCTTACAGATAGCGGACATGTTTTTGGCGGAGTGGGGTAATAAATGTACAGCACAGCTCAGCACAGGAAGTAGGTCCTGTGCCTTGTGGGTGTTGGTACCTCGAGGTCGAGGAACAAAAAGCGAGGAGACTCTCAATGCACTTTTGTTTTGGGTGCATCATGGGGCAAAGGGGCCAAGTATGCTGGTGGTCCTTGCCCTCGCCCCATCAGAAATGGGAAGGGTTTTACACATCTAGTGTGGCAGCTTAAAATCCCCCATTGTGGAAAACAAGAGGGGAGTGACAGGGCCCATACAGACAGAAAGTGTTCTTAAGCCAAACAGGGCAGGATATGACTCTTTAAGGAGCGAGGGGTGAATGAACAATAACATGCATGAAGAATGGAGCCCTGTGTAAGGACCACTGATACTGCAATTCCTTTCTAGGTGTCTTCAGCCATCCCTCTCTGCTGGGTTTGGACATATCCCCCAGCTCATGCCCTCTTTTTTTCTGTTCCCACTCCCCAGCTCCTTCTCCTACTGCCACGTCTCTCATCACCATATCAATTTGTCATAATAGTGGTCTGATCTGACAGCAAAAAGCTATATATATGATTATAATTGTCAGTGTGGGGTCTAAGTGATGAGATATGATATGTCATTACAGCAATGCAGGGTATTCTTTGACATGGGTCATTAGAGACAGGAGCCCTAACCAAAGAGGCGACAGGCCATGAACCAAAAGTCCAAGGGGAATTGCAGGCACCCCTGTTCATGGCTCCAACATCATTATTTAGACACGATGGTGGAGAAAACCCTGCTTCTTTGCCCCTTTCCCTGTGGAGTATCTCCACTGTGGTCGGGAAAGTGTGCATAATCAGGGAAGTGAGGCACGGGATTGGTTGCCGGGTTGAGACAGACAGTGGGCTCCTGTGAACCTCCTGTGAGGTCTGCCCTTCTCTCTTCCCAGGGAGAGGTTCTTTAAGTATGCTGAGATCCTTCTCCAAGATGGGCCACACTTGCGCTGGCCTAGAATACATTTATGTATGGGTCTGACCTTTGCTATAATGAGTTCACATCATAACCATTGACCTTAAACCAATTCAAAAATGTTCTCCACTGCTGAGATGTGGTTAAAAAAGGGAAGTGTGGGAAAGAGAGCAGGAGAGAAGGAGGTATACAAGTGTTGGGCATTGTCCTTGTGTACAGGCCTATTTCAAGTGTGTTAGCTGGGGACTAATTGTAAGACAGCTCATCTCTTGTCAACACAAAAAAATTGATGTGTGGTGAGGTGCTGCCTGTGTTAACAGCCCAGAGGTCTTTGAGCACATGATTACCTGTGCTACATATAATAATATTCTGTATAATAATGCCTCATTTTGATAAATCTAAATACCTGAGGAAAAAAAATCTCAAATTTGTTGACTTACCATGCTGACAATCTGATGTCAGCTTCATCACTTAGTTAACTATTTGTTCGTCCCATCACCAGAAATTCTGAATCTTACACGTTGCACAAGCAAAAGCCCCTGTTTTAAGGACAATATTCTCTATGCAATGTTCCATGTAAAATGGCCCAACTAACTGCTGTAATATTTACCCTTACAAATTAATGATTTGATTGTTTTTGTTTGATCTTGAGTCAAAAATATATTTATCTGTCTTGAGGTTGCTACCAATGATAGTGTTTTATTTCAATTGAATGACTATGAATCAGCAATTATTTCCACCTCAAATAATAAAAAAGTGCAACACTTAAAAGAAAAGTGATCTTCAGATTTGTGAAGCTGAAAGCACAAAGCAGTATCTGATGAAATAAAGGTTGTTCCTCATCTGATCAATCATGAATTTAATCTGTATGGTTAGCTTAATTTACAAGAATGCATATTCTAAAAGTTTGTTGTCTGAGAAGTAGAAACAAAAGCCTGTAAAGTAACTCCTGCAATTGGTGGTCAGATAATAGCTGAAAAATAAAATCAGATTTATACCCCCTATGTTTTCATGCCAAAAAAGTTTTTCGTTTAGTACAAGAACTTAAACTGAACTGAAGCCTCTGAGTAATTCAACTGGGTTACACTCCACCACTAGTGTATCACACTGTGAGTTTGTGGGTGTCTGACAGGTTTAAGTATATAAGGACAAAAAAAGTTTCTTACCTCTTGTCAAAAAGAAAACAAAAATAAAAGCTTGAAATATGCAAAAATTAAAATAGATAAGTTAATAAGGTAAATAAATTACCCAGAGTGTGCTGTGAAAAACCTCCCTGGATAATTTTCTCTTGTGGTCTATGACTTATTTTTCTTCCAAACAAAGTTTCTCTAAATACTGAAGAAGTGCACATACTTAGTACACATAATTCAGGTATTATTTCTATCATGACTGCTAGTCTTTCTTAAACCACTTGTCATTTATATTTTAGATTGTCATCAATAGGTTCAGATTTGTAAGATTGGTGCCACAAAATTCAGTATACAGTAAATAATAAAGGTGGGTGAGGAAGACACACGAGCTGTTCTGGACCAAATCTTAAATCTAACAATGATTCCACAAAATAACATAAAAATAATATGTTCTTATGATGTGCAGCTGCATGTATGTGTGGGGGTGTAAGAGGGAGAAAGAGAGAGAGAGATAGAGAGAGCTTCTGTGTGACAGAGTGAATGAGAGCCTCTGAGAGAATACCTTGACAACCCAGTGTGCCCTGTTCACAATAGAAGGACTACCCCACCGGTTAAGATTGCAAATTCAACCGGGGGAAGTGAGTTTCGGAGGAATTGCTCTGCTATATTGGATGTGACCTCCTGGCTACAGGTATATGATAAGCACTTATCTGTTTGCACTAACGGTGAACATGCATTCAGACACTCCCCTCCTTCTTCTTGGAGCTTTTCTTCCATGTACAGTATGCACCCTCCAATACTACACGTGTGTTCGTCTGTGTGCACACAGGCGAACACACACAAATTCAGCACAAATGTTTACATCCCAGAAATAATATCTTCATACAATGGAGAGAAAGGCAGCAAAATAAGTAGCTGCACACCCCGCCCGTCACCCCAGCACATCCTTCTCATAATTAGCTCTCTTGTGCCGTTGTGTGCCGCAAACAGCCGCTACAAAACAAGTGCTTCATGGGAGGAGGTATTTATCAACATTTCCATTTTCTGTGTACAAAAAGGACATAAGCAGCACATTCTCCTCAGTTCATGGACAAACTCTTTAATTCAGCGAGGAAGCGAGCAGGTTTTCAGCACAGGCTGCTAGACAAGCGTATCACAAATAGTGCCAGGCAGGCAGATAGGGGCTCATAACAAGAGATCATCAGTAATTTTCAAAAGTACTGAGTTCCGGCACGAACGACGTTCAGCGGGTCAGAAAGTGTACTTGACAGGAAATATGCATACTGAGTGGATCCTACTCCCCTGCTTTTCATTTGCATTGTGTATTGATTTTTTTGGTCCCATTTAATACAATATTATGTGTGGGTCTACGACGGCTTTTAGGTGTCTCTGGAGTGGACCCGTTCCATTGGAGGCTTAATGATAATTGCAGCTGGTAGAGGCAAGCTCAGGCAGATTTCATTGCAGGGCCATCAGGGCCCTCTCGCCCACCTCTACTTCCATTCCCATACCCCCTCCTTATGTTGCACACACAAACACACAGACACACAATCACACTCAAAATGGTGGAGAGAGAAAGAATGTGGAAAAAACAATGTTGCTGATTTAAAAGCAATCACCAGCTCCTTTCAACCATTTGTCATCAATAATCACTTCAATAACATTTAATGGTTCGAGGGAGGATCTTTTATCCCTGTGAGTTGCCTCTATTTTTCTTACCCTTTCTGACATTGAGTCTATGCATATGAAGATATTAACAGAGAACTGTCAGCTGCTGCAATGCAAATCACCTCTCTGCTCCTCCCGAGAGAACCTGATTAATGCCATTATTGTAATGTGAATTGGTCACTATGTGGCCTCCTTTGAGGAAAATAAAGTCAAATATGTAACTCCCTAATAACATGATACTTATCGCCAGGCTGGCTTATAAAACCGTTTAACCATGACACCAAAACACACAAATCATATTAAGGTCCCGGTCACGCTCTCTTTTACACACGCCCACACTGAGGTTGGAGATTATTAAGCTGTCACAGACAGCGCTAGCGATAAGCGGCTATTTGGTCTACAAATTAGGCATAATTAAGGAGACATGTTGCCAAACAGAGCAGCAGATATCTTCATCTGGCCCAAATATGACAGCACCCAAATCCTATGTCTGGATTTACAGCGACAAATCGAACTGCGGATGAACTCAGGTGTCAGGGAGTAGATAGTAATGCCTATATGCTTTAAGTCTTTCAGAAGCCATACAACTCTCTGGCATAAAGGGAGCCGACAAAAGTTGTATAATCAGGGAGGAGGCCGGTGGCATCGTTGAAGACTGTCTTTTTTCAGAGGGCTTAATGCTCATCCCTTGTTTATATCTACAGCCACCAACAGACATGCACAAACATTAATGAGATTAAGAGGAAGCGCTGTGCAATATTTATTAGGCTAGACAAACACTTCTGGGCTTTAGTGTGCTGGGAACAGGGCTCTCTCCAGGGGCCGGCACTGGCACAGGCTGCCCAGGCAGAAGAGGCAGATGTCTCAAATTGCTAAGAGGATCTGCCTGCCTGCCACCCTCAAGATTGCTGCACCACTTCTCCACACAACTTTAAAATACACTTGATGCGCCTGTGTGTACGTGTGTGCTTGCATCTCTATGTGCTCGCAATAAAATCCCCCCCTCCTTCTTACAGCTCCTCTCCAATTCCACCAGCTATGGCCTCCCTAATTTTTGTTTTCTCTGTGACCGCTCTTATAACTTAAAAATGCAAATGTGTTGCTTGTTGTGATCATTGATGAGGACCTCTTTGTATTGTGTGTTAACCTCCATTAGGCAGGATTACAGGGACAGAGGCACACTGGCATTTGGTCAGTGTCACAGTGACAGCACTTGCTGCTGGAATGCCCGGCTGTCACAGTCAGCTTTATCACTGGGCTTTCTCTCCTCCGAGTGTGAACTAATAAGCCTAGAAATTACAATTGCCTCCCTGCTAAATCCCTGATAGGCGGAAATAATAATATCAGTGCCCTGCTAATCTTCTTGGCTTGCCGCTTGGCATCAGCCTATTGAGGCACCAGTCATACTTACGTCTGATGAGATGAATTTAATCTCTCTGTCCGTAATGACAATAGGGGCCATTTTAATGTTATGGATGATATTTGTCAAGGTTCTGTCTTAGTCTATTTTTCCAGCCCTCCTCCTTTTCTTGCACGTAGCCTATTTAAGACATGCTGTCAAGGTGTCAGGACATTAGTTAAAGCAGACAAAGATAATAAGGCTGTTATTTCATAAAGAAGCAAAACAAGCTGCAACAGCACTGCAGTTTTTTGAACTTAGATAGAAACCCCACTGAATCTTCTTCAAAGTAATGGGATGTTAAAATTACTGACATGGCACAGCAGACTAGACTTCTGCCAAGAAAATATTTAAATTTCTCTGCTGCCAGCTATCACCCAGTTGTTCTGGGTCATTCAGTGCTCTACAATGTCCTTCAACTCATTTTAATCCCAATTTGACAATGGTCAGCATTCTCACAGTATTAATGCATTTCATTATGAGGGATGTATGGCATCACAAAGGCATGGGTGTTTTTTCTGGCAGTCTTTAATTTTCTTGTGGGACAAGCTGAAGCTCCAAGGGGGGTACTTGAGGGAAAAACAAATTTATATCTACATTTCTCATTTATTAAGAAATTCTTCTATAACAGAGCATCCAAGGACATCTTTCCAAATTATATCAGTCCTTTTTTTCCAGCTGGTTTTGCAGTACCTGAAGCTACATACTGACTGTTAGGATTTATCAAGGTCAAATGACAGCCAGAGCAGTGACCTGTTTGGTGCAGAAAGAATGTGCCAGTGGGACTCAAAGGATAGTCCATTTTTGAAGGGGGTTGAATGAGGTACTTGTCAGTAGTGCGTGTATTAGACACAAAGCATGACAGCCAGCTTGACTCCTCTGATTAGAAAGCAGCCAGTGAACAGCCACAGAAGCTAGTCTATCTGCTAACTACAGCAGATAGGGTCAGTCGTACCACCTGATTTGGCTAATTTTACAAAACGCCAACCAAAACAGTGTTGCCATGTGCACCTGTGCGCTTTATTTTGAAGATATTTCAGCATCTTAATCTGACTGTTCTTATAAGTAACACAAAACGCCAAATATTAATACTGCAAAATAAGTTGGACCAAAGAATGCACACAGAAAACTTGGTGGCGGCTGCGAGAACAAAGCTTCACAGAGCATCTCTGTCTCTTCTTCCCCAGTGTGTTTTACTGTTTTCAACGAACACAGCCAATTTCAAGTGTTTTGCACCCTATCACACTCACATACACAAACACACACCCTAGTCTGCAGGAGGATCGATTGTCGTCATAGAAACTCTGTCATTAGATAAATGACTGCTTCCCCGAGCTGTCAGATTAACTTTGACAGAACAATCAACACTATGTTATTTATGCCTGGCTGACAAAGAATCGTTTTGGCTTGGCGAGAACTGAACAATCCCACTGTGTCCCTAGTTGTCCTATTCAGGAAAGTACGCCATTACAAGGGTTGAGTTATGGAACATTGGACTTCCTTTACTGTCTGTTTATAGGCCAACATTTGAATCGTTCTCCTATGTTATGGAAATGAGGCTCTGGGTATTCATTGGCAACTCGTTGAAATGGACTTCCTGTCAAGCTGTGAGCACTAAACTTACAGTTTCAAATTAGCTAAAAGGAGAAAAATCATTTTTATGCCAGCCTGTGTTCAAAAGGGAATCTACTTTCTGTTTCTTTTACCATGTGGTGCCAATTATTTTAGCAGAGAAAATATAACAGATGTACATTAATACAGTGTGTAAACTGTTTGAGTTGAAAATCAATGGTGAAGAACAATGATGATAAGAATGATTCACAGCTTCTCCGGCATCAATGATATTCAAGTCCAGATGATTTCTGACAGTCACAAAGTTACTTCACATGATTACACTTTCAGAGCTTACCTTTCATCAGTTACCTATGACTACAACATCTTGAAAAGGAGAGTTACAACAGTAACCATTTAGTCACTTAAAACCATGAATATAAACTACTACTAAAAACAAATCCTTGTGTGTGGGAAAATAATATCACCACACCCTTTGCTTTGTTTCCATCTTCAGTGTTTTTCACCCCCCCACCCCCCACCCCCAGCTGATTGCCTCTCTGCTTTATGTTCTAATTTGAAATCTGTTTGTCTTTCCCCGAGAAGAGTATTGTTCTTTCCTGCACTGTGCTGTTAATGAGTATGGTTAAGAACATCATTATTTTTTAAGTATCATTCGGGTTTTCACAGTGGGTGATCTCGACAATAATCTGTTTTCTTGTTTCATATCCAGAGTGACAGCAGTGGGTGCCTCTTTAATACCCAGAAAATCATTAGTGCTGAGAATCTCTACTATGCTGGTGAGAGAGGGAGAGACAGACAGAGAGAAATAGAGATGGAGAGAGAGAGAGAGGGAGAGAGAAATTGTAATGAAGACGTATTAACTACGGGTAATTTGGTTGTTCTTCAGCTTGAGTTTCCCTCCGCTCTGCTAGTTGGTTTTATTTGCATTGATGTTGCCTCAGAAGTAGTTTGCTTCTTGAACAAAGGGGCTGGCGTATGTTAAGTGCTTTTGAAATCACAAGCGTTCCAGCCACAAGGGCCAGGCTTGATGAAAGGGTGTGAAATACAATGTGGAAATCGATTTCACTATCTTCTCATTTGGCCTTGCCAAAGCACAGTTTTATGTCAAAGCGTCACACACAGGGCTGCAGTGTGCATGTGCTTACATTTAACGCACTTCACGCGATGAAGAAGTACGAACAGGCAGACAGGCTTAAAGCCTGATAAATTCATGCAAATTCTGGCTATGCTATGGACAGAATACATTAAAGCTGTTTAGTCTTGATATGAAGTCTTAACAATAATAGAAAAATAAAGAGGCAATGACAGCATGTAAGAGTGTGACTGCACCAACATTCTGAAGGCCACCACAGCACAAGAGAAAGCCACTTGTAAGTTCCAAGGTCAAATACTTGATTTTCATTTCCTCAACAGCACACACAATCATATAACAGTCACACTAATGTGAATGCTGTCATTCATGAAGAACGATGAGTGGAAAAAAAGGGCATGTCACAGGAAGTCCGGAGGTCTGCAGATTGTGTATGCATAGCATTATGTTCATTGCAATCTGTCAGTGCTGCTCCAAGCTAGCATCATCAATTTCTTTCCATTTGCAGAAAAACTGTGTTTTGTTTTTCCAAATAGCTAAGCTGTTGCCATGACTCTGGTCATCCATCCATTCAACCATCTATCCATCCACAGTGTATGTGTCTGATGAATGTAAATGACAACTCAATGTACTATACTGTTACAAAAGGGGCCACTGAAAGAGGGGGAGATGGAACAACAGGGTGAAAGCTCCTCTGTGTAGCGCTGGTAGTACCATCTGCGGTGATGGGTAAACAGGAAACGCACACAATAAAATTATAAGGCTTTCTCGCTCGTTTTTGTGATTAATGACAGTGATAGCCGTCAAGCCGTTTCACCATATTTAACACTGCCACAGCAGTTTGCAGCTGTTGTATTTTTTTCCATACGGAGAGGGAGCACAAGACAGAAATTAGAGGAGAGAATAGCTTCATCAAAACACACAATCATGAGCACCTTTACACCGAGCACTGTGCTCAAAAGCAAACACCCAATGTCAAAGCCGTTTGACATCAACAATGGGTTAAAAACAAAAATCATCACACTGCTGTAAGCTTTGCCCAGTGAGACAAGGCCTGTTACTGGTTAGGTGGGATCAGTGAAACACAGGTCATGCAATGAGCTAGGGGAGTCAATTAAAGGAGCTCCTTCTTAATAGCACTGTGATGTGGAGCCATAGCAGTGTTATCTTGGCTCTCGCTGGAGGTGGCCAGATCTCTTTTGTGACATGAGCCAAGTAAATAAATAGCCAAATGAGGGCTCACAAAAGCATCGGCAATATCCCAGGGCACCTATTATGCAAGGGGCAGGGGAAAATTATGCCCTCAACAAATTGCTAATGATGAGCCAGTGATGTCTTGTTAAGCGACATTGTTTTCCCTCAGATCCCTTTGTGTCTGTACCGTGTTCACCATTTAACGAGACACACACACATAGGCACACAAAACAGCCGAGCGGCTCAGCGATTTTTCTCTTTCTTCTCTCGTCTTTTTCTTCTGTTGCTTTTTCCTTCTTACTCCTCCTCTTCGTCTATCCTTTGCAGTTAACTTGATTTCTGTGCCTCTGTTTTTCTATCCCCTCACATCCGCTGCCACTCAGAGGGCCTGATTTGGCGCATGAGAACATGCTAGAGTGGGCCCGCTCAGCAGGGAAGGGCCTTTTGATGCAGACCCCCCTGGGATCCCTCCACTGAACCAGCAGTACGTATCACAGATGTGACAGCTTTCATCTGACAGTTAACTTTTCCTAATTAAAGTCCCAAGTCTAATTACACACCAGCCTATCTGATATTTGTGAGATGGTCATAGCAGTTCTGGGGGCAGAGCCCATCAAAGATCCAAGCCGTGGTGATTGGGAGGGTGGGTGTTTTTTGGAGGGATTGGAGCGTTGCTTGTGCCCTGTGTGGGCTGTGGGCTCACCTGGGTGTGGGGGGGCCGCACATGCCAAATGGCAAGGCCTCATCTCATTTGCAAAGACACAGCCCCTGAATGTGGATGTGCAATTATGAATCAGGAGGAGAAAAATGGTTAAAAGAAAAAAAAAATCCATAATTAGCAAGGCAACTCCAAGCACAAGCAATGGAAATTAGTCTTGTTGCAATAAATTAGCCTGTGCATATATTACATGAGATGAGCACCCTTGGGGCCCCATATTAGCAGTTTGGCTGTACACTCCTGTGTATTTCAACAAACCAGTCACTCCTTCATTAAAGGTCCAATGACAGACATTTCTTTTCGAAACCGTATATGTTTTGAAACTCAATGCCTCTGTGTCAGTTGGGTGTGGTTTCTTTGTCTCCATGATACCACATGGGCTTTTTTCATCCTACAGTGTCAGTTCCCTGCACAGTCTGCCAGCCTTCACAGATTTGTAATCATTGGATATTTTGTGTTTTATTTTACATTGATTAGAGCCACCCATTTCTCCCGAGCTATTTTCTCTAGCTCTGATAAACAAACATGAAATTAGAACCAGTTGAGATGAGCTGCAAAAATTTGCATCAAAATAATACAGTGTGCAGCTAACAAACCAAAATCAGATAGCAGCAACAAAAGCTGACAAATTGCAAATTAAAAGGCATGAAGTAAATGGTATTTTGTCATTAAGCCTCAGCAGCCATTTTGAGGGCAGGGGGGCCAGTGGTGGATGTTTGTGTGTTTGTGTATGTGTACATGAGTGAGTGAGTGTGTGTGTCTGTATCAGTGGGGGTGTGTTGGGGGGGTTCATGCCGGTGGTTATGATGAGTCTTATCCAGAGCGATTATTCATACTTGTCCTTCTGCTTGAATTAAAGCAAGAGTGCTGGAGCCAGTTAAAGCCAAATACTTGAATGGCTAGTGAACTCTCACCTTCACGCGCATCCATTTAGCTCACAAATGAAAAGCCAAGTACAGTCAGTGGAAAGCCATAATGGGTCTTTCTTCTTGCAGAGTGTGGCCATTACATACTAATTTCTTCTGGAGGCTCTTCAGGAATTTAAACACTTGGCTGGAGCTGCTGGGTCTTGTGCTGAGACGAACAGACCCCACAATGCCAACACACAAGGTGTTTGTGCTGGTCACACTCATGTCGACTGACCACAATTGTGCTCATTTGGAGAGCTGCAGCATTCTGTTGTCTCTGGTTAAGAAGCTGGTTTATCCATGTATTATATTTTTACAGTTCTCAAATAGATTTGGTTTCTTAATTCATATGTAGATCTGAATCTCTTGTTGTACAAGTAATGATACTCTAAAAACCAAACTTTTAAATCAATATTATATCATTAAACATGTTTTGTCACCTAAAAAAGATATGCCTCAAACTGCACTTTTACCATACTAAATGTTAGTTTGCTGACAATGCAGTAGCTCAAATATTGTTTATCTAACATCCTCAATAGCTGTAATATGAATAGGGAAAAATCCATGCTAGAAATTCTATAGAATGACATTGTGCTTGCAGTCATTCTAAAATTGTTAAAGTTGTAAAACCTTAATTTGACAGCATAATTATTTTCATCAACATAACAGGTAACATGCATGAGTGTTATCTATTTCTCTGCTACAGTTATAATAACATGTGCTGTGAGACAACGGACCTTCACCTTTAGTGTATTTATCAAGCAAGTTTTCCTTAGTGGTGAGGACCTTGCCATCCGTTACCATTATCAACCAACCCACACTGTAGATGTGTGCTATTTTTGCACCAGATTACCCATTGCACATCAGTAACACCCAGGAGGCAGCGATTTAATTATGCAATTAGTGTGGTGGATGATTAAATGGCTTAATTAATAGAGGAAGATTGGGAATTTGGCTAGTGAAGACAATATTTCGTCAGCTCACTAGTTTATGTGGATCTTCCAATAATTAGTCTTCAGCTCTTTGTTCAGTGTAATGTATTGGTATGATGAGTGTGATGATGGAATGACAGCTATGGAAAGACTCCAGTACCCAACAATAGTGGCATTAATTTGGCTATTATGAATTTCAAGTGATGTTCTTTACATGTAGCTTTTCAATATAATAGCTAATATTTCCGCTAGCAACTTATTAACTAGCAAATGACTCCACTCACTGAATCCATAAATATGGTAATCTGTCATGGCAACAATTTTTACCAGCTCTGTGTCACATGCAGGCTCAGCTGTTGCTTGGAAAAGTAGGATTTCACACTTCATGCCTGCTTTGGAGTCATTAGATTTCTGTGTTCCCAGCTTCCCTCCTGTGGTTTGAAACTGGATCTTCAGAGAGGATTTTTCAGGTCGGGCTTTTGTTGTATTTACTGGATTAGTTCAGCTCAGAGCTCTCTAACACAGCATAGTGTACACTTGTCCATCTGATTGACAGCCTCTGGGGACCAAGTGAGCGAGTTATTTACTGCTTGTTTGTTTGCTCTCCCACAGAGATATACAGAGATACCAGATTGTGAGGTGAAGTCGATGGTGAGTTACACAAGCCTTTGTCAATCACAACTAGTTGTGGCAAAGGCACAATCACTGGAGCCTGTCGTCTCCTGAGTCGAGCAGTGCTTGCTGTGAGTGCATATTGTCTGTGGCACTTCATACTAAAATAGGAAGCCTCACGTTCTCATGTCAAGTTCGCTGGCCCTCAGAAGTGAGACGTCGTCTTGTGTGCAGAGAGATGATCTTGCTGACTAGGACACTACTCAACATAATTGCCACCAGTGTATAGCAATTTGTTTTATTTCTTCTTTGACAGTGGCAAGAGTTTCACTAAAGCTAGTGTTTTTTCCTGCTGCCTGGAGTGGTGCTTTAATGCTTCCTATTCGCACAATCTGGAAAGAAACACAGCAGTAGAAGTCAATGGTTGAATAGTTTCACCCCTGTTGCACCGTGAAAGCTATGCGTAGTTTAAACTTTTAGCTCCTCTGGTTTTCATGGATCAATGTAGTAAATGGAAAATTTAATCAATTTAATGCAGTCTATGGTGTTGTCTGTGGTCAAATAAACTGTCTCTGCAGTTTTACAGCTGTTGGATATTCCAATGTCTTTTTTCAGAGCATGAATTAAATAAAGTAGATAAAATTGCACAATTCTAATCCCACGTACTCAACTGTGAAATCAAATAGACATTACTCAATGTGCAATTCACCACTCATTCATAGAGTATTGCTCCACTAGCGGCTTTAAAGCTGGATATATTAGCTTCATTTTACATTGTTACATTATCTCTATTTTGAGCCTTCTCTGCATTCCATGGAAGCCAGGTATGAGGTTTTACCCTTTACATATACAAGTGGTTGTATTGTGCTAACTGCTTTAAAATCTACGTCAAAGTCTTTCAGACAAAGCATCGTTAAAAAATATGGTTATTTAACTAAAAATTACATGCGAGGGATTTCGTGATCAACATAAATTTCAGATCACTTACAGTGATCAGCTGTGAGCATAATCAATCAATGAAAAAAAAACAGCGGAAGCGTGTGTGTCACAACAGCTGATCAGAGTTAACCTTTTTGTGCTACCAGTTGTAAGTTGCCAGAGAAGTAAACAGAATGACCAATAGTGGAGCTAAACGTGGGGCTGAGAGCGGTGAAAGAGATGTCAGTCATGACTTGGAGTTATGATCCTCCAGAGATAAAGCTACTGTGGAGACAAATAGTTATTCAACGTCATTTGTTGTATCTCCAAACTGACAAAATGGGGTCTCACATACCTGCAAAATACTCAGGAGTGTAAATTAGTTCACTGTGTTAATTGATTTTTTTCTTTCGGGGGATACCAAGATGTTTTCCTTCCACTTTGTATATTCATCCTATTTATTTTCTTCGTAATTTACTTATTATGTGAATAAAATGTTTAACCAATCTGTAGATTCTTTAGTTTTTAGTACAGATGCTTTTAAACTGGCAGTTTACAAACATCAAAATCGTGATAATGATTGAGATCAGACGATATAGAAAAATGTACCGTGATCATCTTTTTTTTTGCCATATCGCCCAGCCCTAATTCAAACTCAATTTCCTGCATTATTACAGAAAAACCGCTCTGTTTTATCCACCCCTTCTGATTTTTTTCAATTGTGTACTTTTTTGAACTGTTTGTGAGTTAATTTGATTGTAGTTAAATATTGATTGATAAAGAACACAACAGAAAAAAAAAAATTGTTAACCCTTTGATAAGGCAAAATCAGCTACCACGATTATACAGACAACAGTCATTCAACTGTGCAGTACAATTAAACACTAAAGCGTACCAAAGTTCATTTGAGTTTTGTAATACTAAAAGAATCCATAGATTTTTTTTGTAAACTTGGATTATGCATTTACCAGAGCACTAAGTGTAATGAAAAATTGTTTCAGAAAATGATCTCCTCACATGATTCAAAATTTTTTCAGGAGACCTCTACATGTGAATAAAAGGAAGAGAAAAATAACATGACAGAAATCAGAGGGCATGATTTCATATATATTTATAAATGAACCTTTGTGCGGACTGAGTGTTGCCTCTTCTGTCAGCTGCCTGTCTGTCAGTGTGCCATGCTGTGATTGAGACATCAACGTAATCCATGTTTACACTGTCCTGCACGTGTCATGGCTAGCCGTTAACCACACAGAATTAGGCCGTGTTTGACACTTCCTGCTTCCTGCCACTTGAACCCATCATTGACTTCAGGTTCGAAGAGCAGTTCCAGTGCTCTGTAAGCAGCGACTGCATTGTTGAGGGCCGAAAAGGCAAAAATAAAGCGGGAGGCTATAAGGGGATCTAGGGGGGAGGTGAGTGGTGGTGGTGGAAGGAGAAACGATGGATGGCTGTGGGTAAGTGCCACTCCTTGAATATCCTCTCCGTCTCCTTTCCGACTCTGCCTCTCTCTCCGTCCTTCATTCTCCTCATGTTTCTCCTCCTCCCATCTCCCTCCCTCATTCTCTCTATCTTCCTCTGCTTCCCTCTCTCTGTTGCTTACTCAGAGAAGCCGCCAGTGTTTGCTTCTCCTTATCCAGGTTTCTAATCCGCCGCCAGTGAAAGAGGGGGAGAGGGACCGGCAGAACCATTAGAGGAGAGTTTATCAGACTCGCTCAATCTGTTATCACTCCTGTCCCTCTGTCCCTCCTGCTAGCCACCACCTCCCTCCCTTGTCACAGAGCTACTGATTGTTGCCCCTACTGGTCCACACACACACACACACACCCCACATATCCCACCTCTGCTTATTTGAGCCTGTCTGTTCAACAGCTTTATGCTGTGCCTTGCCATAAGTGAGAGCATTTGTTATTGTGTACTCTCATCAGTGCCTGAAACACCTGAAAATGGCTGCATTTCAGAATAAATAAAATCCTCCCAACACTTTTCATCGAGAGTACTCTCAGTTGACTTCCTATACCTGATCACAAAGGGCCTAAGAAATAGCACCAAATGTAGAGTATTTCACTAGAAACCGAAGAGGA
Organism: Thalassoma bifasciatum; assembly: GCA_008086565.1. Classification (NCBI taxonomy): domain Eukaryota; kingdom Metazoa; phylum Chordata; class Actinopteri; order Labriformes; family Labridae; genus Thalassoma; species Thalassoma bifasciatum. The sequence continues at coordinate 253,743 of RPOG01000543.1, read as the reverse complement.
GGCTCTGAGCATCCCTGAGGGCACTTTGATGTGTGAAGCAGGTGCTCTAAAATATGCCTGAGCTGTTTTGTTGGCATTGGTGCCACTGGGAAAAAGAGGGGAGGGCTAGAGTTTACCTAAAGGATAAATGTCAGGGGATCAGCTAAATTAGATCCTGCCCGTATTAAGACATCAACTGCAGCTGAACTGTGTATGGCATGTGTGTACTCCATGTGTCTTTGCTCTTGAGTATGGCCCCTTGCTCTCAGCTAGACTGCAGTCCTGGCTAATACAGAGCTCAAAATGGAAGTAGCAGAATAAGCTGTTTCCTAGAGCTCCTTGTAGTGCTGAACAAACCAGTGAAGAGGGATGTTTTTTTTTCTCTTATGTCACACTGGGCTACCACTGTCTTTGGCCGAATGTGGTTCACCATCAACCATACTGCTTAAAAAAAAGAGCTTCAACTTTTAGGCTACTTTTGTATGTTTTGGGAACTATTTTTGGTTGTCAGTCAGGTGATATACGCATAGTAAGAGCCTAATGTGCAGAAAACATTTAGTTTCATGTCAGTTGGTTATAAGACTCTTCAGTCCTGTGATATAAAGTGCATAAGAGCTCCTTGACCACTACAGCTGCAGGCTTCTTGAGTCTATCTCTGATTATGATTAAGGTTATACAGGTGGATGTGGTGTAAGTAGAGCTGTGGCCTTATAGTATGAGATGGGGGTAGGTTTTTTCTTCTACCCAAGGTAAAGTGTAGTGTATTGGCTTTAGTCAATGGGAGTATTGCTGCAGGGCTTCAACACCCATCACTCTTACATATTTGTTCACCCAAGCATACTGAGGCTACCCTGAGCACAGCCTGAGAAACATGCTGGCTATCAATTTTATGTGAAAATACAGACGGGAAATGACTGCATTTGGATAATTTCTGTGGGTAATTTGCTGTGAAAACATTACTGCTGGTTTTATTAGAATTTGTGTTTTTCAAATTTCATCTCTCCATCTTGGTTTATAGGGTGAGCAAAGCACAGTTCAGCGCAGGGAAACAACAGGAAAATGGCTGTTGCAGAGTGACATTTTCTGCCACTTCGTCCATGTTCCGTCATTTAGAAGTAATGGCCGTGACCACTGCCACCATGTTTACATAGCAGTAGGCTCCCAGCACCCAGCCTGTGACAAATTATAAAAGCTGGGCCTCTATAGCCTGGCTGCATTTCATTAAACTTTAACTTCCCTTATCTGCAGCGACAGGGGATGGAATAATAAAGGCTGACAGGTATCTAAAGATGTATGTTTGGACTAGGGGACAGGAACAGCATGAGAGCCTTACACAGCTTTGTCACAAAGAAGGGACATATGTTGAGAGCCATAAAAACTGAAGGCAGATGTTAGTGTTTTACTAAAGCTGGGAGAGGCTGTAGACACTGACAGAGCTTCGCACATATGTCCGGCATGAAAAGCTGTCTGTTGTTTCACTAACTGCACTCTTCCTGCCGCACGTGACAAAAGATGATAAAAATAAATGAAAAAAAAAAAACAAACAAGTATTTTGTTTTCTTATAAACAGATTTTTTTCCTTATTACTAAACTTCAGATTAAACATTAGTTTTTCCATCCAAATCTATACAATGATGATTATGTCCATTGATGTCTTGAAAAATTATTTACACATAAATAAATAGTGAGTGAAACATTTCACTTGTAAGACAGCATTAACCCTAAATATAGATGAAGGCGCAAATTATGTACAACAGCCATGGACTCAGACAGCACAAATATGATTTCAGTTACAGCTGATAATAAATTGTAACTGTCTGATTTAGAGGTATTTTTCTGACTGAGGTGAATGAATGAGTCACAGAAAATACTTGAGGTATGCTGTCATTCATTATTAGTGAGAACAATAAGCCCCAGCCTTGCTTGTCTCTCTGTGGTTGTGTTTTTGCCCACACTGAGGCCTCTCTGAAATCCACTCTACACAAAAAGACCCCTCAGAAAAGAAACTTGGATCTCAGGCGTAAGTTGGATGAGGTTTATATCTCAAAAGGACAATGTGGCAAGGCCAACATTAAACCATGTTAAGATCTTCTAAGAGACGCAGTTGATTGATTCCATAGACCTTGTTCATCAAGGCCACCAGGTTTGAACCAAAGATATTTGAAATGTGAGGAAGAAAGAGGTAGTTACTGCAACAAAAAGCCGCTGAAGCGGCCTTTGTAAGAATCTGAAAGGACCTATCTACAGCTAGCTAGGCTCTCCCGTTGAGCAGACGAAAGACTACCATGTAAATAAAAGCCAAGGGTGAGCTCACAACTTTGCCTGCATGAATAAAAATGCCCACAATAACATTACAGATGCGTACACAAATAAAGCCAGCCATTCATTTCCTTGTAATACTCAGCAGGCGTATTCTTTTTATTCAGTGTTGCAAAAGTATATGAATTTCGTTTGCAGTTTCATTCAAAGTACAAAGTAATGTGCTTTCTCAATGACTGTTCATGTAGAATGCAAATAGTGACTTTGAGAAATATTGTCTAATATCACTTCCTAAAGTGGTAGATCTGGTGCAAATCTAAGATGAGAGGGTGCTGAGAGTTTTGTGATTTTTCAACACTCTGCAGAAAGGTTGTTTTTTGTGGCTCCATCAGTGTGTGTTGCAGCAGACATCTGTGCACATGCAGAGATAAGGTCAGACATGGCCTTCCCCGTGGGTGGTGGTGGTGCGGTGGTGGAGGGGATTGGCCAGCCTGAGGAGTGGACGAGGTGGCTGAGATAGCCTCCTCCTGCAGGCGAGTAGGTCTGGAGTGCTGTGCTGCTCTCTCCCCCCAGCAGCCATGTCCTGTTGGAGTGAGCCCCTTCACCAAAGCTTTGTCTGAGAAGAGAGTAGCCGAAAGGGCCCTCTGACACACTGGACAAGACCCTTCAATATACAAGCGCCACCTCTACAGCCTCATAACCAACACCAACTACACACAAACACTCACACATACGCACACATTCTGCATATGCGCATGTGTGGCACCACACGAGTGCTGATGTTGTTTTATCTGTCTTTTGTGTGATTTTGGAGCTAAGCTCAAATGCAAACATTGGGAGCTGGAGGCGAGAGCAGAGCGCCATCTGCCCCGTTCACGGCCTATCAGGCTTTCACTGTCCATTTCCTACATGAAAACCTCTGCATTCATTGCAAGCCAGGGGAGAGAAAAGAAGCAAGATAGAGTTATCCACTGGCTGAATAAGTTTTTAAATAGTTCTTTATCTATCTACACTTTTTTGACTGTGTCTCAGGAAAGAGAAACAGAGATGTAATCAATAATGAACAACCTTGAAAATAGCTGTAAACAGATGGCCCAATGAAAACATTCTTTTACCTTCTGTATCTCCCCCCATATTTGGGTTTTCTAGTTTACAATCAAAAAGAACTTTTCTCCTTTGCTAGCAGCATCTGTTCCTGAAAAAAAAACAAGATTACTAATCTCCCTGTCAATACCAGCACACAATTGTGTTTCATGTTATCATAAATAATAACCCACCTTTGCTTGTCTCTCTGCAGACATTTCCCTAGTCTCTGCAGATAACTCACACCATGTGTCACAAGACATGACAAAGCCCACAGTGTGACATATCTAGACTACCAGGAGAACTGAAAGATGGAGAGGAAAGAAAGAAGAATGGAGGAGAGTGGTGGGGGTAGCAGTGTTAAAGAGGAATGCAGTATGATGTATAGTGTTTTTGTCCAGGTAACTGTTAGCTCTAATGCTGCTGTGACACATTTGAAATTGGCCCTGGCCGGCCACAAAGACAGACAGAGGCGCTGCAAGCACTAGCCAATCCATACTCTCCAGACGCCTGCTCGGCTTGGAGAATCCTCAGATATTGACCTTCAATTCAGTCAGCATTCAGAGTTGATGAAAAGAGATAAGCACTCTAATCTGTCCGTCGTCTTCACGCTTCCATTTATTGACTAACTGACATAGACTTATTTTAGCCCTGGCTGCTGCTGTCACCACACACCAATAGGATACATAAACTCTAATAGATGTTTATTTGAAAGAGGCTAATATGAAAATTGTTGTTAAAGACACATGAATTATTTTCAAAAGCAAATATAATTGGATATCCCAGGACACTTATTAAATGTGAATTGGTGTGGGCTTTCTTGTCTGTCAGAGATGCTGCTCTTCTCCCTCTCTTTGCTATGTTTTCTTGTGTGACATGTTATTATGCTCCATTTCCCCCTGTCAGTCGTTGCTATTTTACAGATTGCTTGCCATGGAAAAACTACTTTAAAACCTCTATGGAGCAGGTTTTTTAATATGAAAGTGTGCATACCTAACCACATGCTCTTTCTGCACTCTCTCACACGTAGGTATGCGATCACGCATTATACACGGGTAGGTCCTGTTGAAATTCCTGCGGCTGCCGTCCTACATTTCACATGGTGTTTGTAGGCTGGATGTTAGAGGCACTTGACAATGAGTAGGGGAGTAGGAGGAAGTGCTTACCGTGAGCCTCTGTAGAGGAGAGTGTTGCCCACAAACTGTCTGTGTCACTAACCTGCCATGAGGGTGACCATGTGGACTGATACACATAAATCAAATAAAGCATGCAACAAAATGCTGATCACTGAGGAGATACACACACACCCGACCACACAAAGTCATGAAACCCCTATCAGAGAGCCATCCGGCCATTTTCATATTCATATTTACATGTATATGAGAGCCAGCGCATCCCAGGAATACAGATCTATTTAAATTCAGACAGAATCCGTAAATATCCACCTCCAGAGATCCATGAGAGGGGGAGAGATGGAGAAAGAGGCCAGTATATTTATTTGAGTGACATTGTCTAAATTGAAGTTTGACACTCTTCACCACTCTAACCTTTATGCAAATGTGAAAACATCTATATGTGATGGACAGAATTCAATTAACTGAGATGACAGAAAATAATCTAGTGAACTGAATACATCATGCAGTTGAAAGTAACATAATCATCCTGGTAGGAAAGGGTTGGGGGGGGGGGGGGGGGGGGGGGGGGGGGGGTCAGTGCGAGAGAGACAGATAGGGAAAGAGAGAGAGAGAGAAGAGGGGGTGGAGGAACGAAAGGGAGGGCACAAAGGAAGTAGGAGATAGAGCCCATTTCTTCGCCGCCTTATCGAATGGCACAAGCTCTATTTCTCCAAAGCGGAGTCTTCAGTCCACTAAACTCTTGATCTCAAATGAGAGACCCTGGAACACTGTTGCTAAGCAATTAGGGGGGGGTTATTGAGCAGCTGATTCCTGCCGCTCAGTGTCCATCATTACAATTTTTTTCCTCACCTCATAGACTTCCATGCTGATGAACAGCAGCCAGCGCCCAGTGACCACGCACAAGAAAATGGGATCCTCTGGCTAGGCTGCAAATTACACCCCTGCACACTGGCACCCTTATTTCAACCAATGCAGAGAGACTTCTCAAAGCAACTTTTGCCGCACGAACCCTGAAGATGTGCACAACAGAGAGAAAAATAGAAGGAAAGGGGAAATAAAACCTCAATTTTTATATTTATTAATATTTTGGAAAAAGTCTCTCAGGACTCCTGAGTGAATTCCTCTTACGGTACACAATTTCAACAGTTATGCCAAAAACTACTTAAGCAGCATTTAGACAAAATTACAACAGCTAAGGTAAAGGTACTTTATACCTAACAACAACAACAATCCAAAGTCAAGTCTTCATAGTAAGAACCGGTGCAAAAGACGGAAAATGGGACAGGAGAGGAACCAAAGGAGCAACTCAGCTGCCTGCCACAACCTGAGAACACAAGTGAGCTGTTGGCCAGATGGGGGCACCCTTAGCCAAGCTATGAGAAACTGTGATGCCACAGCTCTTCACAATAAAACCAGTGCATGGGACAAGTTATGTTTTTTTTTTAATAGTTAAAACTATTCAAAACTTGGAGTACTTTGTGCAAAAGGTATAAAAGAAACCCACGACATAATACATTTCTTAAAACCATGTGGATTCCTCATAGCGTGTTGATGGTGTTTAAGTATGCTGTAGGATCAACCAAAAGAGGATTTCCTTAACAATAATTGACAAGTAGGCTTTTGTGAACACCTTTTCATGGTTTCTGGATGGTGTGATGGCAATCCTGTGTGATATTAGATTTAGAAAGTCAACTATGTGCTTACTGCTAACACTAGATGGCTCTCTGCTCTGTGGTCCTGAAGAAAAATGACTTCGTCTGCATTGGTCTTGTGTTTACATTTTGTACTTTTGACCAAAACTTGTCCTCTTTGAACTTGGTTTCTTTTCTGTGAACTCGCTAAAGGTGTATTTAAAAATATGTCATTTTAAATAAATGGTTTTATTTCCTTACGCACCACAAGATGTGTTGTGGACAGTTCCCAGTGTTGTATTAGATCATATTATAACCAAACAAGTAGAGAAATGTCATCGCTAATATCACCAGTTGGCAAAACTGTCACTCCATATGTCTCATATTTTTAGCTAAACTGTGTTGCAATGCTGATTTAATCCTCATAATTTGCATGTGCTTATGATACAGTGCTGCACAACTGAAACCTCAGTTGTAATGGATGGTTAAGTGACTCCTCACCAGATCTCTTACATATAATATAAGTTCCATTAGCCCTGAAATGGCTACTGTATGGCATATAATTAAATATAGCCTTTCAAAGAAACCCACGGCAAGCCATTTAGAGTGTGGTTACATTTGAAGCTTGTGTGAGGTTACTAGTGCTTTTAACTACAGGACCCACTGCGTAGCGTGTTAATTAACATATTTAGAATGAAGTAGATTTGCCATGCACTAATCACTCTCTAATTCACTAAGAACTGCAGCCTTTCAAACACTGGACAGTAATCAACATGCCGGGCCTTAACATTACATAATCTGTAATTATGTTTCACTGAAGAATAAATAAATAAATAAATACGGTAAATAAATTAAACCGACTGATGTGATTGGCTAATGAATGCCTGTACGTGTTGTAAATGCCAGGCCTATTTGCCATCCATACACTGAAATACACTTAGTGACCTCCGACAGACGCACTCACGAGGATGCTAGAGGGAGAATGATGTGTCTTAAGTGCTCTCAATGTGTTTAAATATATAAGAAAAAGATGTATTCATTGCTCTGTGGGATTATTTCACTAAGTTTTATGTCAATATATGCGTAATAATGACCGTTTCTCCTTTTCAGTGCTACGAAAGAAGGTCCACCCCACCCTGTATGGGGCAAGGGGTGGGCTTGTCCCAGAGGCCCCAGTGCACCATGGGTATTGTTTTTACTCCTCAGGTATAATGAGGGAGCTATGGCTCGGCTGCTGAGAGGGAGAGTGGCAGCACTCCAGCTCTGACCCCCTCATAATCCTAGAAAACCCATCCTGGGTCGACTCCCGCCTTACTCACAGCTTTGAGTTGAGAAAAACAGACTGACTACAGCTGCTCAGCCTCAGAGAGGACCAAGAGAATCGGAGTATCCGAGCCCATCATTAGGATAAACGTTGCATCTCCTAACTGCTCTTTTCTTGTTGCTATTCTTTCCATTGAGCCGAGAGAATCACCTGCATCTCCATTAGATATGATTGTCTACTGAAATAGAAGTACCAGGCTGTAAGTGGGATCTCTGACAATTGTTGCACAAGGAATGTTCATGTTGTGACAGAAATTAAAACACAAGGCTGTTGAAAGAAAGATAAAGAAACAATATTTATCAATAACTTTTTTTCCTTTCCTAACAAAGCATTACTACAGTTTAGTCTCACACACATTAGAAGAAGATCACACAGCAAGCAGGCAGGCCTCTGCTGTTCTGGCTGTTGTCAGGTGACCCTCTCTTCAGCCTCAACGGCGTCAGTTCCCAGCAGGGGACGTTGCTGATTGCTGACCACGCACACAACAATGTCGCCTGTGAACCCATTGCTTTATGGCTGCTCTGGCTTTGATGCAACATCTAATTGGCCGAGATGAACTGTTGCTGTGGCAGCTTGGGGCCCAGCTCCACTGTAAGCCAGTCCACACAGCCAAAGTCTGCATTTAATTAGGTCCCCTCTGCCTCTTGTCTGTGTGTGTACACTGTGTGTGAGTGTGTGTACAGAATATCGATATGTTTGGAGACTGACTTCTATTTATCTGGTCACATTTTACATACATGCTCAGAATTTAGAATGAGAACTCCTTATTTGTTCTTCTGAAGAATAAGCAGAGAGGTAAAATAATGATATCACTGTGAGAAAGGTAGGCGGGGTGAAACTACTTTGTAGGTTGGCTGTGATATGACAAGGTGTACCGCAAAATTAAGATGGAGAGGTTTGGGGGTTTGTCACCTGGGGGTTTGTTGTCTCAGTTCTTAACCCACTTTGAGATACCACTGATTGGCTTCAATGGTGACAGGGTGCGTTCGAGTAGAAGAAAGATCCAAGGGTGTCATAGTGGTTTGTTTTCACAGGTCCTTCACTTCGCAGCGTTTTGCGATTGGTCTGGAGTCTGTTGCCGCTACGTAGGGGCTATGTGTGAGTGGCGCTTTGTTTAACTTCCTCTCAGTGCTGCAGAAACCAGCAGGGCCTGGTAATGATTCTGCAAACAGGACTCATGAGGAAGACAACCGTGTTTTTTGTTTCTAATTGCAGAGAAATATTGAAATGTGTTTCATAGTATTTGGCAAAAGGTTTGATTCAAACGGGCGCTGTTTATCACATTTGGTCATTTGATAAGGACACACTTGGTGACAAATGAAAAATGGATAACTTATTTGAGTAGGTTTTGAATCACTTAAACCTAACAGCAACACTGAAGTTATGTTACAAGTTACATCCCAACAGTTCTTTTTTCCTATCAGAAATGAAGGGTAATTTTAGCAACTGCACTGCTTTGTTTATTTGCATGAAATTGAAGAAATACCACAATGTATCACATCTCAGCTTGTGTTGAACTCACCAGAGCACAATGACTGATTATAGCAAATTACTATCCCTGTACAAGCTGCTGAGAATCCGCTCACTGGCTGTACACAGCCCTGAAGCATGGGAAGAGAAATTGTTCCGCCCAAGTACCATAAAAACAGATTGGAAGCTCAGCGCTGTGAATTAGCTGCACAGGAAGCCCCCTAAACCCCTTGTTTTATTCATGAGCATGAAGGCTATCGTAGTCTAAGAAACCCCCGTGGTCTTGCCCGCTACATCAAGGTTGCATGCCGCGTCCATGGAAGGTTGCATTATTTTTACATGCTACAATGATGCCACATTAAAAAGCATCAGAGATTAACTGCTGCTGCTATTCTCAACACAAGCACAAGTAAAGACAGTGTGAAAAAAAAACCTTTTCAAATGCAGAAAACATGTTGAAAGATATTTATGGAAATGGAAACGGTCGCTCAACTCCTGGAATCCTTCTCAACGTGCCTACAAGTGACATTTCAGGGTTCAGGACTTTGATTGAACAACTTGGGTTCATAAGGAGGAGGGAGTGGAGGAACTGATGAAATGCATTTTTTTGTTGTTGGTAATAAATATGAATAACACAGTGGGCGAACACATGGTGGGTAAAGTAGACGAATGCAGAGCCTAAAAAGATGACAGTAGGTCATAGCCAAGTGATAGGAGGTGAGGAGTGTATAAGAGAAAATGAGCAACCTATGTCTTATGCAGTCCGTTAACTTGCACATTGTTGCTGTTTCTATAAATCTCACCAGATATTTAGGTAGATACTTTGAAGTGCTCCGCACAGTTAAAGAACAATGCTCACCTTTTAATCCTTTAACTCTTCACAAGGTTTGTGTACTAGTGGTGGCGATGCTGGAAAATTTGGTATCCATCCAATACCAAGTAAATATTGACCAAGTGTCACCGATGCCAATAACGATATCGATATTTTTTACATCAAAAAAGAAGAGTGTGAAGAAGTATGAAACACAGGCTTCTAATCTGTGTGACTCCCTGTTTATAAGCACTGAATCAAGCAGAAAGCTTATGTCACCCTTGAAATAGAAATACGTCTCTTTCCATTTAGCTATAAAGAAATGATGACTGTGATGATATTACCCAGCAGGAAGCAGTTTTAAGGTTTTAAACTGTTCTTCATAACTATTAGTTGTATGTCACAACATAAAGCTAGTAGTAAAGCTAGTGAAATTTAAAAGGCATGTGTCCTTGTTTACTTGGTTTGTCTGGGCGCCAATGTTTCCTAATTGTCCTCTTTGAATTTAGCAACTTGGTCTCTCATCATTATGGTGGCACTGAAGTCCTAATGAGTGGAATTGTTATCTGAAAGATGGCCCCCTTTTTTTCCCTGCTGCGAAAGCACATTAGATCCAGACAGCTCATTTCCATTCCCCCTGTCATCTCTCTAGAAATGACGTGCAGTGCTTGAAACTGTTTATTTCCAAATTCAGACCTCCTCCGCGGCAGCCATCGGCTTCAATTACCAGTTTTTCCTGAGCGGAGCCATCAGGCAGCCTGACACTGAGGTCCAACCTAATTCCCACCTTCTCCAAAGTCAAGAGCATAATGTGCAGATAAAAAAGGTGGAAAATAGCCTGCCACTCATTAGCATGCAGCGCCTGCCTGTTCATTTGCTTGCTGCGAATGAAAGTTCTGACACTCAGCGCCTTGTGCAATACGAGAATAGTCCTCTTCAGACTGCCTCGTGTCCTTACTGCCACGGAAAGGTCATCGGCAGAGGTGTGCGATCACCAACCCGGCTAGCTGTTCTTCACTGGACCACCTGGGAAAGGGGTTAGCTGGGGGTATTGATTCAGGGGGGACCTCATTACCTGCTGAATCAACATATTATTGCCATGTTTCACCCAGCTGAATTGTTTACAAGTGTCTTTAGCGCGGGCAAAGGCTTGCTCTGCTGGGCCACGACCGCATTCATTAGTCCCTGACCCTAGTGATTATGTGTTATCTGATATGCTGCTATCTGGCTTGGCCGCATGACCAGGGCCACTGGCCTGCATCGGTCTGGGCCCATTACAACCCCTCTCTTTTCCTCTCTCTCTGTTTTTCTCTCTCTGCCCCTCAATCCCTCGTTCCCTCTGTCTGTGCTCCCTATGAATGTATCCATTAGCCTGCTGATGTGTAAATTGTTTTCACCTGCACTGCGGGCAGATGGGGAGCAGTGTCTCTGTCGTGATTTCCTATGCATGAGCTTTCTAATCAGTCAGAGAGTAACATGATTCCCTTGCTTCTTGCCAGAAAAAGGTGAGCTTGTGCGAGCATGTACACTTACATTACATGAATGCACGCACATGCACACATGTTCTTGCACTCACAATCTGCAATCAATATGCATGGCGTGTTGTGGGGATATTGGTGCGGTGGTAGCGGCGACAGGGTTCATTATGTGAGCTTGCCTTACAACACTGATGGCTTAATACAGCTGTGAAAACAGGGGCCTGGGCTGATCCCTGTACTGCTATTCCCAATTTCCGTTCAAACCAAAGGATAATCTGACCAGAAAGACTAAACCTACATGAGCACAGTGACATTCAGTAGCACTGACAACTGAGTGTGACCCACAGTGGAGACAAGGGAGAATGCCCAACATGCAGACAAATAAAGCACTCCCAAATGCCTTCATGTGGATGTGACATATGCCCTGTGGGCCCCTCCTGGAGAAGGAGGTCAAATGGACAATCCAGGTGTGGATTGGCTCTTTGTGAGGAGAGATGGGAGTTGATACAATTATCTGCCTATCACTTGCTGCGAACCTAATTTGGCTTGTATTGTATTGTTAAGATGTTAGAATCATACTATTAAAAATGAAGATTAAAAATGTGATGTCTTATAACTTCGAGACATCTCTTAATTCTATATGCTTACACAATAATTTTGCAATTTCTATTTCAAGTATGTTATACACAAACCTTTCACATATATTCAGGGGTTGCAATAACATTCTCCAAACTTGGCTACACGCAAGTAGGGATGGATTACAAATTCAGTACTTTTGTAGGTACCAACCGAATTCCATCAGTAGTACGGAGTACCATTTCATGAAAAATCAGACAGTACTATGTTTCAGTACCTAATCGCACCCTTGTGACTGTGAGGGAGAGGAAGAGTAGGTGATTTTCCATAGCGGACATGGGCATGTAGTTCATATAGCTGGGGTTTAGTTTGTGCATTATTGAGAAAAAACACTTTTAATTTTAGCTAATTATTAAGTTGTAGTTATTTTAAGTAAAGGGTTTTCATGGTACAGTATATACAGTTGAACATAATTTTTGATATATTTGTCAAAGTTTATATAGGGATGCACAATATTTATAGGTGCATTTTAGTATCTGCTGATATTGACTTAAAAATGAGGTATCGGTATAAGCAGGTATTGGTGTGTTATCACCAAGACAAATTGATTAAATGCCAGACCTAGGCGACATGACCCAAGCACAAAGAAGACATGCATTGTGCAACATGAACAGAGGTTGTTTCCTAAAATGGGAAATTGACCAAATTGTCCCTGGTTGTGGGTACTGTTTTGATTGACTCAAGGGGAGCATTAAGTAATCAGGTATTTTTTATTATTTTGCACAGAAAATAATATACGACAAATGTGATAGGAGTATGTATCATAAAACTGTATGCTAATTCCAATACAGAAGTAAGCTGAAGATCTCTGCAATTTAGTGTGCGGTAAAAATATTGGTAACAGTTATGGGATAAATGAGTTATAATACATTGGCATATCAGATATTCACCAAAAATCCAATATCATACATCCCCTATATATTGATATGAATATGTTAAACTGAAATATTTTGAGATTTTACTACCAAACAAATTAACACGTATTATCAAACTGACCTGCTGCATAACAAACTGTTCACCTCTACAGAGTGGTTGTTGTTAAACGTACAAGGAGGTGAATGAACATGGTCTCAACAAGACTGTTCAGCAGTGAAACCACCAGGCCCACCACAGGAGCAAAAATCAAGCTCTAGCTGTCAGTAATTTGACCAAAGCATCCCATTCCACATGAATCTCCTCTGACAACAACACACACACAGCCTTTATTTGCTGCCATGTGCCACAAAGTCCCTCGTTGTCAGTTAAATTCTCAGCTCACATACTCCTGTCACAGTGAAAGATGTTCTGTCCTCTGTACCTCTCACCCACTGACAGATGGACCACGAGCATGTGAGAATATCGGAAAAATTCTGGATGCGGCCAGTAATTGATGCTAAAATGAAAACAACAACGGAGCAGAAAGGAAAAAGAGAATTAATCTTCTCTAAAAACTACATCGCAAGACATACACGCCCTAACAACAGGCCACTGTCATAAGACCTGCAAGTCTTTGTTCAAAAGCACACTGAAGCATTGTGCTCTCAGACAGCACTCGAGACTGCCCTGATGTTTATTCAAATAAACAAGTGTAGCATCACAGTGAATCTGATCTCCTCACTCATTCTTAATAACGGAGGAGAGAACACCTACAGATTATTAGGGGGCGAAAACTTACCAAAAAATATACAAAGTAAATCTCAACAGAGCTTCTCACAGCCTCTCTGTGTTCAATTTCTGTGGAAGTTACAAATAAAAAGGAAAACATTGAAAACTCATTCCTCTCTATCTCATTCTATTTTGTCAGCTTACTTTTCTGTGAAATTATAAAGAGGATTTGTTGCAGCTTTTCATCCACTTGATAGCACTTAACTAATTGCAGTCCTCTCATCGACAAAATCGTATTCACAAAACATCGACACAAATAAACTAAATGCAGCCATGTGGGCACATTTTCCTGCACACAAACACATCAAGATTATACTGTTATATTTTGTATCCTTTTTAAAACTTTATCAGACCTTTTTTTGAACAGATACTACTAATATCATTATCTGGACACATTTAATCTTTTTAATATAACTTTGTGAAAATCAAACTACACCTGTGCCAACTACGAGTGCCTACTTTTTGAAACGATTATAAAAGCCCGGTCAAATCCCTTTTGCTAGAGGTATCAGCCAATTATAGAAACAAGTGACCATTGAATTAACACATGGAACTTGAAAGCTTTTGCACTCTGATGTAGAATGCTCCCCTGGAAAATATGTCAGACCTTAATTTGCAGTTTCACAAGGAGTCACCTGAGTCCCAGGCTAACAATGGGCTTTAACTCAATGGAAACACAATGGCATTGTAAATGTTAAAATGTGTTGTTAAATGTCACAATTCTACTTCACCATTTTTAAATGCTATCCAGCCAGAAGTCTGAACAAATAACAAACGTTCAAACCAAGTTCATTTTAAACTTGCCACAATAGGCAACTCCTACGCCTTTTTTCTTCATAGATGAGGATTGAGGATTTGCATTAACCCCAAACACTGCTTCAGTATCTAAGTGATAGTGAAAAGAGTGCGTGTGTGTGTGTTGGGGGGGGGGCATAAAAACCAGAGCTGTGGAGGAAAAACCACAAAAGACAGATAAACTCAACACCACAGAGAGGTGAGCCAACTGTTCCAAGTCTCTCACAAGGGGAGAAAGAAAAAGGGTGGAGGCGGAGAAGATAATTTAGCATTTGTGTAAGCTGTTTATCAAATTATTAACTGCACAGATGTTTCTGACTAGCTAGGGGCTGAACATGGGCTCTGCCAGGCAGGGGAACAAAGGTCTGACGAATTCTACGGAGATGTGCACTGAATATCAATTTAATTTACTAGCTGTTAATTCTTATGCAAATTGTGACCTCTGTTAGGGCATATCAATGGCCATACACATTGTATCTCTTCAGAGGGGCAGAAACAGTGCAAAAATATAGTATAAAACTATCACTAAAGAAAACAATATTTTCAGCATGGTCATTCATGTTTTCAGATTTGAAAAATGAATGCAGGGCACCTTTGTTTTAAGCGATAAACACTTGTAAAGACTCTATCTATTCTCCTGTTAAAACCCCCCTTATTTTGCACCATTTGGGCTCTATACATTGTTACAAAAAAGGAATGAAATATACAGAAGATAGTTCACTGTAGAGTTAGAATAAATGCCCCTTGAATACCGCTAGCTAGCTAGAAAAAATGTAAAGGGGATAATAGTTTTGGGACCCCAAAGTTTTTCAAGGAGTGTGCATGTTAAGTTAGTGAGAACATACCCAATTCAACGTGTATGCAGGCACAAGCTTGGGGTAAAATCTCATCCATCGTGCCATCAGAGCTCAGAGTCTTGTGCCTGCAAACAAAGTAGAAGGTAGGAACACAAACATATGTCAGAGGCTCTGAGTGCACTGTAAATGATTACATGACCAAAATTATCATCATCAGCATCAATATTATGGGGTAGCACAACATCAAACAGAGGTTCATCATTGGCATCAACCCCAGCTGAGCTTAATTGGAACACCAAAGCTACAAGTCCTAATTTTCTTCATCACCTCCAAAGAGCCGCCCTTCAGCTCTCAGCAGCACAAACAAAAAGCTGGGCAACAATATCAATTATACATGCAGGAGGCAGACAAGGGGATTTATTTCAAAACAAATAGCCTCATAGGATGATGTTGAATAGGGCATATTAACATTAGAAAAGGACAACACAAACTCCCCAGGTCAACGGCAAAAGAGCAATCTAGTCTGGAATTGGTAAAATTGCTAGATTAGGATTTGATTTGGAAGGGCTGTCAAGTTTCAAATCCTTGCAGGAATATAACAAGCTGTAATGTTTTCATTTTTATAAAATGGCATGCTGCTACAGTCAAAACATGACATTACCAGAACTGTCAGCTGTGAACTTTGATAATGCGTGACAAGATCAGTCCAAGATACAATAGCTATCCTGGGTAAATGTGACATCAATCTGTGGCTGGTGAAGCAGTAGGGGCTTATCAAATAAAGACAAATAAAACCAATTTGATAACTGATGTTTGAACATTCAGAGTGCAAAAAATTATGCAAGAATGTTATAAAATAAAACCAAACGACGGTTCATGGGGAGGTGGGCAAATTTTCAAACTTTGATGATCCATGAAAGTTTATCCTATTAAAACACTGGCGTCATACGAGCACCAATGGTTCCCACTATTTAGAATAAGAATAAAAATGGGGCTCAAAAACTTTCATTAAGAGCGTGAATTAATTACTTCTTACCAATTCAGAGACAGTAAGAACACATTGTCTTGATAAAACAGCACATTTCCACTGTGTACAGTCGGAGGAGCTCGCGCCTGAGCAGCACCACGTGCTCATTTGTTTATTAGCAGGGATTTCTGGGAAGCGGTGCTCATGGTAACCAACGTAAACACCAGTCCCCTTCCTCTTCTACCTCATTTCGTTTTTCCGAAGCAGCAAAACCTACAAAAATGGCAACATGGGATCGCAGCGAGGACAAATATTATGAAAAGATAAGAGAGATTCAACAAAGCATGCATGAAAGGTGAGATTTCTCTCTTTCTTTGGGAAACAGGCTCGCGGCCTAGTTCATCCTCGGATTCAAGTGGCGCTGTATCCCGTATCGCGGTCTCCTCAGGCGGGTAACCACGGGGAGATTACTCGCTAGCTTATACACGGAGCTACTATGAAGCGAGCTGGATGTTGAGCCGATGACACTGCCTTATGTCAACATGTCAGCTAACTGATAAAGTTATAAAACTAATGCGATCACCTGTCAGAATCAAATGTGAGGCTATTGTGTTTTAACGTATTTGCAGCTTTAATGATGCGGATGAGCATTAAGCTAAAGCTTATTTTAGTGTCAAAATTAGCACACGATACCGCTTTTGGTGGTTGAAGTACTCTTGCAGCTGCAGATATTGAGAAATGAATCAGCCTTGTAAAAACAGGGGAAGCTACATTGCTATGTGTTGGTGATGGTTCCTACGACTTCTCTGTGCAGGGAAAAACGGAGGCTGGAGCTGGAGAGGGAACTGTTTGCTTACTCGAGGTCTGATAAAAGAATGTAAGTTATAGGCTAACTATAATTTTATCTAAAAAAAAAAAAAAATCCCGTTTTTATCCTCTGCTGTTACATAGAGGTTAGATTTAAATGCATTAAGAAACATCAGAAAATTTGGATTTGAATTCAGTTAATGAAATAGCAACTTGGTCAAAGTGGGATAGTTGCAGATGACCTAATTTGAATAGACCCTCTTGTTAATGAGGCATGTAATGTACATATAGAGACACAAATACAATTGATTTTCACATGAAGTGTGCACTTTTTGATGTAATTGTATAGCATGTTTAGGTTGAAAATCAGATTTAATAAACACTGCATGCAAGGCCAAAAGAGGACAGCTGAAGTCGATAGGAGAGTACAGAATATGATCTAAATTCAAAATACATTGTGAACATCCTTTTCTAGTGTAAAGTCTAGCACTTATTCTTTTGACAATGGTCTTAGATAATATTTCTTTGGAATAATAGTTCTCCACTGCCTTCAGCTCACAGATAAAGTGTTCCAAACTGCGCAGTTATCTCAAGGAAATCTGTGACAGGGAGGCACGAGCGAAAATGAGAAACCTTGAGCTTCTGAGAGATATGAAGAGCATAGAAATTAGCATGAAGGAATATTCTCCAGACCATGGCCCCCTGCAACAACAAAAGGTACTACAAACACACACGCACACACACTTACACACACACTTTAATTTGTTCAGTGATGTTGTTATTCTCAATGTGTGGTTTTATTGAAGTAATTTTGAACCAGCATACCGCCCACTTGAGTTGATGTAGGTCGAGATGATTTCACATTTCCAAATTATTGGAACAATTTCAATCATTTACCATCCTTTGTATTTCTTTGTATTTAGAAAAAAACAACATGTTTTAACAGGTTACTAATTGCACTGTGAACATTTGAGGGAATGTATATCTATTGAAGCATTGTTATAATCGCTTGCCTTGATGTCAGAAGTAATTTTAACACTGAGGAGAAATATTTGCAACTGCTTGATGTGACAATAGTAAACACTCAAAATGTGCAATTTATCACTACAAGCAAATGAACAAGCGAGAGAACAATGAGCCAGTCAGATTATCACTTAAAACTCAACGACAGTGCTTGACAGCTTAATATCAAATTAACAAAATTGGCTAATTATGACTCGCTGAGTTAATTGCCCAATACAGAGACTCTGAAGTGCTCCAGAGGTTTAGTCATTCTGTACCCTCAAGCAGTTGGTTTATTTCCTCTTTACACTTTTTAAGTCCTGTGTGTTTGTTGTTATTTTATTGGTCCAGTTTCCTTTGTTTCCATTTGTGACTAAAACTGACTTTTTAGCAGCAATAAAAAATATAGCCGTTAAATGGACTACAAGTACAGCAAATTTCCATTAACAGGTACTGAGGTGCAAACACTCACAGCAATGTATGAGTATTCTTTGTTTACTAAAGCTAAATAGTCAAGTTAAAGAGTGGATTAATTATAAATGCAGCCTCTTTAAAAGGTGTTTCTCCATAAACTTTCATTGTGATGAATAGGTGTGGTGTTTTTGAGCCAGTCCAAGAGTCCTAAAGAGGCCATTTGGTCTTTTTAATTGGAGTTTGGATTAAGGCAGTTAAGCCTGGCCAGTGAGATAAATGCTAGAGGGTGTTAGCAGCAACACAGAGGACACTCACTTGGGAAAACCTTTCTGGTTGACTGTGATCGACTGGTGCTTTACATGTCAGTCTTGCTTAAATACTGTGTGCTACACCACACACAGATAAAAACCAGTAGTGTTATCAAACCATTGAAGCAAGCAGATCCTTGTGTTGCATCTACCATTTCAAAATCAACGAATTATTTGTCAATACTGTTGAGTCAGTGTGCTCAGCAGATTTATTTCTATGTATGTATGTATGTATGTATGTATGTATGTGTCTATCTATCTATCTATCTATCTATCTATCTATCTATCTGTCTATCTTCTTTTTTTTTTCAAACAGGCAGATTATTTCAGAAAAATCTCAAGAATTGTAGAGGAAAGACAGAAAATGCAGCAAGAGCCTGATGCCATAAAGGTAAGTACTTGTGCAACGTAAAATCTATTCTTCTTAAATAGTGACACCTCATGTGTTTAACACATGACATATCTACTCTGTGTTGTGTGAGCTCTGTGTGTTTGGGTATTCATGCATATTTTGAAATGTCTGACAAAGGCACTTGTTCATTTTTATGCCTGATCCATCTTTTTTGAAATGTTTACAAGGTTTATGCAAATCTCTGTTCTATCAAGCTGTGTTTTCAGGTTTAGAGTAACAAAGAAAAGTAGACATTATGCTTGGTAAATCTGTAGAGGAGTCTACATTTAAACTGTGTATCTATAATAACACAGGTGTCTAATCCTAGCTGGTGCATCTGTACAAGCGATGTAGTTCAAGCCCATGGCTGCTTTCTCCCTTCACTTAAAGCAGTTAAAGCTCTTTTAGATGAAATGTCTAAGACATCTCATAATAACTTGGAGCATGCTGTCTAGAGCAGTCACTTGTAACTGTGTGCAAAACCCCCGTCAGCCTGTCGATATTGTAATGAGCAAAATGGTACCGTCACTCCATTATGCATACAAGCCATTGGCTGGCAGTGTGCATGTCCCTCAGGCTGCAGCATTCATTAAGGGAAGCTTACCGGGCTGAAAGCTGGAGACAGATGATAACGGGATATGATTTTCATATTTAATACATTCCTTGGAAGAGCACACGCGTGCCGCAGATTGATAGAAGAATCAATTGCTACTTTAGTGAAACACTTTCTACTTTGCCCTGCAGCTACCGATGGAATCACTCAGCCAAGAAATTAACTTTTCCTCTTTTTTTACCTACTTTGTGGATCTGCTGGGCAGGCTGCATGGTTTACACTGAATGTTATTAAGCAGCTAACTGTTTGGTATTTAAGACGCTTATCAGAAAAGAAACAGAAGCCATGCTTTTTGTTATTAAGTTTGGAGGGAGGCTTTTTGCTTCACTCTCCCCCCCCCTTGGTGACATGGCAGACATGAATCAGAACTTGTCTAAAGGATTTCTAATAAGATGAAAAGTTAAAGCATTGATCCTGAGACATTCTTTTGAAAGATGTTTGTAAAAGTATTCTGACCTTGTCCAAGATAAACCAATTTTTTAAAATCTGAAAGTGTTTTCACAAGATGCTTAAATGGAATTATAATCAAAACAAGTAAATGTAACATTTCCACTGATCCTTTATTTCTTGAAAAATATCCTTTTTTAACAAAGCCCTTGATAGTTTTGCTGTTAGCAGTGAGTTTATCAATTGATCATGTCTTTATGCAGAATGAGGCTCCATGTCAACAGGACAGCTCCCCTTTTCACTCAGCTGAGGATTTTGCACAACCTTCAGCAGTCATTTCTGTGGGCCACCAGACCTCCAGAGGGTCTGATGCTGAAGCTGGCACCACAAGTGTACACTCACACCAAGCGTTGCATCGTTCACCCAATCGCAGCATGCACTCCCGTGAACGTCTACCAAGTGGCCTTTTGAAGGACTTCAGAGTTGGAGGAGAGGAAGGCACCAGCAACCGAGCACATTTATCAGATGACATTTCAGGCTCAAACGCTTCCCTTGATGGCTGTAATTTGAGTGACAAACATGAAAGAACGATGCTGGTGCTCCCATCTGTCCGTGCTTTAACAGGTGCAGCTGGCAATGTGCCTTTTGGAAGTGATGATGAACAAGAACCATCACCTTTGATGACCTTAGCTGGGAAGAATCCCTCTCCCAGGAGCAGTAGCCCGGTGGATCTGGCTGCAGAGCACACCGGGTCTCGAGAGGTGGCTCATCAGCTGACCATAATGGAGCATGGAGAGCAAGGCCATTTGGTACCTCAAGCCACTTTTGGAACAGAGGCTCATGATGCACCAGGTTTGCAATAGTATTTCTTGCTTTTTCTATTTAATATCTTATTGTAAGTTGAGACCAGTATATTTTGTATATTTGAACATAGATATATGCCAAGTGATATGGTGTCCTATGTTTACATTCAGGTAGACGTGAGAGTGTCAGCACACAAAGTTCTGATTTGTCAGAGAGTAGTGTTAGTGACCTGTCCATCTCTCTGACACAATCTGAGCTGGAAGAGGATCCAGAAGAGGATTCAGAAGAGGGTGTGGCATCAGACACGAAGACCACTTCTGGAAGGAACGATGGTGACAAACAGAGCAGCCCTTTATCACATCTGCAGTCTGATGGATCCAAGCACACAGCTCAGCCAAAATATGGATCCTCAGCTTTACTAATGACCTTGGAGAGGTACATTTTTCCTTTGTACTCTTGGTGTGCTTCAAAAGGGGAAACAATGTTATTTTGATTGCTTTCAGGCACTTTTGTTGAAACACCCACTATGCGGTCAAAATTAAGCTGAGAAAACTGTGAAAAGAGACCTCACTGCAAAGCCATGCTGAACTCCAGTGGGCTGATGATAATAGCAGTGACTGTAGACACCATATACTCCTTGCGACTGTAACATCAGACAGCTGACAGAGAGGATTGTGGGAGTCACGGTCCATGCCACCGTGCTCCCTGTAGCTCAGAGACAGCTGCGGTGGTGGCAGTGATGCATCTTATAGGGAGAGCTCAGGACCTGTCACCAACAATATTGCCTTAATCCAAGATAATGTTGTAACAGAGCAATTTTCTGCTTGAGAGACCTCAGGAAGTCCCCAATGGAGGAGGAAATTTGTGGCACCATAGAGTGTTCTGGAGGGTGGGCATGTGGACAGCACTTACAGCCACAAATCCTTAGCGTGATGATGGCCTCTGAGTTGAAGGATCATTTTGGATGGGGATAGAGCCCCAGAAAATGTGAACGTTTTCTCCCAGAGCCTCAGCATTTTCCTACAGTGTATTCTGTGTAATGAACTGGGCCTTTTATGCTTCTCCTAAAAAAGATATCTTTGTGTTTGTGACTTTTTACTTTCACCTTTGAACAGTGCTAGAGTGTCACTGTTGTGTTGCTTTTGCCTTTTAGTTACACGTTATTCTTTGTTTTTACTATATTCATATTCACATACTTCATTTGTGATAACATGCTCAAAATTATGCTTCTAAACTAGCAAATAGTTTAACAATAAGGACTACAAGGACTTTTCTAAAAATAATTCAGGTTCAAGACTTTAGTCTAGAATATGTGGCATGATCAAACTAAAGGAATATGACAGGTTTATTTTCTCTTGGAAATTGTAGCATGTTTTGTTTGAGCTTGACTGTGTTTCTGTGTGGTCTACTATACTGTTTATTGCATGACCTCAAGAGGAACTGCAGTTAGCCTGTTCTGGGAGACGATGGTGGGGGCTACAGCTTTCATTGTTAACACGGAGGGCTTCTCTGTATGAGGAGAAAACCAGAGGCTTTGATGTACAGCTCAGAGAGCATCCAGTCTCTATCCTCTCCCTCTCTTTCTCTCTCTCTCTTAAGGTTAGAGTTTATATCGCTCCCTCCATTCAGCTCACAGTCAGGAAAAACAAGCCCAGGCAATTCATTATATTATCCCATTATATTTCTCCTCCAGCATAGCTGGGGCCAGTGAGAGTATACGCCTGAAATATCCTCCAGTTTTTTTTTCTTCGAAATTCAACATAATGGCCTCACTGTGTCCTGCTCTCAAATATGTTGTCCCTGAACTGCACGATGGCCCAGCCCAATCGGTGACAGCATGTGGTACAATTAAAGTTCTTTAAAACTCAATACAAGACTTCAGGTAGAATTTAATCGAGTGTGTTTTAAAATAATGCAAATATTTTGCAATTCTATAAGGGCTTTATGCCTCTTAACAAATATTTCTGTGTTGTTGTTGTCTCATTTTAAGGGTTAAGTCAAGTTCTTGCCCATTCTTAGACAGTACTCATATTAAAGTGTTGCAGATCATTTCCCTCATTTGTTGAGGCTGTGCCCACACAAAGTGTCCTATTATTACCTTTGGTTAAAATTTTCTTTTGTGTTTTATTTTTTGCCATCTGTGCCAGCCGAGGGAAATTCTTCTGACACCAATCACTCCACACTAAGGCCATTCCATGTGGAATCACCCCGGAGTCACTACTGTACACTGTAGAGCAATATCGCTGCAGAGAGGCTGACCCCTTCCCCCTTGCTAACAATGTGCTCCTGATGATGTTGACATACGGACAACAGCAGCATCTAAAGTGAGGTTGGAGACCTTGACATGAAAGCCGGCAAAAACACAATGAGAGGAAGGTAGAGAGAGGGAGAGAGATAGTGCAGAAAAACAACTAATTCTCTCTCTAAAGGTCTCTGTTTTGAAGAGCATTGACAAATAAAGTGGAAAGAAAAAGATGACTATTTCAAGGCCCACGCTGACGATAAGGGAAGAGAGAAAAAAAAAGATAGTGCTTTTGCCCATGCTACTTCAGCCACACTGAAGAGGACTTAGCACAGACAGATTGCACACTACAGAATGTCATGGATATAATTCAAGCTGCAGGCTTAATCAGGATGTTACCAGGAAACAACCTGCAAAAAAGAGGGAGCAATTGTTTGCTGACCCCTAACCCAGGAGCCCATTACAGATTGTCATAAATTCTTTTTGGCCTCTTTTATGTTGGGGGCTCAGGATCTCTCGGCTTGGGGTTTCTTGGACAATTCAATGAAGGCCACCCAGAGCTTAATTCTCAAGAAAGAGATGGATTCCCAATATCCACATGCATTAAGCATCCATTTCTCATTTTGCAGCTGCACACAGGACCAGATTAAAGTGTAAATCTCACACCAAAAGTGTAAATCTCACACCAAAAGAAATCATCTTGAGGCCCCCTTTTTTTCACAAGCCTTTTTCTCCCACTTTTTGTTGTGAGATGCTGTTAATGATAATATTATTGAGCTGTTAATATTTCATTTTTCTTAAAACTGTGTGGAGGAACGATATTTTGTTGTTTAAATGCACTGTATCTTTCTGTTACTGAGTTTTATATGACAGGAGGCAGCTACGCAAACCAACTGGTGTTGAATGACAACTTTCAAAAGCTCTCTGTGCAACCAGTCATTACACGTGGCACCATCATCAGTCTGACTTTGAGTTCTCTAAGTCCTGTATTGTACTGCTGGAGCAATGTAACTATCAGATTCCTCCAGGAGTCCTTGAGTATCCCAAGGGAATTGCTAAGAAAAATGTGTCATAGATTTTTTGATGAAATGGCATCTTCTTATAACAAAAAGCAGGCATATCGATCACTTGGCCTCCCCTACTTTTATTTCCTTTTACCTCATTCATGGAAATGTTTCTTTTAGTCTCTCCCTGGAAGGACTCTTTAATCTACTAGACAACATTGAAGGACGACTCCATGGTGAGCGGACCAGTGTGTATAGGGATTCTTCAATTGATGCAAGGCAACTCAATAGAATTATCAGGTATGCCCTTCTCATCTGTCTACAAACTTTACAATGTCATCCTTCCCAGTCTAAACCAACTGTTGTGTATATTTATTTAACGGCCATGGAGCAGTTAGTGCTGATGAGGAAAACATATTATCCTTCTGCTAAGGGCTCTCACTTTAGATGAAGTGTCATCATCAACATGCACATGTCTTTATTTCTGAGGGGTTTTCAAACACATGAGATTGTTATAGTAACCATCCTGTTGAATTGTTATTGGGAGTCAGGGAGATGGTGGATGGAGAATGTGTTTCATTAGTCTGGGCTTATTTTTCATAAGCCTTTTGTGTTTCAAAGAATAATTAATTTACCATAATTGGACTTCTTGGTTTAAAGTACAGTCTATCGATGAATTTGTTACAAAAGAATGTGCTTTTGGTCTTAAGCTCTGATTATTCTTCTTCTCATCTATGGAAACATAAGAGCTGGTAAGGGTGTTAACAACATTGGCAAAAAGAACATCCATCTTCTGTCTTCACCCCTGCTATTTTGTTAATCGTGTGACAGATTTGTGATAGTATAACAGCAGGTGTGTTTGATCATAGTCTACTGTTGGCATGTAGGTCTGTGTGAAGTGTTGGGAGTAGCTTGATGTACTTCATGTGCTTCTGACCCACGGACCGAGCACAGGGCTCCATGGCAATAGCTGACAGCTTTCTGTATATTGGACAGCCTTTGTAACAGTGGAGCAGACTTGAATGACGAGGGCCTTGAAGCATGTGGAGCAGTCATCCTTCATGAGCTCCAGAGGTTGTCATGGAGCACAGCAAAAGGCTGCGTGCTCCCACAGAATCTAGTGAGTGCTCACCAGTCCAGCATTGAGCCTAATGAAATAAGGTAAGGCTTGTTGTTTCTTTAAATACAGCAAAAATGTAATTATGATGTGCTTATTTTTCTTGTCTTGTAATGTAATGAAAATAAAAAAATAACTGAGGGTTTTTTTTGTCAATGAATTTTAAGCTCAACTTTGTGTCACATATGAAAAAAAAGTTTGTTCCCCAAACTGATGTAAGCAACCGTGCATGAATTTTTCTTTAAAACCAAAAATATTTTTAGAGTTCTCAGTCGATTATTGTTGTATTTACCACTTGGTAAATGCTGTTGAAATTGAGTAACTGCACGCAGAAATAGCGATACCGTGAAAGCTTCAAAGTTCAATAGACACTTCTTTTCTTTTCTTGGATACAGTAAACAGACTTGCAATAAAGGTTAATTCCACTTTGCAGACAAAGAATGGCTAGATGTCTGTACAATTTTTCCTTTTCTTTCCAGGCAGTGGGGGCAGGGGCACACACTTTCGACAGTTTCTGAGATATGAGACGTTACCATTCGATACAGTCTCACTCTCGTCCACAAATGTAAAGGTCATCTCCAGTGTCACCTCATGCGGTAACACTGCACGGGTGAATGTCATGAGTAAATTAAAATGCCCTATCTGTGACTTCCAGTCCTTCGGATAATGAGTAGTTATACTCTGAGCCAAATCCATGCTGTGCTTCACTAGTCTATTGATTTCACTGAGGCCACCGCTGCTATATACTCACTCCAAAGAAACACATCGAGCAATGATCTTCTTTTGCCTGGAGAGATGCCTCTGACCCTTTATTCAGTCTATATGTAAGAGCAATATGGCTATCTGTTTATGCTTAGAGTGAATAAGACTATATTAATGATCAGCAGCATCTTAAATGTACAAGGACCAATTAAAAGCCTTTTGAAAAGAACAGTGCAAGGAGTCACATACATTTTTTAATTATCAAAATAGCTCATCATTTAGAAGAATAACTGACCAATTTTCTGATTTTCTCCTTTGTATTGAAAAAGAAAGCTGCTCCCTCTCTCCTAACATCCCTATCCCCATCCTCACCACAGCGCCAGCCTCCCTCCTGATGCCGCTCAGCTGTGGGATCGCTGGTTCAAGCACGCCCTCCTGCTCAAGGAGCGCCGTGTCCTCAGCACTGAGGGCTTAGTCCAGCTGTTCACACCGCTGCTGCTGGAGCGCCATGCCACATACAGCCACCAGGTAGCGTTGGAGGCACACAAACTGCCACCACATACACAAACAGTAGATCACAGACACTATGTCTCTAAAGGAGGACAGTGTTACTAGATCCAAAAATACAGGTGTAGAATGACTCCTTTTATTTTGTTCTTTCCACAGAGCTGCATGTTTTTCTTTACAAGAGTTGTAGGTTGTTCCCTGTTTGTTCAACGTGATATGGTTGCCTTCTCATCACACTGCTTCAAAAATTGACCCAAATAGAAGGGAAATCCTGACCTGTGTGCAATCTTGAATTACAATTTTGCTTTTGTCCTTTATAAGTTGTATTTATCTCAATGCACTTCTAATATATTTAGTTAGCTAAGAATATGGCTTTCTGCTAAGTCCTAAAGACTGAGGGAGCCAGTTATGCATTCTTCACTAATGACAGCATTATCTTAAATTCACACTGCTCATTTGCATCTCACAGATCATTCTCAATTTAACAAAGATCATTACAACAATGTTTGAGGACCAAAACCTAATTTCAAAATAATTTTCAATATTCACTCTTTCTCAAAGTGTTTCATTTACTCCCCCATTTTTCAACATACATGCAGATTTCTGCTTCTATGTTTTGTCAAATGATCTTATTGGTGTTCTTGTGGCTTTGAGATCCTGCTCTGGTGTCTCCAGCAAAATGAGGGAGGCAAAGTGGACTATTGTAGAGCCTCTTGAAGATATGAACTGACAAAAGGAAGAGAGTCACTGCTATCTACATCATTGCGTCCAAGTGCATCAGGAAAAGCCTGAGTAAAAATGTTTCCCTCCCTTTATCTCTCTCACTCCATCTACTCCATCTATTTCTTTTCTCTCCCTCTGCTTCTCCTTCTCTCCCTGTATTCTCCCTCTCTTTCCTCCCCATCCACTCATACGACAGCTTACTCTCTGCACACAAGAGCAAACAGAAATTTCCATTCACGCAATGCCACACAGCCTGGCTACCCTGACAAATGGGAGCATGCAGCTCGCATGCACACACTCAAAGAGGCCCTTTGAATATTCAAGTGCTAACAGTTGCATTCATTGATATTTAAAATGCAGTGGGTCTGCGAGAGCCCTCAACTTGGGTTACATTTGACTAAATCTAAAAAAAAAGAACAAAGAAAGATATCAGGGAGAAGGATCAAGACAGTTTTTATTGTGCTACGCCATCAAATACCAAGTGCTAAGCTTAGATTGGCATGTGTTTGCCTCTATTCCCCTCTCAGAAAATGAAAGCATGCACATTGTCAATGTTCACTGCGACCTTCTGATAACAACTTACAATGTACTTAAAGTTTGTCTCCATCAAAATCCTCCTGATCATCCCCTCCATATTAGTGCTCATTAAAAGTAGCAAATGGCCATCTGAGGCTGAGAGGCAGTCTTTGATCACAAAAGAGAGATGATGATGGCATGATTTGATATGGGGGAGGGAAAAAGGACAGAGAGAAATCGGTGTGTGGCATCTCCCTGCTCCTCATCTCCCGGAACAGCTCCTCTTAATTGTGTATCCTCATCTCTCCAGAGATAAAAAATGAGCTGGAGAGGGAGGAAGAGAGCAGTTTGTCTCAATTCTCTCAGCCAAGAGGGGCGATATCTGGAATGTGTTGCACATTAACGCTAGGGTGATTGCATTCTTTAGGCGCTTCTCTAATCTCATGGATGAGAAGAGAGGGAGTGGAGGGAGAAAAAAGTGTGATTGAGAGGGAGAACGAAAGTGTGCAAAATAATCTTTTTTTAGTTAAACGAGTGAGAGAATTTGAAGTTATTTTCTCTTGGCGTTTGAACACACACTACAGCTGCACCTCTGTGCGAGCAGCCGTGGCCAAAGTAAATGACTTGCCTAATCGGGGAGAGTTCAATTTAACACTTCCTTCACAAAATGGGAACAATTAAGAGTGTGGTTTTAATTTGTGCTGCTTGCAGGCCAAAGTGCTGCTGAGGACACTTGTGTCCCGGTCCAGTGAGGAGTGCCCCTCAGCAGAGGACGAGAGCGACTTGTCTTCTTCGTGTGGTCCTCCTTCTCTTCTGGCTGATGGATATGTGAAGCCTGCCAGGCCTGTACAGAAGAAACAGATCCAAGGTCACTGAAGATTTTTATTACACCAGTAGAAAAGGAACAAGCATAAAAATTCTGGTTAGACAACAAATTTTCAAAAAAAATCAAATACTGTGTTTGGTTGTTATTAATGAATAGACAACAACATTTCTCGAATGATCAAATTTCTCTTTGAGTGAGTGTTTTGTTTTTGTCATGGTAGTGGGTAGATAGCTGAAAAATGTCAAAAACATCTCAAACAAAAATAACTGTCTGACACAGTAACGCGTAGCAGGACAATTCATGGGACAACTGTACCTTTTTTAAACCACCTCAGCAAAGAACTAAAACTTCCCTTTTATGAGAGAAATCAATTTCACTATAGAGCCTTTTTTTATAAATCCCTTACAGCCCAGTTTTCATACAGCCTTCTATTCAGAGAAAAAGAAAGACCCCCCATTCCCATTTCTATCCCTAAACTCCCTTCCTCCCTGCCACTGCCCCTAACTATGCGCTTCCTTTTCTTACAGAACTACAAAGTACTGAAGAGGACAGCCAGGACGAAAGCCCTGTGGAAAGTGTTCCTATTAGAGGTAAAAAGGCATTGCCGGTGCCCCAGCATTCACACTGTCCTTATGTTGTGGTTTGTTTTCTTCCCTCTGCAGTGAATAATGGGCTCTTTTACGAGATGGCTGAGACAGGATGATCAAGGTGAATCCAGGGTCAAAGTCCCACCTGAAGAGCTGTGCTAGTTCCCTCTAATTATCTCCGAGAAAACACCAGCTATGTTTTCAGCCTTGTCTGAGGCATTGTGACTAAATTGATAATTCTCTGGCCCCGGCATAATGTGGCTGCTTTAATTGTCAGGGCGCCAGGGTGGGAAGCGCAAGAGATCTGTCATCGCTTCTCATTATCTTCTAAACAATGCTCCGGCAAGGCTGGACTTAAAAAAATACTAGATATGAAGGCATCCTGGAAGCAGTTGGTGTGCCCGTCCCTGAGCTGCACCTCTGAAATGTAAAGCAATGCTATATTACCCTTGGCTATCAGATTTCCTACAGGGCCTTTTATGTTTCTGCATCCCTAACGTGCACAGCCCGCAAAATGAGTCCAGTTTGCAATCGCTGCACTTAATCAAAAGAGCCATGACCATTTTTTTCCTTCAAAAAAAAGAGAAGAAAAAACATGACTAAAGGTTTTTTCTAGGAAAGATTTTGCTGTGGTGAGCTGCATCAGTGTCACAAACAAATACCATGACCTTGAAACTGATAGTAATTGCCAGGACATGCAGGTCAGTATAACTAATGTAGTTTTAAACTGTACAGACAAACGATTCATAAAGTGCAATGGGATATAGTGCTGTAATAAAAGTGTCAAACTGTTTTTCTTTCAAAACAAGATAAATGATAACACTAATTGAGTCAAGTTAAAAGTGTGAGGACTGTCACAGAAGGTCTCAATTTTTCACTATTCTCTAAATGCAGTGTGTTTTTAGCAGTATCATTGAGACAGCAGCCCATTTATTATCTACTTCTGTTATGTTGATTTTTGCAAGCACAGCCTCTGTGCTCTCTTCAAATATGATACCTACTTTAGTGTGCCGGAAAGTAATTATGAGTGTTTTCTAAACAGAAAATCACTCATTGCCTTCCTGGTAGGGGACGCTGAGATAATGTGAGATGCTGATTTCCGTCTCATGGAAACTGTTGCTTCATAATGTAAGCTTGAATCAACAGCTCAGCTGATTGAGCACAGTGTTTTCACCCACTCCGCTCAGATGTTACACCAACTCAGCTACTGAAGCGTGTTGTCTCATCAAACAGAGAAAACCTCTTAAAGTTGGAAACCTGGGTTTTAAGCAAATATTTGACAGCGACTTTGTGTCTGTGTTTCTGTGTGTGTTGCCCTTGTGTGTATATCTTCCCTAACAGAAACAAAAGCGTATCAGTTGCTTAAACAATCAGCCATGCAAGAACTACTGCAGAGTTCTGAAGAGGGGGAGGAGGAGGAGGAGGAGGAGGAGGAGGAGGAGGATGGACTTTCTGGTAAGAAAAGTGTTCCACTCTCAAATGTAGTTAGCCACTGAAGCCTAACCATTGGTCAACATATGCTCTAATGACATTTAAGGACATCCTGGAAGAAACACATTTGCTTTGTAAAGATTTTAGTTGGTCAAAACTCAGAGTCCTGTATTTCATCCATTTCTGATTCATATTTAGCTTTAATAATTCTTAAAATCTCCACTGTTGAACTTTTTCTTTATGGTTAATGAAAAGTTCTTAGGGTTTACAACTCTACTTACACCACAGCACAAACAATGAGAAGTCTCCTTTAAAAGCTTCACCTTAAGTTTCTCTGTTAATATCATTGTTGATTAGCATCTGATGAGATGGTTTTATCAGGCCCTGTTTGCTCTTTTAAGGAATAAATCATGACCATGAAGAGGACCTGGGGAGGGCCAAACGCTCCTCACATCAAGACCCTTACCCTCGGTAAGAACATTGTTATTATTCATCGGGCCACAGGAAATGGGCCACCAGACACCAAAGTGGTTGATGTACATTTGCATGGCTGCTCTAATAATTCCCTGTTCATTTCCATAAGATCAAGGGGGCACCACCCATTAACTCGCCTACAAAGACAAAAGGCCCCCAAAGCCCCTTTTACTGCCCATTTGTTGGGTTCAGCCAGGTTTTAAAAATCAAAAGCATAACAGTTACCACAAAAATAAATTGGAGTCATAGTCTTTCTGTCTTCAGGCTTGTTGTCAGAATGCAAACAGATCATGTCAAGAAGAGAATCAGAGACAACTGTTATGGAGGGAGGGGATTCAAGTGTTGACAAGGACAAATGTCCTTTCATTTTTCACCCTTGAAACACATTTAGGCTGCTCAAATCAGAAGCCTAAGTGGACTAGAAAAGAAGATGTAATGATAAATAGCTTGGTGGAAACTAACACCATCACGGTTACATTTGAATATCAACACGACTTCATCAAATCTGCAATTGCATGTCGGGTCCTCAGAGCACCTCTTCACTGCAAACCCATTTGGGCTGTAGTAATGGCTGGGTAAACGTTATGAGGAATAATCTTCTCTGATTTCATGTGATTACTGGGCACCACGCTGACACGAGGGCTGAAGTCTGTATCTCTCTGGCCTGGCAAACGGGCGCTCCCAGTCTGCCTATTAGCCCAAGGAAAGGCCTAATGGGCTGGCTCTATTGTGGTCCTCATAGCTGCTGATGTCTACCACTGCCAGCCCCAGTGACCACCTCTTTAATAAACATGAGCCAATTTCAGGCCTGGACCCTTTCAGATGGTGCCTGTCTCCCCATCGTTAATGTTCATGGGAAATCAGCAGTACATGTGATTAAACAAAATTTGAAAAGTCAAAATTAGACAAAAACACTGGATGCTGTAAAAAGTGATGTCACAAGCAGTGCACATCAGCCAAATTAGACAAATAAGTTGTTTTCCAAGTCTGTCGATTTCATTTCAATTAATTTAGGAAGAACACAGTGGCAAGCATTTCAAGTAACCCTAACCATTATCTTTTTTTTGTTTTGTTTTGGTTGTACAATGAATCTCCCTGTCTTTTTCTTTTGCTTCTCCTGGACGCTTAGATTTAAGCATTCCACTTACCACAGTCAGGTCTTGCGCTTTATTGCTTCCACAAGTGGTCTGGAAGCCCTGCACTTAAGCAGAAGCATATAACACTGCAGCGTGCTCTTGCCTTGCTTCCCTCCCTTTTCTCTGTCTTACTTGCTCTCTCTCTCTTTCTCTCTGTCGCTCTCTCTCTCTCATTTTCTTGCCCTCTCTCCATCTCTTTGCCCCTCTTTTTCTCTGTATTCCCATCCACCCCCTCTCTTCTCCTTCCTACTTGTTAATTATTTGCTTTATTTTGTCAGCGAGCTGATGAGTGACATCAAAAGAAGGATGGAGCTGGACTCAAAATACAAAAATGGCTTCCTCTCTGTTGTCTTAGACAATAATTATGATTTGCCAGTTAAGCCGAGACTACAGCAGAGGGATTGTAGTTTAAAGCAGAGGCTTTGGTGCAAAAAATGCATTTATAGCCCTTTGTGAGGCTCCTCATTATGTGTGGGCCCGATTCATTAAGTAATTGGTTTGCAGTTGTTTACATGAGTATTAAGGCCTTCTATTCAGGGCCTTTGAGAGATACATTGTGCAAATGTTGCATGTTATGAATGCAGAATGAGAGGCGGGGGGCCAGTCCTATTGGCCAAACACTGCACTCGGCTGAAAAGCAAGAGAAAAGCACTGGGTGCTGCTTTGCATAGCAATGACTAGGGCCTTAATAAGCTTTACAGATTAAATACATGCAGTCTATACAAGATGCAAAGAGATACTCTTAACACATTTATATGTGCTCATTTCACTATTATGGCGTTTGAGAGAATTGGGCTCTTTCATATTCTTTTTTTTTTTCCTCACTCTCTCTTCCTTGCTCTCTCCCACACAGTGTTTTTCAGTCAGATACTTTTATAGAATACGCTGTTTATTGTATTATAACTCGTGGGGAAGCAACTGATTTGTCCATTACAAATCTTTTGCTGTCTTTGTGAGTGGCAAAGTAAAATCACTTTGTGGTTGAGTGGGGATGAAAGGAATAATGCACGAAGGAGTGAGTCTTAATAAGCAGCTGCACTCCATGTAAAGACCACTTGTTCCCCTTTGTATGCGAGTGCATGCCACTGCTTCCTCTCGTGCAAAGAATCATTGTGCTTCTTTCTACTGTAGGCATTTCAGATGCCACTCCTTTCTTATTTTTATTTTGGGTTTTCTAATACCTTTTTAGTCCTCCCTGTTTTTGATCCCAATAAATGCTTGAAAACATGTGGGCAGATACAAGGCAGCAGACATACTCACACATACACAAAATCCTCCAGCTATCAGCTGGTGTGATGATTGTTGTGCCTAGTGCCTGCTTGACAAAAACCTTGACTCAACAATTAGTGGTTTACAGCTTTGCCTTGGACAACAGGATGTGCTCAAGCATTCGACCTCAAATCACTCAGAGTGTCAAAATCAGAAGCTCTCTCTCTCTCATGTGGGGAGGCGATGTGTGTGGATCTCTGACAGCTTGCAGGGAGGAGGAATGGAGGGGTGAGAGGGGCATGAGCTGAGAGAAAGGACTGAAGGGGAGGGGAAGTAAAAAGCAGGAGTGGGAGATAGAGGGAGACAGAGAGGCAGTAACAGACAAAGAGGTTGTAAAAGATGGAGGAATGCTGCTCAAACCCCCCCAACATTAGAGAGGAAAACATATGCAGTGATTTAATGAACAATAGTATCATTTTAAGAATAAGTTCAAATGCTACAATTAGACACATGGCAGCAGCATTTTCTCCTGTGAATGCAAATGCATTAACTTGGTTCTGCTTTATTGAAAAGGTTTGAGTTAAGCTCTTTATTTATTACAGCCTGAAAAATGAGAGAGTAGCATGAATAAATCAGACCTGAAATTAAAGAAAAACAGCCCTGAGTGGCTCCAGCCAGAGGAGATCTTTTGTAAGGTGTCCCAGAAAAGGGAAGATTTTTTTTTCAACATTGAACTATAAAGAAGAATGATATTGAAAAATGTATTTCATTTGTTTCGATTTTATTAACACACTTTGGGTTTAGAGTTCATTTCCAGGTGAGGAAAGTGTACAATCACGGTCAACTTTTCTAAAATCAACTTTCTGTAATTGCTTTGACCCATGGTACGGTGATCTTAGAGATCTTAAAGATATTGGTTAATGTTAAGTTTTGAATTTTGTGGTGATTTCTGATGGAATTTGACAGATTTTTGTTATGACTGTGTTATAATTGCTCTCCCCACGTTCCTGTGAGTCAAAACTATGTTGGTGTAATTGCACAAGCAAGAAAATAGTTGTAATGACACACCCAAACATTTGTGATATTAAATAAAAGATTTTCCCTCAGCCACCCCCTGCACCAGCCGTCTCCGCTGGACTGTCAGCCCTCAGGGGGAAGGCGGGTTGTGTTAAAATCGTTGGCCAAATATCTCCTCCTCTGAGCTGCAGTTCTTACTTGTTGCCAGCAGAGAGCACTCACATGTTAGAGAGTTCCCACTCACAGTGCACTCACAATTCCCTCTCAATGTTTGCCCCCACTGAAGGCTATATCCTGCTACCATTCAGGCCTGTTAGAGTACATCTAAACAGAGCCTAAACAATGTTTCTCTGGGGTCATAGCTGGGATGGGAGTAGGAGTTGATGGGAATGGTGAGGTGATGGGTCTCCCTTTACCTTTAGACAAGCACCGCTGCGCAAAAGTGCTATTGTGCTATTAGCATTTGTGTGTGGGTGGCAGGAGCTTAAAAAAAGCCAGGGTAAATAAAAGCAGTTTTCTATCCGTCAATGTTTGCAAAGCATTATTTAATGCTTGATAAGCATTATTTTCTCTGACAGTCCCCACTCTCCCTAACATGACTGAAGTAAATTAAGTCAAAACTATGGTCAAGAAACAGCTCAACTCTTACTTTAAACTTAAACTGTCGTTAACATTTACTATACATATTGACATTGAATGGTCTTAAACCATGTAAAAAAAAATATTGTCATCTCAATTTGTGTTGCAAAATTCCTCAGCCCCTTCAGAACATGACAAGGTGAAGCCCATTTAGAGCAAATCTGATAGCTGTAATCTTAACTATTACACTCTACATGTGAGAAACTTGAAGTAGCAGCAGTTTTTGTGTATTTATTCAACAAAAAAGGTAACATAAAGAAGCAGACAGAATGTCTCTCAGGTTTAAGAAAAACATAACAGAAGAAAAATGAAGAATACATTGATCTTAAAATGAATTGAATGCTCTGAAAAAGACCTTCAACTTCAATCCAAGTACCTACGAT
Organism: Thalassoma bifasciatum; assembly: GCA_008086565.1. Taxonomy (NCBI): domain Eukaryota; kingdom Metazoa; phylum Chordata; class Actinopteri; order Labriformes; family Labridae; genus Thalassoma; species Thalassoma bifasciatum. The sequence continues at coordinate 218,494 of RPOG01000543.1, read as the reverse complement.
TTTAGATTGATTAAATCTCTCTGGTGCTCAACAGTCAAACAAAATGTTTCACTTCTTCATACTTTCTGACCAACAGTTTCATCCTCAAATAATACAATAATAAAAACGATTTGCTTTCAGACAATAAAGCTGAATTTCCTTTCCCCCCATGCTCAAATGTTGTAATGTTTATAAACCTCATCATACAATTTTAAAGGTCAATGTAGACTCAGATGTGCACAGCACACACAAAAACTGTTGGAGACCAACAACAATATAAAACAATTGCATAGCACAAAGAAAAAGAATGAGAAGCAGTGCCAAAAGAGCACATAACAATAGCTGCAATTTGCATCATTTTACACATTACATTCACCTATGTCTACCAGAGCCTGTATTGCACTGGCCAGCCCAGTCTTACATATTCAGATCATTGCCTCAATTAAGGGAAACTCCGCAGAAGATGAACTGGCATAAATGTTTATAGAAACAGAATATTAGATTGGTGGGGTCACATCCGGACTGAGCTCCCTATGGTAATGGCCCTGTCTTGAAATCAGTCGTGTCTCTAACTGAAGTGGAACAGCTGATAGACCATTCCCATCCTGGGGAGAGATCAAGAAAAGAAAAGCCTAATTGTCTCACAGTAACAACTATTACTGTAGCAACAGAGAGGTGGTAATCTTATGGAGTAATGCATTATTTTGGCAACTGCAAGGTCTTCCAGTGCTCCATTTCCAAAGACTTCTGAATAGATTTTCTGGTCCTATTGGTTTAACTGTGCTTGATGCGGAGCAGTTTATCTCAGTAGATGTTTAAGGAGCTAAATCTGGAAATCAGCTAGATGGTTTATCTACATTGCTATGCATATTTCTCAAATCAAAATCTGAGAAGCAAAGTTATACTATACTTTACTTTACTTTATACTTTCTTCCAGACCCATAGGTCCATATACATGCATAAAAACATACAAAAACAATGGATAAAATCACGACACAGATTGTCATTAATTAAGACACATTTCTACCAATGTTTCCAATTATAGGATTTAAACCTTGTGTCTCTCATTATGAGCTGAGAAAGTGACATTGTTCCATTTTCTGAATCAATGAGGACACATTATTAGTGACAAACATGTGACTAGCACGCGTCCATCTTGGCAGCTCCAGAAATATTCTAAATGCATCATTATAAGCAATCTGTAACTTTTTCACTTTCGCTTTACTGTAGTTGCACTGTACATGGGCAGTGTAAAGCGGACAGCCGGATCTAAAAAGTTTTTAACATTATCTGAACATCTGAAATATGCGTGCTGATATCTTAGCCTCTGCATACAGCTTACAGCACTGACACTGAAAAATCATCATCATCATCATCATCATCATCATCATCATCACTCAAATCATTTCTGATAATGTGCCCAAGATATCTGACTTTTTCCGCTTCAGTGAGGACTTGACCACGGATAAAGAAGGATGGAAACTACTGTTTATGATCGCCATATTCCTCTTTTTGCTCTGACTATCATATCACATTTTTCTCGCCATATTTTTGATGGTTTTGGTCAGGTCTTAGAATATTTCAGCCTTTATGAACAAATGGTGCAACATTTCATGGAAAATTTCAATTCATAAAAACAATCATATCTAAATAAGGGTAGAGAAAAGCTTTAAAAATTTAAAAAATCCAGTTCTGCCATCAGTGATGAATCACAGAAGGAAGTACACCATTGCAGGGTCAATTTCATTAAAATCAACTTGTATATATCTTTAAAGCTTATATCGTAATTCAGTAATGATTTGGCAAACAAAAAATGCTATTATTTTTTTTTCACACTGTATATGGAACAAAAGGTTTGTAATTTTTACTTAAAATATTCATCTCATAGGACTAAACCATTTGCCCTCTTCTGCATTTACTAAAACATGTCAAGGTTTTATTGCGTACTAAATTACTCTTCTTCTGGCAAACAGAATGCTTCAGAATATTTTAACAAAACACATTATCCAAGCATGAAGTGCACCTTCAGTTTACAATCTAATGTTTTTCATTAAATCACACAACTTTTCTAACACTGCCGCTACTTTGATTTTCTATTTACAGGATTTATACAGACATAAGAATCATCCAAATGTCCTACAGGACGTCCTACCCACATACACATGAAGTTATATTCTGATGATTATACTGGCTGTATGGAAAAGTATGTTTCACAGGAATCAATCTGTTCACAGTTAGGAATGGGAGCTGCATCCCTATTCTCTCATTCTGCCTTGAGTGGTGCAGAGCAGCAATATATAGTTTGGAAGATAGCAATTGGAACACAGCCAGAGTAATTTGGTCCTTATACTCAATGTACAGTCTCATGTGCCAAGATTTAGCTGAGCGCGAGATGAGGAGATGAGGGTGATTGAGAGGATGACAATCAAAGAGGTCATGGGTTTGAATTGATGCAGATGGAGGGGACACACCACACAACAGTTTTTTGAGAGCGCTCATCTGCTTAAAACTCTGCATCCTTTTTTCTCCCTGTTTCTCAGAGAAGCGTCAACACAGCACAGACAAATAGGGTCCAAACAGCTAAGCCATATGGATATGTATGCTAACCTGGGAGATGATGAGGCCATATTGTGGGGTTTTGAATAGGCTCTGTGATGATGTAAATTAAAGAGGAGGCCTTTAAAAGTGGAACGGGAGGCCTTATTGCATATGCATTGGAGTAGATCAAAGCCTTTTTGGAGGTCACACATTTACATAGCGATATCACTAGAGCTATGGGAACCTGGCAACCTTGTCTCTGGGCTATTTTTCGCGTAAAGACGGCCTTGTGGAAGTCCTTTGGCACAATTAGAATTGGAGTCAAGGAAGTCCTCTCTGCAAAACTGTCTGCGTGCTTTTTTTTCATTTCAACCTATTTTGGTTGAGAAATGGTGACTCTTCTTTTTCTGAGGTATTAACTTTACAAGGCTAATAACTGCTTTTTTGTGTGTTTCCAGAAAAGAGAGGACTAACTCAAAGGCTTTTTCTGCTCTACAGTCAAAAGGTGAGCACAGACAGTGATTTCAATTGCACACAGAGAAGCAGTGTCAAGAAAGGTTAATTACACCAAACAGATCAACATAAAGAGCTTTATGTGCTATCATTCACAAAATTTATTACAAAATCTTTGCTTCATTTGAAAACTGTTTGATTAAATTTCTCTGTAAATGCAGCTACTTCTTTTGAGGTTGTGAAAATAAAAAATTAATAATCCTGAGGGACTCATTCACATTTCTGTGGGGGATTTAGCCTTTAGCAAAAGTCAAAGAAATGTTGGGGGGTAGTGTGATTTCTATAATCTGATGAGTTGACTCCGCATGGAAACAGCAAAAACTTTACAATTTCTGTTTACATTTATGATCATTTTGAAACACTAGATTATGCCCAGGTAGCAGGTTTTTCAAAGAAAGATTTTTTTGAAACAGCAAAGTGTTAGTAGATAGTAGAATAGTAGAGTAAAGAGTCAAATAGCGTCAAATCAGATGTCATTACACCTGACATGAAGAACCTTTCATGTTAGTGTAGACAAGTGAAAATAGATGCCAGAGCTGTTTCAACAAATTCAAGCTGCAAATACAATCAACTAATCTCTGAATGTGCCTTTTTAGTCACAACCAATCAATTATCTCCCAAGTCACCCTGTTATAGGACTGGGCGATGTGGCTGAAAAAGGATCACAACATATTTTTTCAAATCATCTGATCTCGATTATTATCACGATTTTTTATCTTATTTTTCAACTTACAGTTTTTAAACATCTGTACTGAAAACTAAAGAAACCAGATATTTGGTCAACGTTTTATTAACATATGAAGCAAGTAACAAAACAAAAAATTTGCAGGTAGGCAAGACCCAAAATAAACAAATTGCCCCCTCAAGAATAATGAAAACTCCTTAAAATGTAAATACTATCACTATCCGAAAGACAGTGTACGACATCTACTTTTCTGCCCTCAGCCCCATGTTTCACTTCACATTTGGTCATTCTGTTTACTTCTCTGGCAACTTACAAACGCAAGTGGAGCAAGTAAAGGTTGGCTCTGATTGGCTGTTGTCACACTCATTCCCGCCATGTTTGAGCGATTAAAGATGCGCACAACTGATCATTGTAATTGATCTGAAATTTACCACAATCACGAGTCCTGATCATATAATCCCCCAGCCCTTTCCTGGTATATTCTCATTTAGGCTTTAAAGCTGTTGCAGGGTCACCAGGAGGTCAGTCTAGCTGTGTTAATAAGAGATACAACACATATGTGCTCAATATCATATATAACGCTAACACCTTGTTCAAATCCATCTCAAGGTGAATTCAGCTGAAGTGCAGAATATCATCAAATACATATGGAAGGACTGATGCAAGTGATTAGTGAAGACATTGAGCAGACAGTGTAAAAGGTTACTCTTCAAGATAATGTTATCTTTTTTTCTCTCTTTTCTTTTTTTATATAGCTTTCTGGGGGGAATCAGATGACAGCAACTCAGAGATTGAAGCAGCTCTATGTCCTCGACCCTTCAACACAAACAACAATGACACTGACGACTTCTATGACTGAGATTCTCCAGCAGATCATTTTTAAATGCACTACATTATATCACTGCACAATTCAAGGCAGTTTGGCTCACAGTAATTCACCTCCTGACCATTATTTTAGTGGTCTGCAATGTAAATCATATGCACAGTGTATCGTAAAAACAAATAATAAAGTTGACAGCTCTCAGGCTGGGTAAAGTACATGAAGAGTTGTCCAACACTCTAATGTTAACCCTGCTTCAGTCTCTTTATCTGAACAACTCTCCCAGCTCATAATAACAGCTCGAAATAGATTAAACTGATCTTTTAAAGCGATTTGTTTGCACTAGGCTGGAAATCATGCATTTTGAATGCCGCAAGCATCTCAGAGTGCTCTACCTCCAGCATGCTCGAGTGTAATAATGTGAGTCACCTGTGAAATGACAAAGCACAATGGCCACTCTGCACGCTGCTGCGCGACCTGTGAACCAGCTGAAGAGGCCCATCTCCCAGGGCACAAAGTGTTGTAGCACTAACAAACTCAGAATATTTAGATCCACCAACAAATGCTCTGCATACATTTCTTATGACTACATCTTTAATAACAGTTGAAACACAGAAATGTATGTCTGAGTTCATATCTGTCTTGAACAAATGAGCCCAGAGTGGCAGAATTTTTGCTGGAAGTATAAAATAGACTCCTGCAATTTATCATTTTGCAGCACACTGAATGGTCTGTATCTATTAATAACTCAGAGCTAGTGTGTGGGAGGCTACATTCCCAAGTTTACATTTATAGTTCATTATGTCTGTAGTGTAAATTTCCAAAACTGCCATTCCTGGATGTGGTAAAAGCCCCTGGCATCCAGTGTCAGCAGGATTCCATTAGTCAGCTGTAGGTGACTTTACATGCCTGAACCTTTTAAAGTAGGACTCCACATTCATTACCAATAATGGCTTCAGACAGCCCTGACCCACCACAGAAAAGGGACTGTGGCAGAATAATTTGGAGTTAGCTAAAAGGCTCCCTAACATAATATCCATGTTAAGGAGCATGTCAACAGATACTTGTGTGCGACAGATGGCCCGCAGTGGAAGTGGAGTTATATTGTGTTAATGTGTACGAACACAATAACATTTTTAAAAAGAACTTCTCTGATTCCATGTCAGAGAGATGATGAGGATTATATCCAGCTCAATCTTTTAAGAGCATGTGTAGTCACACTGCCATCAGAGGACATGTGAGGTTTTATCTTGTAGTTTAAGAGTGTTACCCATATAGGGAGTTTCTCAGAATAAAAAGATATTGCCACATTATTTGATAAATCAAATTCAGGTTGTCAGGAGACAAACCTCTCTACCTTTTGTTGCATTGGTTCTACGTGTGTCCTAATGTTGACTGTGTCATAAATGGGAGACAAACAGTTTCTGCCTACCGTTGGACGATCTCTCTAGATAGACAACGCTTTTTACTCTTGAGGCAAGTCGTCACTTGATGAGCTTCACCTTCGAAACATGCATTTAAAAAAACAAGACAGACAATACATGAAACCAAATAAGCAGTACATCAGTCAATAGATATGAAGAACTCAATCGCAAAAATAAGGGCACAAAGTCTGTCCCAGTGCCATGATGAAGCAGAGCCATACCGCAGACGGAACCGGTGTAGTTCAGCTGTAATGAATTAATGTAGGTAACAGCAAGAACAGGACCCAATACGGACACTTGTGGGACACTATTTTTTAATGTTCAACAAGGTGAATGATAAGCCATCAACCCTCACAAATTGCTTTCAACTGCTCACTTTCGAACCACAGAACAGATTTTAGGGGAAAAAAACAAACCATCAAAAAAAGAAGAAAAAAAGTGTTAGACAACCCCTGGACAAAATTTAAGTGATCCAAGGTTGAAGGTCTTAGATAAATCTAAAATGAGAGCAATACTGTTCTTGGGAGTCTGTGACATTTATGATGTCATTTTAGACTTTAATTATGGAAGCAATGGTACTGTGTGTTTACTATAATACCTTTGCTTTCTTATCATTCGATGGATAAAGTAAACCAAAGAGGCTGTATTGAGACTGGTTGTGTCTCAAATCGCATACTTCTGTAAGTGCACTTAAACGAAGGGCACTGCGTAACTCTGCACTCTCTAGAGCAGTGCAGGAAATGTTACAGGGTTGTGTTATGCCAAATCAAACACTACTGCTTTGCACTAAATGGAAATAACAGTTGCATTTCACAACTGTTCAAAAGTGTTTTCTATTATTCATTGATTGCAACCATCAAACATTGTTTAATGTACCCCACCCCTTCCTCTACGTAAACATTATGGTGATCATTTAGGTCTCAATGGCCGATCATGACGTCCTCAAGAACGCTTCAACCCTGATGTCCAGCTCACTTGACCAATGTGAGCGCAAGTGAACTGTGCTCAGGCACGATACACTTTCCTGCTTTACCACGCTTCAGGGAGGTGTGCTCTGGCACTCTACACTACACTTGTTCGATACTGGTGCAAAATATAAATGGGACCCATCAAAAACTATGAGCCACCATACTACCTGTGTTTTGGAAAACCTGGTTGGGATGAGTCCATCTGTAAAAGAATATTTTTGTGGAACTGATCATTCAAATTATTCAGAAGACTTGTTAGTTTTTTCATTTATGTGGTATCTAACATTGTTTTTGGACACTAAATTGATACAATTGTTTTATAGTCTAAATGTGAACCAATAGATGTTGCAGAGAAAAATTCTTATGTAAAGTAAAAAAAATAGAAAGAACAATACAATATTTGGGAAAGTTGGTGTTAACTTATGAATATCTTAAGTTCAAGGTTTTATTTTTTTATCGAGTGTATCAAAAATTATGAGTACAGTGGTTTAATCACAATGACAGCTTAAGTGTTACATTGTAAGATTCCCACCAATTCAATGCTAAAGCAAAGGGCAGAGAGACTGTCTAGGAGAGAGAACATATCCTTTTCAAGTGAAAATGAGCACAATAGTCAAAAGGCCATAAACACAACGTTCAAAGCAATGTGTTTCAATCCACGTCTTTGTCCTTGAGAAACTGTTTTATGATAAATTTCTTTGGAAATCTACACATCAGGAGCACAAGTCTAGGGGATGAATGGTTACTTCAAGATATTCCTCAAATTGACTGTGAATCCATCTCAAGAGCGCAGAGAAAATGGTTAGAAAAAATGTCCAGTGAGCAGCAGTTCACTAGGCCAAAATGCCTTGTTGATGCCAGAGATCAGAGGAGAATGGCCAGACTGGTTGGCAACAGTCACTAAAATAGCCACTCATTACAATCAAGGTATGCAGAAAATCACCTGAACCCACAAACCTTGAAGCAGACGGGCGACAGTAGCAGGAGAGCACTCTGGGTGACAATCCTGGTAAGAACAAGAAACTGAGGCTAAAATTTACATGGGCTCTCCAAAACTGGATCATAGAAGATTAGAGAAATGTTGTCGAGTCATGATTTCTGCGGCCTTGTATCAAGGGTCCAGGCTACTGCTGTTGATAAAATGGAGTCAGGGGTAGCACAAACTCAGTTCCATCAGAGCCTGGGTTAAACGCCACAGCCTACCTTAGTATTGTCACCCACCATGCCCTTTCCTTTATGACCAATGTATCCATGTTTTGATGACTCTTTCCAGCAGGATAAAGTGCCATGATGTAAAGCTTAAATTATATCAAACTAGTTCCTTTAACATGAAAATGAGCCAACTGTATTCCAGTGGCCTTTGCAATCACCAGTCCAGTCCATCATCCCATCATCAATCATCTCAGGCCAATGGTGCAACTGACTACAAATCAGTCATAAGTACATGAAACTATCATGTCAATAAGAACCAGAGGATCTGAGGAATGTTTCAAGACAATTGATCATTATATAGACATACACACAAGAAGATCATCCAGTGTCTTAAAACACGAAAACTCAAACTTTCTTTCTCAACAGATTTCACATTTTTTGTCCCAAATCTGAGCCAGACCACTAGAGTTCTCTAAGAAGTCAGAGATAAATAAAATATAACATCAAACCATGATAACACATTTTGCTTTTCACAAGAACGCAAGGAAATAACTGTATATTTTCAGTTGAAATAATAAGAATGTGCGTTACTGTTTTTTCAGCACTTTTGTAAAGCAATACATTTGAAAATGCATGAATATAACTTTGATTAAAGAGCATGCACATCCTTGTGGATTAAAAATAACAGGAACGTGTGTTGGCTATATACAGTATACTGTTAATTTTAGACTGTGGTGTCAAACATACATACAGACATACATACAGACATACATACATACATACATACATACATACATACATACATACATACATACATACATACATACATACATACATACATGTATACATACAGAACTACAGCTAAAATCTAATGTTTGGAGTGATGTTTTACATTGGTGCAACATCTCTGCAGTACCTTGTGAAATGTTGCTGTGCAGGGCAAAGCATACTGAGCATTATTTATCAACAGGCCAGAGTGTCATTTTTCACAGGATGCTCTGGGGTCATGAGTCTCTAGATACTAACAGGACAAGGTTAAATTTTGCACAAAAACACCAAATATGTTTCAAATGTGTGCTTGCAAGGACTACATTTTTCTGAGTATAGAACCTGTTCCTCTTACTCTGGCATGCTATCAAGTACCGAGTTTTAGAGCTATTCATGTTCAACCCACAACAATTCAGCCTTTTTTCCCCCACACCAATTGCTCTCACAAGTGTCTGGAAATTTGAGAGGAGGGTCTTGCTCCCTCACCAGCCAGAATGACCTGCTTTTTGTCTGGGCAACTTTCAATAAGAAAGGGTCACTTAGCTTCCGTTGGTGTCCTGCAATGCAGTTTCATGTATGGGTGTATTTTGCTCCTGGGAGGTATTTTATTTACTGTGAATAGGAGATGCTGTCAGTAATCATGTATCTAATACACCAGATGTACACCTACAGTCATTATGATACTAAGAATGTCTAATTTAGTAGTGTAATAATTTCAGAATGTTATATATTATAACGCAATGAGGTAGGATGTACATGAGATTAGATAAACAAATTTAAGAAAACATCCAAATTTGATGGCAGATATAAAAGATACAAAGTGGGGAGTGCAGATAGTCATCTATATCAGAAATAGCAAGTTAAGATTTTTTGTTATTTTGTCTGAAGAGGTAGGTGAGAAAGACCTTGTGGAAAATGTCATTACAACAGCGCATTCCCATTGCTCAGTGTCTCAAATCAAAACAAGTGTTTCTCTTTTTAAAAGTTTGTTAATCCTTTCTCCATATGTGTGCTTTTAAAATGACAACTGTTGGCTATGTACAAAGAAGAGTTAAACGTTAGCTGATAGTAGAGTGATTGGCAGGCTGTAGATGAAAGTGAAAGTCAAAGTTAAAAACATTCATCCACATCACGATGGTTTCGCTCTCAGATGTTGGTGGAATATATTCCTGCTCGCTGGACAAACCAAGGCTCTTGAGTGTATGCTTTCCATTCTCCACTTGCCTACTTTTATTTTTATCATTGAATAATCATTTAGAGCAAGGTCATTTTGATCTTCTGCCTCAATAGGCCTCAATTAAATATTCATTCATTCTGATGTGGCCTCCTCGGCAGCTTCTTTGGTATGTGTGTTAAAGAGACAAAAGACTGTGCTTTTGATTACACAAGCTTGGGCTTTTTCAAAGAGATCAGGCACCATTATGTAGAGTTAAACAATCTTTTCCACTAATCAACAGAGTTGTTGGTAAAGTGTTTACTTTGGCCAGGATTAGTGATTTTGTCCTTGAATGTTAAAACAAAAACCATTCAGTTATTTGGTTTGTAAAGCTTAATCGAGCAGTGTCTCAAAAGCTTGTGTTTTATTTGCCATGCTGAACATCCACAACATGAATTCAAGCAATTTATCTGCAATTACGTCTCATTTGACAGGAATTTAGGGAATGTGTATTTGATCAGAGATAAAAAGACTTTTTATATAAAGTAAGAAAAAAACAATTTAATTCCTGGTAGTGGTGTAAACAGGGTTTAGGTACTTCGTTTTTATTGAGTTTTACATAATGACCATGTTTATTGTGTAAGAACTGTCAATCTTCTGTTGATACAAAGCTTGTGTGAATAACTATCAATATAATGTATATGTCTTTAATCTGATGTGTTTGAGGCCAGCTGCAGAAAAGGAAAAAGAAAAGAGGGTTCCCAGAAATGTCACTTCACACCAACATCTTTTTAAATGTGTGTAGCAACATTTCCTATCATTTTGCTCCTTTGTGTCCAAGCTTGCTCCTATTTACTGTTATTGCATTACAACTTCAGCCATTATATGTCCCATTGTGCTCATACGATTACAAAGCCTGGCAGAATTTATGATTTCTTGGACATTTCTCAGAGATTATGATGATAACACAAAAACTTTTCTTACACTCATGGTTAGTGGTTGGTTGAAGCCATTTATTGACAAACAACTGTGTTTACTCTTTTTAAGCCATAATGACAACAAAAACTTCCAAAATGACCCTGAACAAAAGTTTACTTATCCTAGCTCTTAATACCTTGTATCGCCCCCTTTAACATCAATGATAGCTTGAAGTCTTTTGTGATTGAGTTGTGGATGAGGGTCTTTACTTTCCAAGATGGTAAAGCTGCCCATTCTTCTTGGCAAAAAGGCCTCCAGTTCCTGTAAATTCTTGTCTGCATTTTATCAGGCCAAATTCACCAGGGTATAGAAACTTTTGATCAGGGTCATTTTGGAAGTGTATGTGGTCATTATGATTTCAAAATAGTAAACACCATTGTTTGTTGATAAATGACATCACCCAACCACTAACCATGAGTGGAAGAAAAGTTTTTGTGTTATCATTAATAATCTCTGAATAATGCCCAAGACATGATAAATTATGTAAGGTTATGTAAACTTATGAGCACAACTGTATCTGAGGTGAGGCAGTGAATTCCCCCTTTATTTTTCCTTTTTCAATTTTTTGTTTTCGGTTTGTTTGTTATAGACACAAAAATTTTCAGTAGCAGTTTTTAACGCAATCCAAGCACAACAGCCCAAATACCCACTGCAACCTCTGCTGCAACATAACCACTTTCTACAGTAATGATTTTTCATAACTTCATACTTGAAGCTATATTCAAATGCAAGTGGTACAGTTGCAAAAAATGTAGGAAGAAAAAAATAAAATAAATCAAACTAGGCAAATTAGGACATGGTATAAGTAAAAGTACAAAAAACCTAGCTAACAAGCTGTGTCTAGACAAACAAGAAATCAGAAATGGATTGTCTAATGCTGGGATCCAATCCACAACCAATGAATTTCATTTGCTCAAAATTCACAATGTGATTTGATAAAAAGAGACCTCTGATGTAAGATGGGAAGAGGTTCACCTCTTAATGAGGGACGCAGCGCTCTAACATCCTAACAATTCAAAGGGAATGTTGCTTCACATTAGTACAAATAGTTTGAGGGTTTTATCATCAACAGCACATAATAAGACTGAAACCAGTACTGATTGGCTGTGATCTCCTCAAGTGTCTTTGCATGTATAATAGACGTGAATCTATCACTGCATAGGCTCAAAATTACTCCCAAAGACCATTATAAGCGCAGGTCTACATTACATGTGCAAAGGCAGGTTACAATTATCTGATGCAAGGCAAAAATATATATTAACACAAAGTAGAAATGATGGTAACCTCTCATGGTCTGAGCCCATTTAACATGGACCAAGAGGTGTCCTCCACTTAAAAAGGGGAGAAATCACCCAGTTTGTCATCAGCTAGGAGTACAAAATCCAGTATCTAGGATGGTGCGGGGACCCATAGGTGCCCATGATATTGGTATTTCCACATCTTGTGGGGCACCACTGACACTACAAACCACTGTCTAGTCATCTCTTGCAGCACATGTTGTAATATGCCTCCATTACATTAGCTATACCATCAAGCTAATACTTTGAACTCATTGCTTTTAAAGTTTCTCCCTCATTATTTGTTCCTTTGTACAGGTTGTGATGTGTGACACAAGGTAAACTCGAGTACAGGTAAGTGGTTGTTTTTGCAGTCTGAATATTGGTGCATTTGTTTATCTCAACAACTGATGTGAACTGAGTTATCAACAACTTTGAAAACATTCAAATGCTGCATGCTTCGCTTTTAGAGGACGAGGCTAAAACAATTCTTTATGTCAAAAACACCATTCAATAAAACACAAGAAAGTTTGAAATAGACATTTTGGCAACATGGAACCATTTCAAAAGACTCCCATTTTGCTTTTCAGAACATGATGCAGATCCAAAAAGAGAACTGTATTTACCTAACATAATTCACAATCTGTCCTAATTCATTCACACGGGGACAAAAAAGAAAGTGATCTCCCAATTTGAGAACTGCTGTTTTGCTGCTGTATAGTGAAACTGGTTTTTCCCTTTTGGAAAAAATGTGAATGCTACAATAAATCTTCTCCTCTACTATATGAAAAATATCCAGAGCCCTGCCATCACATTTATCAGTTGAATCAGCAAGTATCGGAAAGTGCAGTGTGTGAACAATTGGTCCAAGGATGATTTGCACATGAATGATGGCTGTGAATGAGAGTGGGTTACAGAGGAAGGCTGTCTCTCCACAGGCAGGGCAGAAAGGTCTGCTCCCCTCTGCCCCCACTCCAAAGACCAGGTGAGATTCTCCGACACAAAGGGCCAAGAGAAATCTGTTCAGTAGGGACGCCTTAAACCCTTATTATGGTGGATTTCACTGGACATAAATAAAGAGACGGATTTGCCCCCCTCCATAGCTGGATACTGAGTCTGTATGGATGGTTCATAAATGTCCATGAGATCTTTTGATACAACATTACTATGTTTTGTTTTTACTGTTCATGTATGACAGTGTATCTTAGCATAACGTTTCACTCGTATAGATGCTAACTGGTCAAGACCCACTTCAGCTTGAAGAAAGAATCACTTATTACCACTTATCATTCACTTATTTTTTACATTCAGCCATTCAAAATTAAAAAAATAAAAAAATCCCCTGGCAACATTTCTAGCTTCATAGCTTGTTTCTGTTTGATTGAACACCACTCTTCCCATATACATAAAAAACACTACACTAAAATACTTTGTTAAGTTTAAAGTAGCAATCCCAGAGGCACTCAGCTGCGAGTTAAGTTCATGTACTGACAACTTTGTTTCAAGGAGATGTGTATTTAGAGCAAATCTGCAGATAATAATTGTTAACCAAAAATTTAAAATAAGTTATTGAATATAAGTTTTCATTAATCAATGTGTTGGTATCATTGGTAGCAAATGTGGGTCTGATTTTCACCATTTCTGATCCATTTGATATGCATCAGCAACATCAAAGGAATTAATGTTGCATGACTTATCAGACACCTCAAATGATCTTATTGTTCATCTTAACCTTACTCCACTAAAGTGAAGTCTAAGAGTGTCAATTCCATTCAAATCAAACTAAGTTAGAAGTTTATTCACATTATACCCTCTTTTATATTCTGTTTAAAGTTTTTACCAACTACCTGACTATTCAAAAATGGTGGTATGTGGAAAAAACTCTGATAAAACATGTTATGTGCACCTACACCAAAATCAAATCCACTTTGATTGTCATTTTGCAGTGCAGCAAAGTGTTTGCAGGCAAATCTCTCAACAGCAATCACGTTGTGCAAGACACGAAAGACAGGATAAAACACAACACAAAACATGTGAAGAACAGTAGAAATGGATGGTTACAGCAAGACAGGCTCTAACAACTAGTTCACTAAGTCCAGCTTTTCAGAAGTGTACTCATCCTTACCCACACCCTGCTCTCACCACCGCAAACTTACTGTGATGGTTAAATCTTTTGACTAACTAAAATGACCAGCAGTGATTTTTAGAACAGGACTTACTGATAATAAGAGCAAAAGATTATACTTTTTTCCAGGTATGGGTGCATAAACTGTTCTTTCAAGTTCATGTGTCAGGCTGATTAGTAAAAGGAAAAAGAAAGAGTTCAGAAGTCAGACTGATCTGCCCCAAACCCACCAGCAGAGAACACGACCAATGTGCCTCAGATTTCCCTCTGCCGGCCTGCTGGTCTCCTCCTGTGATTCTTATTCTGAGGGGACAAGGCCCATCTTCACTGAGCCATAATGAAGAGACCTAAACTGGAGCTGTGGTCAGAGAGCTCCTAATCTAGATTGGCAGATTCCTGCTTGAGATGCTTCAAATCACATTATAATTAACCGCATTTAGGATGGAGAGCAGAGAGTCCCCGCTTAGAGCTATTCCCATGATATTCTCCCTCTCTCTCTCGTTCTATCTACCTCATATATTCTTCCTCTGTCACTCTCTTCCTCCGTCCCCATCTCTTGCCGTCCCCATTTTCAGTTGGGGTAATTAATATGGAAAGATGGAAAGGCATCATATTCGACAAATTCCTATGAGATTGGCTTGCAAAAGCTGTTAAAGCCAAGTAGGCAAATTAGTATTCATGCAGGTTTTCCTGTTGCAAGTCATCTTCCCCTGTGGGACCAAGTAGTAGATTGGGTAGACAGGCAGTGCTCATCCTTGATTATGTGCGCAGAATGCCACCACAGAGCTGGAGCCCAGTAGGAAAAAAAAACATTCCTTAGGCAGTAAATCAATTTCTGTGACCTGCTAAATGTAATTGACTACACTCTAATTCTTTAACCCTGTGGATGAGGGTGAAAACACATCCTGAGGTAGAATGATTACCAGCTATTATAAAATCCATGGTCTCTGTATCAGTTAATAACCATTTACTGCAAAATTATACATAGTGACAGTAAACAATTGCTTTAATGCACTAGTCATGTCTTTGTTTAGAAATTCAGCTGGATCTCAGAAAACCACCTATTATTCAAAATAGGAAAATGGTTTGGTAAAGACTTTTAGCTTTTAGATGCATGCACATTTGTATGTAAATTGAGATGTTAATATTACTGCTTGTACTGAATACTGGATATGGCCTTTGATGTTATGGTTCATATGCCATAGGGTTCTCAGGGAATATTTGAAGCTGTTACTCTACATAATATGGTTTAGTGCTCATGGATCCATGTTTTAGAGGTTTTTGCAAAGCATGATGCAGGTTATAAATGTTTGATTACCAAAATCATGATGCATATTTTTGCTGTTGTTTATACATCCAACCTTATCAACTCAAATAAACAATGTTGATATTTTTCCTTAACCCTTAAACATGTTATTTCTTTCATTAGTTTAGTCTTTGAATACTTTTCTTTAGTACCCAGTGTTTAAAACTAAGCCCCCAAAAGTGCACGTCCCTTGCCAAAACTTGACCAGTTGTCAGCAGTCCAGGACATGAGCTCTGACTTCTGTCAGATTAATTAGCAGTCTATCCTCACCAGTCTGTTCCTGCATTCCTATTAGACCAAGCTCAGCAATGTGGTGGAAGGTAATTTGGTGCTCCATGCACACGGGGCGCAGCATTGACACCTTATGCTTCATGATTGAAGGCAATCTCCTGGGGACAGTGCTAAATTTATTCATGGTGCGCTCTCCCACAGCCACTAGAGACGTGTCTGTGCCTGTCTGCCACACATTCACAGATTTCCTGCTCTGCATCTTTCCCCGAATGCACAAATAATACTAAATGATCCGAGGGAGATGTTACTGTGTCTTATATTCCTATCTATGCAGGGACCTCTGGTGATCAGCTGCTGCGTAACTTCCCCATGCTGAATACATGGGTTTCTGGAATGAATAGAATCCATATTATCAGGTCAGTGACTGTTACCACATTCACAAATCTTCATCCCACAACCTCTCCCAGTCTCCATTTTTCCCACATATGAACAAAGTTCGCTCATACGTCTGGTCAGGGTGCAGCTTGGTCACAGGAAGTGGCATTAATGTAATTCCTTGTTGATGGCTGAGCTCTGGTGATAATACAGATGTTGGCAAAGGTGATCAAATGAGATTAGTCCAAGACACAGCAGGGGGATTGCTTAGGGTCCCTGTCATTAACACTAGCTGTTAACTTGGAGTTAGAATGCTCACCAGTCATCATTCTGGGATCCCAGGGTCAGCCATTAACATGGAGGAGAAATGCTAACCCTCAGGCTAAATCAACAGAGCTTTGACTGCCTCGCACCATTTGTGAATTACTGCTAAGGTCTTTAAAGCCTTCATTACCGAGTCCTACAAAGATGGCTGGCTGCTTTGGGCCCACAAGGTCATGTGCCACATGACCAAGGCCTCAAACATACTTGAGCCTGAATCATGATATCACAAATTAATTGAGAAATATTGTGATGAAGTTTAGCCTTATCATCAAAAACATTACAAGCTGCAAGTGGTTAAACCAAGGTAAAAATAAACTATTTGACGACAGTAGTATCTCTGAGAGCATCATACATCCCCTTGTCTCTCACTGTGATAAAAGGAAGTACGTGGCATCACTCCTGAGGATGCAAACTTGTTTGGAGTTATTGAATCATCAGAGCAGAAGAGGAAAATAAGTGCCCTCAAGTCTTCCAGTGCTTGAGCTGGAAGAGGTATTTTGACAATTAGCCCTATGAATTTGTTTCCCTCGACATCAAAACATGAGTGCTATCAATATTTGTCACACAATACAGGCACACGCTGTTCTACAGGCTGAGGTGAGTCCTTTGGTAAATAAGATATTGTACTGCAGGGCAGGTTTGTAAGAGATCTTGGCTTTTCTAGGTAAAAAAGGCATGATACATGAGTGTCATATTGTTTCACTTAAGTACTTTTACGGTTTTAAGAGTAATCATTTTGTTGTCTGGGGAGCAGCTATTGCTCCATATTTAGATGGAGCCTGAAGAATAATCGGTCTAAAAGATAAGGTATGACAAACTCCAGCATTTAAGTCAAATTAAGTCTTGGAAGAATTAGAAAACCAGAGAAAATATGTGGAAACACATTATTAATGATAACTAAAAAGCAAATCTGAAACAAAAAGAGTGAGTGCAACAACAATTTCAAATAAGTCCTTATTTTCCACACTTGAAGTCATAAATAAAAAGAGACAAATGGAGAAGATAGATAGAGACATACAAATTGATACTTTTTTATTTTGTGGTCAGAAACTTTGCTTCTGAATATTCATATTGAAGGTGAAACGATGTATCCACTGAACATCAATATCAACCTAATATGATCCTGTTGGCAAACATCAGCCCATCATCAAACAATACACGGTGCATTCATTCAGTATCTGATAATCAGTATATTTTGTCATCCTACCATCATCACATCAACTTCAGTTCTGGTTAGCCTGTACATTATATGGCTAAATCAGAGAAGAGACTTTTTGGCAGAAGTCATTCACTGACATTTCAAGAGCCACTTTGAGAAGGCTATGGAAGTCAAATGTCATAACTGGGATCCAGCTTGTACATGAGCTGATGATGATACAGAAAGAAGTTGTAAATTTGTTGGACCATTACCTCCTATCAGTGCTGCTGTTTTTAGCCAGTGCACTAACTGATAATAAGCCAGCAAAAGTAGCAAAGAAACTGCACTGTACAATCAGTGTGATCATTTATCTCACAGAATATATCAAAGTTACTAATAAACACTATGAAAAACAGGTTGTTTCAGGGGTCAGCCATCTTGGATTTCAAGATAGGGATTACTGCAGTTTTTTAAACTCTGATGCTGGAATTGTAATTTCAGCAGGGTGCTCCTGACATTTGACATTTCAAACTGGAATCTTGGAATTTCCAGCTTCCATTAAGCAGTGTGTTACAATTGAAAGGTAGGGTCTACTGACATTTCAGTTACTGTTTGTAAACACAACATCCAAACTGGACTCCTCCTTGCTGGCTCAGTGCCAGCTGCAGCACACGTCGACTGCCTACAACCATAGCTATGTGAATACACTTACTAGCCCAGAGAGCACCTGCAGCATCATTGTTCTACATGGGAAGATTATTCCAGTAAAAGTTGACGTTTTATTTTTCAGGAAAATTCTGCAGAGCCTACCTTTTACATCTAATTGATAAGTTGAAAACCATAACGAAAACAGCAAAACTACAAGTTAATAAACGGATATTTTTCCTACGTGATGGCTCTGCTTTCAAAATCGAAGAATTTCAGATTTGTTTACATTTGGAAGAATGTACAGTCAGGGTAAATTGTGGCTAAGTTTACTCTCCAAACTATACTTACATTTCCTTGAAAAGGTTGCAAGAGTTTTGGGTTTAAACCACAAAAGACATATTTTACCAGAGGACAAATCTCTGGTTTGGGGGAAAACTTTTTTTTATCATTATTTGCAAGAGTGAATATGATTCACTAGATGGTGCAGCAGAAAAGGCTAGGTTCAATAGTACACTAGAAAAGAAAAGGCAAGAGGTAGGTTTTGACTTAAAACTTTAAATTTGCAGCATATTAACATTTTCTATTCATGCTGTACTTGTAACCAGGTTGAGATAACTATGAGTGATGCTTAGGTCTCAGTGTTGCGGGATTAATTTTAAAACCTCTTTTGTGACAACCTCTACGCACAGGCAGGCAAATTTTGTTTGCTCTGCCACACATTGAGAGACATAATTGCTGCTCTTTGTATGCAAACATTGACATGTGCACAGCAATGTATGCCATTCATTTAGACTCTTTTCAAAAGCCCCATACTCTGAGAAGGAAGGCCAAGCTGTAGGCCTATTCATTAACCCCCTGCTTTGAAATGTGTTTGCTCAGCACTGTACTATACTGTATAGGGATAATTCCCCTGATATGACTGAAAAAAAAATCCAAGGGCAAACGTGTTTCACTATTTAGTCCATCTTTCAACATGAGATTTAAAAAATTAGATCTGGTCAGTGACAAACTATTCATAGCTCTTTAAAAACACACCAAACACAAAGTCTTCAAATTGCTCACATGCAGCTTTTGTGGTACCCAAAGTACTGAAGCTATGATGTTCATGTTTTTTTTTAAAATTATTTGTTTAATTTTTTGTTTATTATTACAGATTGAAGTACGTGGAGCTGTAGACTTTGTGGAACTTGATCTGAAGACAATCATTTTTGAAAAACTTCATCAATTTAGCCATAACTCAAATATTTTAACAAAATATTTTCAAGATGTGAATATCAAATATGCAAAATATTTGCATTTAAAATGTACAAGGTTGCCTGAGTAGAATTCTGAGTTATGAAATTCGAATTTTTTCTTGCATTTTTGTTTTTGCATCAGATGCTTTTACATGAAATTATTTCAAGCTCTCAATATTTACAATGGCAGCACATTCCACCAGTCAGCTGTGACCACATGTACATGGCGTGGTAGAGATCTATACCAAGGACTGCTGCATCAAATGACCTTTGATGATGTGACACAAGAATAGAATATTCATCCTCCAATCCATCAGTGAATTCAGTCATTAGTCTCCAGTGGTCATATGCATTGTGTTAAGAAGGACGGCATGGATTTGTAATCTTTAGAAAATATGGTGCTGCATACTTTTCCATCTCCATGGAATTGGACTGAAAAGAAGTCAGAGTGAAACGAAGCAGCTTGTGAATCAGTCGGATTTGACTGGTTTGATTTATGAGGCTCTGCTGCTGTGATGACATATTCAGCTAGTAGATGAAAAGTAGCAGGTTTCCTTCAGTATTTTTCATGTATTCAAAAGCCAATAATATAAACCCAGCCAAAGTTTTGGATTATTTAATAAATGCTGTAGGAGCTATGTTTTGTCAAGGTGTGATTGCTCCCAAGAAGTCCTATTCTGTGAAAGCCATTGGCACACTTTATGCTTTACAACTTAAGGCTTTTCAGGGGGGTGTATTCTTCTTCAGCGAGCTGTGCCAAACTTGCATCATGCAAGTGTTTTTAAAGTCCATCATTAAAAGTGTCACTTATTTGACTTACCTTGAGATAAAATTTATCAAAACAGCTTAAAGTTGTACAGAAAAACATGCCACTCAAGCAATATCACCAAAGGAAATGGGTGATAATAAAATGTTGATTAGAGTTTAGATAATTATGCACAAGAACTTTCACAGACAGACTTGGGAAGATGAAATAACACTGCACCTATCTACAAAACATGTATTATTATTATTTTTTTTTTTTACAATGGCATAAAGAAGTTCATACATCAGTTTGAGCTAATCTACTTCTTAAATAATCATCCTGAGGACCAGATGTATATCTGTGGATAACATGGTAATCATTCAGTATTTCAAGACAAAACTCAGTTTAAATCATAAAACTCAATTTTATCACAGGTTGAGGGGAAATTCAAGAAACAGCAAAAAGAAACTCACTTGCAATGAACCTGGGATGTTGTAGCAGTTGAAGTGGTTTCAATTGTAATAAAATTGTATTTAATCACCCTCCAAATAACATATTTCATGGCTTTATCAAGTCATTGGCCATATACTAAGTACTGGCTTAAAGATGGGGTGCCCCCCCCCCCCCCCCCCCCATGCCCCGGTATTTGACCTTTTTATAAACTTATTCTTCCACCTGTTTTTTGTATTATTTATTATCTATTAGGCCAACTGGTTAAATCTAAATGTTTTAATGTAGTTGGAGGCAATAACTTCAGGGTCAACTAAGTTGAGCTTAATATTATTGCTCTCAACTAACGCAATGCATTTAGATGGAACCAGTTGACATAATAAATTTAATTAAAGTCAGTGTTTCATTTTTTAAGTGTGTTGGCACCATTGACATCTACACTTCAAACAAGTCAGTCTTCAATACAGGTTTCTGCAAAATAAATGAATAAATAAACAATGAATAAATAAATGTCAGTACCAGAGCAGAGGTTTAACTGAAGATCTATTTACTGTCGCCCTCGGAGTTAGAAACTTAAAATAACGCACAATTATTTGATAGCTTTAAGAGCATGAGCGCCTCATTTGAGTCACATGTTGACCATGTAATCAGTTGCATGACAGTTGAATAATGAAGTGAAGAGGTATTATGTATTTTTAGAATTTGTTTTTCTGTCACTAAACTAATATTATATGAAGGCACAACATTTCTTTTTATTGTCAGTTTATCTAAAATAAGTAGCTAAAGCCACTCTGATGACCTTGTAAGCTGTGACCCATGGCTCAAGTGAGCAATGCTTTGAATAAAAGAGAAAATAAAACAAATCTCTACAAACATTTCTCTGTAATATAACCAGCTGCATCCCAGGAACCACTTCTATCAGAATGCATGTGTCTGAAACTCACATTTCAATTACCTTACAAATGGCTTCACAGCCTTGTAACATTCTTAACTTTGTCTGGACACAACCACCAAGGTCAACAAGCTGCTTTGACAGTGTCAGAGAAATTCAAAAGCTTCTTAAATGGACTGATAAAGAAAAATCATTTTCCAAATTTAGAAATTGTCTGCTGCAGAGTACAGTCACTTGTATGTTGTGTAAAATAATTAAGCAAAAGTCAGAAAATGAATCTTGGGGTCAACTCTCCAGGATAATACAGCTACTTTCTGCATTTAAACACATGGGTTTTAACGAACAATCTTTGTACCTCTTGACTTAGGGTTGGACTAAAGCAGCCTTTTTTTTCTTATTGCAACTTATTACAAATTGAGCAGAGATGGTATCCAAAAGCGTGTTCTTTTACCGATAGACTTACATACTGCTGTAACCACATGGAAGAACCCAAAAAATTAAGAGGCTAAAGCTAAATTAAACAAAATAAAGTAAAATAATGTAATCAGACTTTTTTTAAGGTGTTTAAAGTGACATAACTGAGAAGCCCTGCCAGATTTAAAGGAAATCCAGTTGCTTTGGTCTGGTACCTGCAATGCACAATACAGAATGACACAAAAAATAATGTGTATTAACTTGTAAATGCCTGTGTCTTTGTGCTGCTACCTTTGTACCTTTTGTCATGCTGCCACAGGCAAAGAGTCACTTAATGATTCTCCACTGATTCTTTTTCATATGTGTTTGTACGGATATCTTTTTTTCATATAAAGCTGTGCTTCGATGTCAGTTTAAAGAAATGTCACATCATACAATATCAAAAATCTCCTTCAGAAATATTGAGGACTTCCTAAAACTGAAATTATATTCATAATATTTATATGGCCTAAATCTGTGTGAGTATGCGTGTGACAAATTAACAACTTTGATAAACCACCTGTCAAAACTAGGAAAACATCCAACATCGTGGAGTACTTTTGTACAATATTTCCCAGTGAGTGACTCTGTCTCAACGTATTAGAACAAGGATCAAGAGGTTCATAATGAATTCCAATTTTATATCCATATTTGAGCCAGCACTCAGTTGAAACACAATTAAAGTTAACATCAATAACAAACAAACAAACTCTCTAACATTTTTTCTTGTTCAGCAAAGTTTAACAACCAGGCCAAAAACATTTATATATATATATATATATATATATACATGCTTCTGGAACCAGCCTCAGATAAAAACTTGAGGATCTGCTACGTTAAGCACTTTTTCATTGGCAGAATATATAGATAGAATTTTTTAACACGAATAGTTAGATGAAAAATTAAGTGTGCTTGAATCAAAATGTTGTGAAAGTCTGACAGTTGTATCAATACATTTCCCCTGATCTGTCTCTGTATTTAATCCCGTCATGCACTTTTGATGACATAGCCACTAAAAGATGAACAAATAAGCTTGATGTTTTGTTAATTGCACCTTCTTTTTGACTTAAATTGTTGTTGTGTGCGCACTTGTGAAAAGTTGGAGGCATTCGAAAAATACAGAGCTTGACAGTATAGGGCTTGTAGATTGAGCAAAGGGCAAAACGGTCAATCAAAGGCCATCTTTCCTCTCTCAGCCCCTGCTTTGGGGTCTCCCTGGCGGTAATTCTGTGATTTGACTTTGATGTTCCAATTTGTGCCTGATGAATAATTGTCTGGTTTGCTGATAACTTGTGGGAGTCAAGAGTATTCTGGTGGCACTCAATGCAAATGGGAGATATTTGGGTCCTTCAAATCACGACAGTAGCCCCTCTACAGTTGCCTTCCCGTTCCGTGAGTAAACTGACCAATTAGCTGTGTTTGAAGAAGCCATTTTTGATTAGAGCAATCAGTAAACAGCAAAGCCTCTCAATGATTGTCCCTCTGATTAGATGAGTTGTCACTTGAGAAGTTGTTGGAGATTTTAATTTATGGCCTTATATCGCTGAAAAGTAAGATAATTACCTAATCCATACTCCACGATTCAGTATTTGGATTGAAATCCATCCATAGTGTTGATGTGAATGACCTCATTTTTCCTGCCTACAGTTTTGGAGTGGTCTCAGCATCGACCAAATCAAGTCATCAGTCAGGTGCAGGTGGACGGCATCCATGTCAGGTGATGATCTAGAGTTGAGAAGAAAAGACTTCACAAACAGACTGGGCTAAATTGACACAATATGCTTTGCAGAAGATGTTCTCATGGATTTCTTTCTTCAGAATGTATTTACATATTATCACCCATGACTACAGCTTCATCACCTATGATCTGCATAAGACAAAGTATCTGATTATTCAAACACATCTTCAAGTGTCACTGCAATAGACCTTAATGAACACTATAGGACAGTCAATGAACAAAGTAATGAAACAAATGCTCTTCAACAACAAGTGTTATGCAATAGAACTGGCAGCTAGGCATGAATTTTACAGTCGTAACAACATCATGATTGCCATACGACTCTACAGCTAAGTAAAGTTACAGTAAAGCAAAGTGTGGCAGCAATCCCAAAGAATCCAACGGTACAAAGTTGACGAATAAATTTGCAATTGAAGAAGAAAACATATTTTGAACAAATTTTATAAACATTTATTGCCATCAACATCACTCACCACCCATTTTCAAAACTGCTCCAACCCATCAACTTTCAATTCTGTTCAAAACTTATCTTAGTAAGTTAGCTTTCAATCTGGGAATATGTACATACAAACACACAATTGTTTTTATTTTTTATTTTATCAATGTAATGTTGTTAACAACTGTAAAGTGTTTTTGAATTTTTAAAATGCACTGCGTACATAAAATCCATTGGTGTTATCATTATTATTATCTAAAAAAAAAAAAAAAAAAAAGAAAGAGGAATGGCCTTAGATCAAAAATTGACATTTACTTTGAATTCATTTGTTTGGAGGTGATTCTACCTGCAAGGAAGTTTGGTTTTATTGATTCAAAATGGAATACACACAAACTTCTAGGTATGACTATATATATATAGTTTTGACTTTTGAGTATATTTTTGCCTAACCTTGTGTTTTATCTTATTTCTTTTCATATTATCTATTTTCATTTTGCCTGTTTAAACATGCTTTCCCTTTTAGTGCTGTACGGATCCAGTAAGACTCAACAGAGTATTACCAACATTTTCTCTGAATAACTCCCTGGGATGTAAAAGAGCTACCCCTGCCACCCACAGAAGTTTAACCTGACACTTTCTGTCACAACATCTTTTCCAGCTTGCACACACACACACACACACAGACCATTATAGAATGAAGTGTATTGACCACCAAATCCCCAAATGATTCCTTAATCAATACAGCAGACAGAATAAGTAGACAGGGAAAGTGTGTGTGTGTGTGTGTGTGTGTGTGTGTGTGTGTGTGTGTGTGTGTGTGTGACACAAAGCCAGGATTAGGCCTGATTAGGGCAGTTTTAACATGTCCTGCTGATTAGGGGCCAGTGGATCTGACCGCTAATTAGCTGTGAAGTGTGGCTGGCTGCACAGACAGGACAGCGGCAGGAGGAGGAGGGGGGGTGTCAGCCCAAACTCCCCCCTCCACTGTTCCATCCTCCTTCCACTCTCCACCCCCACAAAAGGGCTGTGGGGCTCTTTGATTGGGTGCTCTGCATTGTTGAGAGTGGAGTTGAAAAAGAGTCTCATTTCCCCTTTGCTGTGGCACTACCCCCTGCAGGCTGGAGTCAATGTACCCTTTCTGTGCCTTCGTATGACCAGCTGGCTGCAGCGGGGCAAATAAACACTCCAGATCTACTGGCCAGTGTGACTCCCAGCTGAAACAGAGCCTTTGTCCCATGTGGATTGTGCCTTAATTGAAGAGCCTGGGACACATTCTCATTGTGGTTGTCATTTGCACTGATGAGGTTTTAACAGACAGAAAATACACAGAAGATACAAATTACAAGTAAATAATAGACCTGTGTTAGACTGCTAGAAGAATAGAAGGAGGCTTCCCCTAGTTTGTCTACATACAACACAATTTAGACAGAGTAGACAGAAAATTAGAGCAAAACAACACCCGACAATTCATGGACTAAAACAGGAAAAACTTTATAGAGTTACTGCTCTGTTAAACTGTGTTTTATCAAAGCTGAACATAGCTTGTTCACTGACTTAACTTTTTTGGTTGTAATCCAGAAAAAAAATATCATGGAAAAAAAAAGAACAGTCAATTAGTGGTGGGTTGATCGATCTAAAATATTTGCATATAGATACAGATGTTGGTATCAGTACTGATTAAAACTTCAGTGATGAGATCGCAACTTAAAATTATGATTACATTGCTAAATCCCTAAATTATATTGTGTTTCTGTAATAGTTAATCTGCCAGTAAACTATATGATCAAAATAAGACATTTCATGCTGAGTATAATAATTATTGATATCTATGAACATTCAAATTGACTGTTCTACAATAAGGCAGAAAAATTAAAGTGTATGATGATTTTCTGGTGCAAAATTATTATTTTTCATTTCCAATCATGAACAAAAACATTATTTTAAGTCGAGTGTTACTTTAGATCAATTTTGACTCACTTCTTTTCTGTGCACAAAGTATTGATATCAGTATTGACATTGTCAATAATGGCCCCATATTTACACGGTATTGGATCGATACAATTTTTTTGCAATTCCATACACCACTATAGTCGGTAACTGAACTGTTATATGTTTATTTATAATGAATTATCTTTTTGCAACAATTCTAAAATAATGGTCAATATGAAACCTTTTGTTTTATTGAAATATAATCTAATCTTGCTTATCATCTTATTACCGCTCAGATTTGTAATTTAACCTTTTTTTTGTTCCCTTGCACAAATTTGGAACCAATGTAATGACAAGTGAAACATTGCCTCTTAACATGGATGGGGAAAAAAATCCATAATGCTTGAAATAAAATGGATTTGTAGTGATGACCATGATGACGAAGGCATTACATTTAATATTTTTGACTTATAACTAAAATACATCCTGGGCAAATGTTACCAGTAGAGTTAACCTAAAAGGTTTCCCTAGTTTCACCACGTGTGATGTAACTTTTTGTACTTCCAGAGTCTGGATGAGCAGATGCTTCTCCTCATCATCAGCTGCCACCACTCTGAGACCCCCTGACCGTAGCGACTCAAGAGGAGGCGAGGGTAGAGAGCAGAGGAACATGGGATTTGGGGGCGTAATCCTGTTTGTCCTCGGGCTCACATGCTTGGCAGAGTGGAGCTTGTCAGCTACAGTCTGGAAGTTTATTGGAGGGCCAAACAGCAGTCTAATTGTAATTCCCTTTTGGAGAGCAGTCAGTGTCTCCTGCTGAATGCTGGAGAGGAGACAGGTTGCTGCAAGATGATAATTGAAAAGAAAGTGGGTGGTCCTCTTTGGCCCCTGTGGCCCTCTGGGACAGCTATATTGAGACGCCTGCATGATTTGGAGGGGGTAGATTACAGAATGTTATATTTGAAGAAACGATTATGTCCTTCTAAGCTTAATTTGACTGACATAGCCATTGACAGATGGATTTTCTTGTTGTGTTGTGCTATTCACATCTAATTGTGTGTTTGTGTGTGTAGCTAGTTGTTTGCTGTTGGATCATCACCCCCATTAACTAGTCCTGTGAGCAATTTTTATGGGTGTATTTGATATGCTATCCTTGAATTTTCTCATGTCCTTTTTACTACTGGCGAATACATCGCCTTTTTTTTTGGTTTATTTATCATAATTGCATTGAGCAGACCTACATAGAAAAATAACCAGATCTCTTAGGTTTAAAAAAAAAAGGGAACACATTTTCTTTTTTTAGATTCAGATATATCTCAAAAAATGCATCGAACAGTAAAAAGCAACACAGACTTGCAGGCACATGAACACATAGGTAACTGCTTTAACACAAACTGATCTTATCCATTGCCTGGCTTCATTGAACTGCTCTTCAGCCCTGGCCCTATTAACCAGTCATCCACAGACTGGCAGCTGGCCATTACTGTAGCAACAGTGAGCTGGGAGAAAACTCTTGCTGGTTCAAAGTAAAGAGGAGTTTTGTGAAGGACAGAGATAAGCTCCTTTGTTCTCCAGATGCATTTGTTCATATTTCAGAATTTCGAGGTGATATTCGAAATGTCTTTTATGTTTGTTTGATTTTATGTTTTGTTGTTAAGGGCAGATGAAACTCATTCCAAGGATGGGGTATAATTATATCATGTAAAGCCCTGCTGCTGTGATAGACATACAGATTGGAGTATTTTGAATGGCTTATGAATCTCTTGTACAAATACTTGTCCTTCACAACATGAAAAATGTTAGGTTTTGATTTTACATTCTAGAGTAATTTCACACTCTGAGTTGAGTCTGTGCCTTTTTTATCACTGCTTGTCGGGGCCGTTGTTTATCATCTGATCAACGCTATGGCATAAAAAGGACTTTTGGTATACACACGTCTGTACTCAGAATACCACCTTTAGGACAGAAGTGTCCAAGAGTAGTCATTAAAAAAAAACATCACATAAATTCATCCCAAAACGACAGCTGTGTTGATGCACTTTCTGGGGGCAATTTGTCATTCATACTGAAGATTAGATAGAATTTGGCGTGTGAACATTTGACCCTTTGAATGAAATAAAGGGATCAAAGATAATTCAATTCTTTGACAATCACAATATGTAACTTAAATAGTAAGTTATCATAGTGAGCATCTTCCTACCTTCAACTCTGCACATGCCGACGTCTCAATTGAGGCTCCACACCAATAATAGATTTTGGAATTGGCTCAACTTATTTCTTTAAAGACGAGTTTGTGGGACTTAATGAGGCATAACTAATGGAGGTCCCACAATCATCTGTGCCATGCTGGAAGCACTGTGGCAGGACAGAGCGGCCATTGATTCTTGCTTCAAACCTCTTGAGTTCCTAATCAGCTTCTTTGGTTGTGCGTTTCAAACCTATTGTTGGCCTGTGTCACTGGAGGTCAGTAGTTATTAGTGGCGACTGAAAACAGTTTCTTCAACTACTTATGAGCGAATTGAATAACATGCATAGGGAGACTTGGAGGGGGGATTAGACTGGCAGCGCAGCTAGTCCGGCCGGCGCAGGAGAGAATGTGACATGGTTTTCTAATAAGGGGTGGCCCACCCCCCCCTCCTCTCACTTCACACACACACACACACACACACACACACACACACACACACACACACAATCTTAACCTGCTTCTCTATCTTGCATCCTCAGTGCCCCCCACAAAACAGACATTTTTGAATGGTCTTCAAAGGGTTTCTTTGGCCCTGCAATGCCTCAAATTGCCAAATTACAATTCAAAACAAAAAACTCAATCTGCTAGTTAAAAACCAGAAAAAACTATAACTGAGTGTATATGTGTTCAGTCAAGTTACTGTTATAACCAAAGGTGATAGCAAAAGTTGGGTTTTATGTAATTAAGTTCTTTAGCACCTATTACAGCGAGAATTGCTTTCTGAGCCCTTTGACCTTCTTGAAATATTTTTTTCCCCTTTGATCTGTAGGAAAATGATTATTTCCTGCGTATATATTGTATCTAAAAATGAAAGGAATAAAGGAATCTTTTGCCCTTTGGGATACAGACTTGCAGACTTGCAGTGACTCATTCTGTGGGAACCAAACACATCCAGCTGGTACAGGTGTGTCACCATGAAGAGGGAAATTGTCTCTCCTTGGCAGAAACAAGGGCAGTGGTCTAATTAAAATCTCGCTCAGTGTCTCTCAGAACTTGCCAATTCATTGCATTCACCCACAGCAGGAAATGAAAAGCAGACATAACCTCTCCTAATCATTTCATGTTGGTGAGATTTGGGGACTGTTTCGAGGGGGGTTGGGGGGAGGATGGGGGGGTGTAGGAACTTGTGTGAGTAAACTTTGAAGATTGCTGCTGAGTTAATATCTGTAGATAATTATTAGCAGTATCATGCACATGGCTCTATTTTCATAACATAAATCATTGTAAATTAGATAAATTTGTGTTAGTAAGGTTGAGCGACATAGAAATGTTGTATATTGTATTGTTGTATTAGTGAGCTGCTTATTCAATTCAACAAAAAGGAATAATGTCCCTTGTGTTTGACCTTACTTTGCAAAACTAAAAGATACTTCAATGTTTATGATGAGATTTATGTGCATGGGATATATTATCCCCCCAATAATGTTGAGCTCCTGCCAATTAGCGCTTTCTGGGTAGCCCGGTCGCCATGGTCAATTGAGGGACGCATCAATAGGACTTGAAAAGGTTTCTCTGTGATCAGACCTTCTGACATATTAAGTAGAATAATGGGGAGGAGGGGAGTTAGGGGGTGTGAGTGGGGGGGTTGCTGAGGCTGAAGCAAGCCTCCCTTCCACATTCACATTATGCAGAGCAACCTGCAATTACCTGAGAAGAATAGTCAAAAAATTCCTTACATTAGAGCATACATTCCCTCTGCTTCATGCTCTATACTGACAGTATACATGGCATTGAGGTAGTTACAGACTCCTCTTCAAATGGAAATAACAGCTCCATGCAATATACGCTGCTTTATAGGATGCAAACTTATTCAGTTGCCTTGTCTGCTATGCACATGTGTGTGTTGTGTGTTCATGCATATAAGGGAAAATGAATCTATTTGTATGAATGCATGCACACATGGGTGTGGATCAACACACGTTAAAAGCTTGTCAGCATTTACCCAAAGCAACAACTGCAGCCACAAAAACTTTTCAGACAAAAATGATGATGCCAGCACCAATTACAGTGCCCAGCCTGTCTCATATATCCTTACAAAGAGAGGTACCCCAATAAAGCAAGAGAAGCAACAGGCACAATAGGCAGTGATTACCAAGCAAAGCCTATTAGTGCACCATAACTATAGCTGTTGAAAGGAGAAAAGAATGGCTTCACCTCCACTTTCATTTCATGTGTCACACCATCGAAATCTTTGTTGACAGCTCATTCATGCCCTCAATTTAGAGACCAAATCTATCAGAAACATCTTGCAGCATCAAAGTGTATATTGTGGAATGCATTTCTCTTTTTAATGCTTTTATCAAACTCCACTCTGATGGAACTGTCTCACTCAATTCAAAATGTCAGGTGCATATTGGCTCTGATGCTTCCTTCGAGTGTGGAGATGATAGCACATATACATACAGCTGCCAGGTATGTGAAGGGGTTGAAAATGGGGGCTCTCCAAGGTCTCCATTGAGACACACTGATAGCCATCATCATCATCACAGGGTGTCATCAGCAGGGGGATCGAGAAGTAATTTCCAAACGTGTTTAAATGACCACAGGAAATGAAATGTTAGATCCTATTATCAGCTGCAGTTTGTGTAAAAAAAAAAAAAGGGTTTTGGAGGACAGAAGCTAAGGGGAACCGACACTGATGCTAAGTGATGACCTTAAACACTTTGGAGTTTGTTTGCTCAAATCATTCATCTGCAGAAAGGCGTGATCAGAGTGGGCCTTCTCTCTCCCTCTCTCTCTCTCTCTCTCTCTGTTTGTGTGTGTGTGTGTGTGTGTGTGTGTGTGTGTGTGTGTGTGTGTGTTGCACAGAATGCCAAAGTGAGGATGTCAAAAAGTATTTGAAAACAATCTGATGTGAATTTCAGTCATTTTCTTCCATACATGGAAAGTATGTAGTAAAATCTAAACAGCTTTAAACGCATGTACTTATAAATGTATTAATGCACTCTGAATGATTTAACATTCTAATGATAATTATTGATATGATAAAGTATAAATATACATTTATATTGTCGCATAAAAGTTTTATATTCTTAACAAAAATAATACCGAGGGACTAGTAAGGGGTGGGGTGGGGGGGTAGATTTCAAAGAACTCGTTTCATTGACATTAATGTTACAAACAATGTTGTCACTAAGCACGAATCATATGTGCAAATGACTAAAACCTGTGATCCGGTAAATGTCAACAACAGAAAAAAAGGGAGTATGTCAATATATCATCCGTTGATATTCTAAAAATATATAGATTTATTATTTAGGCATTCGTTTGTAATTTTCTTTCACAATAAATTTTATGCTTATTACAAACGCCACAAGATTATTATTATTGGCAATAATAATAATAATAATTATAATAATAATAATAATAATAATAATGTGCCTAATAAAAAATGATGAATACATTTGAGCATATAGTTCTTCCTCTGGGTAATAAATCTGTTCTCGCAGCAGAATGCGCTTTTTGTAACCCGCGCTCCCGATTAAAAGTAACCCACATCATAATAGTGGAAAAACTGAGGCTCTGGGCCCATTGGATAGAGAATGATCAATTTATTCGAGGATTATATCTACAGTAATTAATTATTTTGATAAAGGGTGTATCAATATCCTGTCCGTATCGAACCTGCTGGAAAGTGTGTTTTCATGTCTCAAAGGGTGATTTCCCGTCTCAGAGTTTCGCAGACATCGTCCATGAAAGGCAGCTCTCCAAAATGTCACCTGAACAAAGCTGGCTCCCTCATCGACCTTGCTTTCCAGCTCAATTTGGTCTCAATCACAACATAATGAAAATGCACTCGAAAAACAGATGCCTTTTAAAAAAATTACTTCCTCAGGAATGGCTCTCACACTTCAAGTTATTTATTGTTAACGTTCACTTGGGTTTGAAACATATACAGCAGCCATCACGCATTTTTCCTTTTTAACTTACAAAAGAATGAAGAAAACATAAAAGTGGACGCAATAACGATTATTATACAGTTTAACGCATTTTAACGTTTGTTAGCCAAATATACAAGTCCCTACTTTATTTCATAAGTCTAAATGAATACATTAGTTTACAATATTAATATGATAAAATACCAGGTTATCACCGCAAATAAGGAGTGGTGGCTCAGTGTACTCCAAACCTGATCCCACCCCCCACCCCCGATCCCCTCAGTCCGTACTCAAGTGAAGCAGCATTCCTTTTTGTTTCAACAACATAGACTACGTTTAAAACATCATGAGGAAGGTCCAAAACGTGGATTACAAAAGGTCCAGAAACGACATGATTGCTTTCGAGGGCAGCCATTTCTGCAATGTTCAAAAATAGACTCCCCTGTCAGAGATGTCAAGAAAATGTGCCCTGATCAGCTGGTGCGCGTCAGTCTGTGCGCTCTGTCTCTTAAACAACAAAGGCCATTCTGTCAGCCTTCGCGTCTGGAATTGTGGTATATATATATATATATATATATATATATATATATATATATATATATATATATATATATATATATATTAGTGTGTGTGTGTGTGTGTGTGTGTTTGTGTTTGTGCATGGGCTCATCCGCAGGTTCACATAAAAAAAAGTGGAAAGTGACAGTTCAGGTCCTACCACGTTCTGCCGTACAAGAGGTTTGAGCTGACCATGTTACTGGTGTAATCTACAGCAGATGTGTCTATCTGGGCCATGTTGAGCTGACTGTGCAGTGAGGGGGGGCTGGGTGACATTTCCTCCAACTCCAGAGCGTTCACCTGCTGCTGGCTCTGATGTTGGTTGAGGTTGGTGGTTGGGGATGCGAGCACAACTCCCGCCCCGTTCTGTTGCTGGCTTTGTTGTTGACCCTGTTGCACCTGTTGCTGGTTCGGTGTCGGGGTGTTGGAGCCGTTCTGGCACGGTTTACCGTCCTTCACCAGAACTGGCACGGCTACGCGCCTCGGAGACTGCGCCTGCTGTTGGCACAGGTTACCGTCCTGTTGCTGCTGCTGCAGCTGCTGCGCCGCCTTGTCCTTGGCCTGCCGCTTCATCTTGTATCGATGGTTCTGAAACCAGATTTTCACCTGGGTCGGTGTCAGGTGGATCATGCTGGCCAGATGCTCCCTCTCAGGCGCGGACAGGTATTTCTGCTGCTTAAATCTCCTCTCCAGCTCGTAGACCTGAGCCTGCGAGAACAGCACACGCCGTTTCCTCCTTGGCGCCGCGTGGAGAGCTGGCATGGATTTGGTGGCGTCCGCCATTCCTGTGAGACCCCCCATGCCGGTCATGTTCATACCTGTGGAAGGTCCCATGAATCTAGAAACTTAAAAATATACATACATATACATGCGTTCAATAAACAGAAGAGGAGAACACTGTTTCGCCTCATCTATTGCTTTATTATTTGCTCTTGTAGCGTGGATTATGAATGTTGGAAAGCATAAGCTCATAAAATAATAATAATAATAATAATAATAATAATAATAATAATAATAATAATAACGGGTTTTGGATTATTTCTATAAAAATAAGTGTGACCCTTTCAAAGTGTATAAAAAGTCAAGAATGACTTGAAAAAATGATCTCCTTTTCGGTTTGACAGGTGTGACTAGTTTTATTCAAATGTAATAATTCTTAAAAAGTGTTTTATTGTCAGCAAAAAGTTTTATCACCGACCATAAATCAAGCATGATACGAGGGAATATTCATTTAACGTGTGTTCATGCTCAATTTAGGAAATTCATTTATTATTTCGATACTGAACTAAAATAAGAAAACTGTTGAAAATTGAGATAAAGAACTTACTTGTAGAATATCTTGGGTCCGGGTTGGCGCTGTACCATCCTGTTGCTGCTGCACTATTCCGCATGCTTTCCTGGTACGACGGGAGGTCTCCCATGTTGCTAATGCTTCCATTGCAATATCCCCCCATTGCGCTGTGGGAGAACTGGGAGACGGTGTGCGGCATGTGGTAAGTGGTGGCCACGGTGGCGTTGTGGCCCATGGAGTGTTGTTGCATGCCGGTCTGAGACACCTGAGGCTGTCGGTAGGCTCCCAGTGGAGAGGTTAGGTTTCCTGCGCCGTCCATGGCACTAAACTTCTTGTAGGTCTCCTCGATTGGACTCAAAATATCTGTCACTGAAAAAGGCGTAGTGTGCTTTGGGCTCAACGACATGATTCAGAAAGCAGGTAGATTTTTGTGTTTGAGCAGATCAACCGTGTTGTTGTATCGGCTCTCTCCTTGGTGGATGTCTACGTAAGAGAGTGCTTGTAGTGCGCCTGAGATCCTATTGATCGCCTTGGAGAAGGAGGCGAGCCCAGGGCGCTCTTAGCCCGGGTTTATTGGAGCCAGGAGCCAGGTTTACGACAAACACAGGGGGCGGAGCATAACTCCTAAATCAGCAAACAATAGTCATTGACATTTCAGGGAAATAATTCATGAAAATACATTTTTCTTTATGTTTGGTCATGAACATGAATAAAAGACAGCACATGTGTTCGGTTGTGTTTTTCTGGACGCTTTAAGTGACAGTTAAATATTATGTTCTGCACATCAGTTGATCTGACCACGTATGACTATTTTGCGTCAGGAGGGAATTCCACTCTTTCTAGAAACTTTGAGAGCACTTTGAACAGACATAAGGGCCACCGAGTATCATCAAAGAGGCACAATGAAGTTGTATGACCAGCTCATTTATGCTTCTTAAGCATCATTTTGCCCCAGTACAAAGAGACAAGTCCAAATAAGCTCAAAATGATAAAATGCTGACAGGGAGCGGCGATAGGGATCCTACCTGTGAGTATATCTAATATTCATTATCAGTTACAAACAGGAAATGTTCTGATTGTTTTAAGCCTGATGAAACAATTCAGCTACGCGTCCTCGACAAACGTTTGTAGAAATTAACCACATTTGTATACATTTGTTAAGGTGAGCTTTTTCACCAAACTTAATGCAATTTGGAGACAAAATCATAAGCCTCAACCTCTCGACTCTGGTCACTGTGGTTTAATGACACTTTGCAGTGTTGACCTGACATTTTAATCTCTAAACAAACTGACTGGCGCCAAGGGAAGATTTAGAGGAAGGGAGACAACAGAGGGGTCAAAAGAGAAATGAGCGGCTACAAATTGCAATAATGAAAACCGGTTAATGAATGCTGCTATTATAGTATAACATGTGTCCCCTATGGAGCAGTGGCGCTTTACTGAGCCCATAGGCTATCCTACAGAAATAGATGTGTGTTATATCTGTACTTGTGTTAATTTTTTTCTATCAGTACAAAAATGGGCAGGTGTGCTGGGCTGAGTTATTTTGCACAAATGAAAAGCGTTACCATCTTCCTCTCATGGAGGAAGGAAACACTCGTCTGCATGAAGCCACTAATGTAATTTAGCATGGCGTGGCAGCAAGTAGCTGTCTATTCCTTAATTGAGCAATTGAAGATGTGACATGGTCAGCCATCAATTAGAGAGACATATCAAAACAATCTCCGGTTGGGTTGATGGCTGCTAGAAAGAAATCTATGCCCCTGATGCTTATTTCAGAAAAGATTTTCTGTGTACTTCTCGGACTAAATCAGCACAGGTTGTCAGGCTGATCAGGAAAAAAAGAAGATGCCTGCGTAAAAGCAACTAGAGCTGTCTGTAAGAAACCGGTGAAGCAAAAATGATGCCGAATCCCACAACAGAAAATCTCCTTGAAGGTGAGGGAGTTCATATGATGCTAACCAAATGCAGTTTTCTCCTTGTATTATATCCACACTTCAAGAAACATAGTATTGCCTACCTGCATATTTCCCTCTTTATGTCCATATATCTTTGCGCCTTTTCTATTCTTATGCCAGCACCAGCGCCGCGTCTTTTCAGAGCGACGAGAAAGGTAGGCCTCGGCCCAGACCTCTAACATTATGTAAATGAGGCAAACCTCTCAACCTTGTGGATTACTGAGTCAGAGAGCAGGACCCTGGTCCCCAGACCCTCCACATTAGGAACCCATAAAATCTGGGGCTGGTTAGAAGTATGCTACGCTTATGAGAACACAAAGTCCACGTTAATATAGCTGTAATCAATGGAGGTTAACTTTTAAATCCAGGGAGGAAGAAATCACGGGAATCACGGACGTGCCAAGGAGCGATGGAGAGGGCCCAGTCAAGGTTTGTTATCAAACCTGCACAGCAATGTATGGAGGAAAAAAAGACTGAAATCTTCTAAAGCAACTAATTTGCTCTTCAAATATTTGTAAATCTTTACTTGTTTATTTTAAATAACCTTTATTTCTTGTTCCTTAAACAAT
The DNA here is from genome assembly GCA_008086565.1 of Thalassoma bifasciatum. Lineage (NCBI taxonomy): Eukaryota > Metazoa > Chordata > Actinopteri > Labriformes > Labridae > Thalassoma > Thalassoma bifasciatum. Next base: position 181,709 of record RPOG01000543.1, on the reverse strand, counting down.
GCAGCCATTGGAATTAGCCTGCGCAAACACCGAAGCCAAACAGAGAATGTATTGGCACCTAGAAGCTACATGAAAAATAAAATTTCGGGAACTGTATAAAAGGACGGTGTGTTAAGTTGCGCTGTAACTCTTGTTCTACCTGCAACAACGCTTTACGAGTATTTAACTTTTTCTTTTTCATTTGCTGTAACTTTGTCTTACCCTTTTTGAGTAAATAATTCAAGATTTTGAGAGAATATTTCTTTTGCTGATGTATAAATTGAAGTATCTGTAAGATCGCTTTTATGTTGGGAAAATCTAAGCCAGACATTGCATTGCCACCATGTATTAATTCCTATCTATTATCTGTATCGATAATGAGATTCATATAGGTGAAAATTGTCCTATACCTGAAATAAGTGTGAACCGACAACAGGGACATTCCATTTGTTTCCCAAATTTGTGATAGATAAGTGTTAATAAGCACAGCCATATCACAAACAGTTTCCATAGTTTGTTTTCTATAGCAGCCCTTTTGGTTATCATCACCCCCTCTGCTCGGCTCAGCACAGCTCAGCAGAGAGCAGCAGATGGACCAAAGTGCTTGGTAGCTGAATTGCTTTTCTCCATCTCGTCCTTGCTGGTTCAATACCCTAAGAGATGTGGAGAGATGGTTTAAGGACCAGGGTCCTGACCTGCAACTTTAACCACACAGTGGCAGAGCTCTGAGTGCCGACGACATGGGGGATTTATTCTCGTCTTACAGCCTTTAAATTTATAACTTAACTTTCTCTTTCAAATACCAGTACAATTTAAACCCACACTAAACGTGGAAGGACGTCTCCGGCTCCTGCTCACCTTTCTCCAAATGTCTTTTGGATATTTTTAGCGCGAGAAAAAAAAAGAATCTAAGCACCCAGTTGGAGGTTCAGTGATATATACTACAGAACATGTTGTTGTGTGACCCCAATCCACGCGCTTTGCGTGCGTAATTTACGCACGACCCTTCAATTCGCTATTTGCCTTGTCTTGACCTCTAAGTGTACATTTAATTTTTATTGGGGGGTACCTTGGTACATTCGCCGATTTTTATCAACTTCGTGCACTTTTTGGGGAGAAACCTGGAAAAAACAGACTTTTTTACGAGATGTGCATAAGAGAATAAAATTCAAAACAGGATTACACATTGATTTACCGAAATTTTGTCGCATTTTTGTCGCAAAATCTTACAAAGAAGAACCGAAAAAGGACGGGGAAGTGTTAAGTCTCCGCTTTTGTGATAACACTGTTCGATCACGAGTAAAATAATGAAAAGAGTTATATGTTTTTTCTCAGTCTAACAGTGATCGACATACACTTTCTTATGTAAACATTGTGACATATTGTGCGTTATTACGCACGAAATGGACACGGTCCATGTATTCTTTCATCTTTCTGCATGCATGAAATACTCTTTTTGTAACACCTGAAATAATTAATCTTCTCCTTTCCTTCCTAATTTTATTGGACGTGTCATAATTGTGGCCAATCCAGAAGTTAAACTTGTGAAGAAAATCTGCTGAGAAAATTCCACACCTGTAGTCAGTGTAGTACCATTTAGATCAAATACTTTCTCTCCTCTTAAATCGCTGAGCAGTGTGAGAGTAAAAAGCGGGCAGGTGCATATCTTTCAGTAGCACTACTTGAAACGGTGCGGTTCCTCAGCTAAGTAGGTTAAAGGTCCTCCCAAGTGGAGAAAGTATGTGACAGGCCTCTTGAAGACCGTATTCTTCTGCAGGAGTTTGCATTCATTCACAATTAATGTCGCTTGATGGACGAAATGATGCTAATAGGGCGCCTAAAACTGAACATGGGCTCCTATGGGATGCTGACCATAATCGGACTGCTAAGGAAAACAGAAGGCTGGATGATTCACTTTAGCGATAAGATTCTAGTTTCAAATGTATTCTTTGCAATTTGTGGTCATAACGAACAGCAGTGTATTTATTTATTTATAATAGGAATTGAGCTCCTGAATATGCATCTGCCTAAGAAGAGAATCTATGAAGCTGTGTGGCCTGTAACATTTTTTTTTCAGCAGAAACAATTTAAGTTTCCCAAAAAACACATCATGTCTTACTAGAATGTGCTCAAGGTCCTATTAAAATCTGAGAAGACAGTGTCAGTGTCACCAGAGCTTTAGTGTTCTTTGAGCTTTTAAATCCACTGAGCCAAGGCCATGAAACACTGCAGAGAAAGTCAGAGTCTGTGGTGCTCTCACAGCTTGACAAAAAAACACTGAGGATTGAAGGAGCCAGTTGTGCTCTTTTTCAGTGAACCAAGAAGGTCTTTACAAGTTGTGTAATATTAAAAGCAAGACTACTTTTCCTGCTGGTGGGATGTAGGTTATGGAAAGTCAGGAGTATTTGAGCTGAATATTTTGACACATTTTTTTTTAAACGGTAAAACAGTAAATGTGATAAATGTGACCACATACAGATGACCTCCACACAGTTTCATAACCTCCTAAAGAGACAGGAGATTGTTCAGAGCTCGTTGTGTTTGGGTTGCTCAGATCATTTGCTGATTAGTTTTTGCACTTATGAAAAACACATTTGGTGGTATTAATTTTTTTTCAAACATTAGTCACAAATCTTATTACATGTGAGTTTTGAGTTCTCCTCTGCATCATACATAGCAATTTCTTTTAAATAAGGGACTAGTGAAACCATTAAGTGAGAACTTAATCCTTTTGTTCTTCACAAACTTTATCATAAAGTCATTGTAAAAAGTAAGTTGACAGTCTAAAAGTTTTTGAAACACACGTATATGTGCCAACTTGTAGTGAGTTATTGTGAATTGTGAACTTTATGAATACTTTTTGAAATGCATCATGTAAATGCATGCACAGATGGAAAAATCAATTATGACATTCAATAGTCTATCACCCTGCTTGATTATGTTTTGGGGAAAGAGTTTGGCCTTTTTTGGTCCTGAAACAGATTAATCCTGCTGAAAATGTGGGCACTCATGGTTCTATGAGTGTTACTGTCCTCTGTATTGTTTTGAGTGGCAACATTTTAGCATAGTAGCTCTCTTTTGTAACAACAATTGGGAAAAAACACACAGTGGTGGATCAATGCAGAAAACCAAGGTTCTAAGGGTACCTGGTCGGTGCACTTCTCAGCTGCATTAATTGTGTCAGCAGTAGGGGCAGGTAAACAAAGCTGTTGGAGAGTTCGGTTGTGACTCAACTGCAGCTCGCTTTGGTTTTGTCACCCAGGAACTCACAAGGCAAAATGTCGTTGCCAGACTATCTGTGTGTTGAGCAGCCCTTTAAAGCCTGTGGCTGGGAAAAATTAAGTCATTTTAATGATTTTAATGATGTCCTGAAATGATCCCTTCAATTTGTAGACAAACACAGCAGTAAAGGGTATTTTGTAGGTCAATATTTATTACACAATCTTGGGCCTGTCTGTCTGTAAGACTGAAAGACCTTTTTACTAAATTCTGAAATATCTTGCCTTCTCTGTTTTCAGCTTGCTCAAATTTACATCAATTTAGGCATCAGGTTGGTTTTTAAGAAATGTGTTTTTACAAGGTTGCTGTTTTGTATCAATTTCAATATGAAATAATGAACATACTTATGTGATTTCATTATGGGTAACTGAGAAAAGGGGGCTCTTACGTCTTTTACGCGCTTCCTGTTTAATGTTTCAGTCAAATTTTACTATTTAGCACATGAGTTTGGTTTTTTGATAGCACAGCCATACACCCTTGGAGCTGCAAAATAATCAAAAGAGGTTCCTCACCTGAAATGAATGCAAATAGCTACACTCTATCAAATGTTTCCTGATGTCCGTTTTTGCAGAAATTCATTTTTCAGCTTGTTTTTGCATTAACTGTGAAGAGATGCATCTTCTAATCAAAAGTTTCAAAGCACTTTGAGTGCCATGTGTGCAGACAAAAACTTTTTAAATGGCTCCACAACTCATGGATGGAAATGTAACCAGAGGCTGCATATCAATGTGATAGTTCTACCGTCTGTTTATCCCCTCCTTTGGATGCTTTTATCTAGTAGGCCACCTGATAGCCTACAATTATTTAGATGAATCCCCATAAACATATCTCAAAACTACTTTAAATTCTGAATGTATTGATCCTGACTGGCACAAGCACGTTCCATGTGCTGCAATTTAAATTTTTAAGTCAAAGCCCATTTTTCGGGCCTGGTGCGAAAAAAGATTAAAATTCTAATTTTATCTTGTTTTCTTTCTAGAAATTGAACCGTGCCTATCACCTTCGACGCACCGCAGGGAGGAAACTGTTTCATTGAAGCCTCTGTGAGTAAAATATATCATTTAAAGAAAATTTAAACAGCTCTAAAAGTTTAAATTGCATGCAAATATTAATCATTTGAACAAGTTTAGTATCTGGTGCCACTTTTAAAGAATTACTATTAGTATTATAATAATGTCACAGTTTTGGGTGTGTGTGTGTGAGAGAGAGAGTTTGAGTGTGACGAAATTTCATCACAGCTTTTGGAAACTGTAATTCTTTCTACTCAATTTAAAAACTCTTGATATATTTTTCTAAACGTGTGATTCTGTGTGTCTGCAATGAAAAAATCTCACACTCATTGGTTCATGTCAACCACTTCAGAGAAAAACCTTCAAATAAAACAATCCTACTGTTTAATTCCACCGTCTTGATCGACTAATTTCCCCCCTTTTGCGAAATTTTTACATCTTAGAGAATCTTATATGTTTGATTCAAAAATTTGATCATTGCCCTCAATCATCCTCTCCATATGATACTTCATTTTCAAGCATTAAACCACAAAAACAGAAACAGAAAAATACAAAAGTCTATTGATGACTGGAGATAGGTTTTAAATGAATGAATACATCTTCAGTTGTTGATGAAGGTCTGTCACTGATAATACTTCTTGAAAGAGGCCTGGACGTTTTCAGAGTGCTTTGCTGAAGGCCATATTTGCTGACTGTGAGGCAAATATTTCAACCAGAGGACTATTTCAAAGGACTGATGAATGCTTGGATTGATAAAGTTTGTGGACTTTTTTCAGAATTAAAAAGATAGTCTGTAGTTTGTGTTTGAAAACTGGTTTAACTTGATGGAGACATGTTGTATAAAATCTTTTCTGAGGACCAAGGGGACTTCACATTGCTATGCCTTTAATAGTATCTATAACATTTTCCCAACAATATCAATATGAAAAAGTTTTAAAACTGATCAAGACAAAGTCAAGCTAGTAACGCATGTAAAATGTGCATTTTATAATAAACCTGAGCGATGGCATTTATCTAGTTCAGATTTTGCTGCTGTCCAGAGACACAGCCCATGCACAAGCACTGGCATAATTTGTGAACACTCTTCTGTTACACTCCTTCAGCTTCTCTCAAAAGATTGTTTTTGAAATGCTGACGGTAAAATAGTCAAGGTCACTTTCACCAAATCTTCCATAATAAAAACAAAGAAAAAAGAAAACCAGCTGCAACACTGATACATATTCAGACATTTTTAAAATACTCTTGAATGGTTTATTTGTCTCCTAAAAAATGTGTATCAGAGTGAAATAAACAACAGGAGCAAACACACCTCTGACAAAGACAGCCACTTGGAGAAGATTAAATTCTGTTTGGAGTTGTTGATGTAGAAATTGTTAGCAGTGTGTTCGAGTATTGTGCGAAAACGACAGTGTTTGAGTAAATGATGCAAAATTGTGGAGGCTTAGATGAAAACAAAACACAGAAATTAACTGAGCTGATCCATTGAAAATCAGTGTGTGTGCAGTGTCCTTAAATTTGGGAATTTTGCCTCCTTGTGACCTCTTCTCAAAAAGCATCATGGCCAAACAATCATTTACACGTTACATTTGATAAAATGGAGTCAATGCACTCAAGGGTCATTTGTCTTGAAATCTGGATTCGCTTGACGTTTATCACATTAAGACCCCGTCTTTTTTTTCCCTTTTGGGTGAACCCATCAACACAGCTCGCTTCAGCAGCATGACTCCAGTATAAAAGGACTACAAAGGTTTGTGAAGAGCACAGCCACTGATTTCAGGTCAGCTATCATAACAAATGTGAATCATCTCTTTGAAGAAAAAATGGAGCTGAGAGAGGTAAAAAAAAAAAAAAAAGGGTTCATTTAGCCTACATCTAACACAACTGTGCATACCGGTGAGGTTTCTATAAAGGAATGAAGGTGTGTGAGTGTATTTTCAAACCTAACATTGATTGATTTCACTCAAAATTTTGCCTGGTCCCTAAGTTGTGAAAACACTTCTAATGCTTGTTGAGCTGTTGAGCTAATTCATAAATATTGAGATACAGGCTGAGAAAGGAATCAAAACAGTGCCAACTTTAATGGAGTATGAATTATAACATCATAAAGTAAGTGCATTTAATCAGTCAAGCTTCCTAATCGGTCTTCTAAAAGACAATTAGAGTTGTCGTCAACCCTTGTTGCTGTGACAAATACTTAAAAACTATCATCTTTACAATGTTATTTGTTCAATGAAAAGTACTTTCCCATAAACTGAGCCATCTTTATACTTTTGCACAACCTCCAGATCCCACAACTCCACTTGGTTTGTTTTTAGACCAAAGAAACTTCAGATATTAGAAGGTGAATGCAAATGTCAGGGGATAGTTCTTTCACATTATTTTCCGTAATTAGCATAAGGAAATGCAAAAATTTACTATGAAAATTCAGGCTGTGACATGCTTTCCACATTTTTCAGCGCCTTAATGTGAGAGTCTCCTGTCTGCCTTCCTGCAGTCATAACAAGTCTTGCCGAGGCTAATGGCTCTCTTGTTTGTTGGTTTTGTCTCGTCTTGTTTCAGTGGTTCTTCCTCTCTGGAAGGATGTCAGCTCGCTGTGCCCGGCTGTCTCTGAGGACGCTTGATGTCATCTTGTCTACCTGATCATTACACTACCTGCTCTCCTCTACAATGCTGCCCTCTCGCTGCTCTGCCACTTGAAATGCTTGGCTGGCCTCTTCTCTGAAACCATCATGAAATTGTGTGCTAAAACGCTGCAGACTGTTCCTCCTCTCTCCTCCTCCCTCCAGCCATGTGTGCAGGAGCCAGAAAAGATTCCTCCACTCAGATGACTGCTGCTCAGTCAAAAGGAAAACACACAAAACATCCTTCGAGCGCCTGCCTCTGTTCACCCCTCACAGCTTTTATTGATGTCTGAAGTGTGTGAGATTTTATTGCCTCGAGCAGCATCAAGGTAAATTAAATGGACACATGCCTATAGTTGTTTAAATGGTCAGGATTCATCATAAGACTCAGTTACTCTCTATGACACTTGGAATGAGAAGGTAAAGAGTCTCTTATGTATCATGAACACTCATCTTTGCAAAATGCACTTTAATTACACAAAAATCATGCAGTGTTTTCATGCCGAACAAGAACATGAAGAATAATAACCTTGCACCATCATCACGATTTTATTCTTTTATGCAGTTTAAACAGAGAATGGATCAACAGCAGGTACTTTTGCAAATGGGAAAAAATATTCACATACTTATGCTGCATTCAAGGGTGTCCTTTGTATCACAAGAGTGTCTTCTTTTCTTTGTCTTTCTTTTTGTTTTTTAATTTTTTTTTTCTTCTGGCCTGATTTTTCCTTATAGAGGACACATGCACAAGAAGAGAGGTAGCATATACACATTGTGAAAAAAAATGATGTCTGAATTCCATGAAACTAATAGCGTCAAAGCCCAGAAACAGTGAATGCAATCTCATTGTTTCATTGTGTCATGGCCATTTTCTTGTCCTAGTCAACATTAGTCACTTCTCTTGTATTACAGGTCATAAAGTGAATGATTTAATACTCATTTTTCATGGCAGAAGTCCCTGCTGTGATGAAACACTATTGATAATATCAAGTTATATGTCACAAAGAGTGAAAGTCTTTGCAAGAAAAGAAATGATTCAGTCACACTGAAATAATTTTTGAATGTACTCTCAAACATGAAGATTCATCCCTTAACTTTCGTTTACTAGCTGCTACGTGGAAACACACAAAGCCTACAATCATCCATATCTTTATTGTTATTTCTGTGTAGATAATTTGGAGCAATGGTAAAAAATCAGAAAATTATGTGCTCTGTTGTTTACTACGAGCTCCACTGTTTGAGATTCATTTGTTTTGTTTTAAATCAACTGCCTCAATTTTTCCCATCACTCGTAATGTTGGTGTACTATGGAAGAATGTATTGGTGCCCAATGTGAAACGACGGAACAAAAACAACAAGCAAAACCTTCTGCACTGAGCATTTTGGTATCTTAAAAATTTGTGAAGCCATCCATTCTTGTAAAAATAATCATATAGTTTTATTTTTCACACTTCTATGTATATCAGAGCAGCTGTGAAGGAGATAAATTAAGCCTGTTAGTCAAATTTATCCTCATATTTGGATCCTGGCAACCAAATCACAGCTTGAATGTCAAAGCAACAATCTGTAATACATTCATGAAAGTAACGCACCAAAGTCTCCTCTATCCAAGCCTCCTACCTGTCCACTGCCTGGCTCTGCAGTGATGCCTTGTTGGAGATTGGACAGCTGTAGGAGGCACATTAGAGTTTTGTCTTGAAGGAGGGAAATCTGGTTACTTAAGGTCTTCACAGCACTTCATGGATCATCTCAGATGTGCATCAAATGTACATCGACAGTTGGCCAAGTTTCAATGTGTGCTTCAAAAACATGTTTTGATAACTTTGCTTTTGCACTTATATGCCTTTTTATGCTGAAATGGATGTGGAATTTAAGTTTCTCTAAGCAAAACAAAAAAAATAAAATAAAGAAAGACAAGAAAATAAAAGCTTTGACCCGGTACATCCTTATCTTTTGCTGTAACTTGGTGACATTTTCTGAAAATTGTCTTTATATTAAAAACTGTCACTTTCAGGATGACCACAATTTTTAGAAGATGAAAAAACTTTTGAGGTTTCCTTACTTCACAACAACACTGTAAAGTGAAATACATGCAAATTAAATTCACAAAATCCACAGATGACATGAGATGAAACGTAAGCAGTGCATTTGAGTAAAGTCAATATGCAAAAACATTAAAAGCTGACGTAAAAATGACTTGTGATAAAATGTTTACAACCAATAGTGACTTTTGAAAGGATGCATTGAACACTTTTTGTTTGTTAACCAGAGCTAGTTGGATTGGACTTAAATGCTTCATGTATTTTCAGTTTCACGTCCATCTCTGCCCTAAAGTTCTTACAGTTTAAACCACACACAGTTGTTCAGTGAGGTATGCACCCTTCAAAACAAAACTGTGTATGAATAAAAACTAGGTACTGACATTAAAATATCAATTGTTTTTGGTGTATTGTTAAACTACAGGTATTTTAACTTCTTAATTTATAGAATACAGAAATGTTGGTTGGATTCCTGTTCATAAATATTCCTTGAAGAAAAACAACACATGTAACAGGCAGCATTGTGAATTGATAATCATTAAATGATTGTTCTGAAAATGAATTTATTGAACATATTTCTCGCACAAGTTCACACAGAAAACACAACATTACAACATGAACAACAACAAAGGGGATAAAAGCTGCATAAGTATATACCACATTGAGATAATGAGGAGTACAGTTTAAAAAATACAGAAAAAAATTGACACAAAAAGGGTTCAAATAAACTTCAATACTTGTTCGTCTTTGATCCCTTAAGAATTATTTCCATACATGCCACTCAACTGTAAAAATGAAATAGTTGTGTTAACTCAAGATTTCAAGGCAACTGTCTGCACTGGATTTTGAGTTTTGATGCCAACTCAAATCTTGAATTTGAATCAATAAGTTTTTGTCGAGATAGGTTATCGTTCATATGTAATGTACCTTAAAGTTTCAAATCATTGCATACTAAGAATTCAGAACAGTAAAACAGGTGCAGGAATCTGTCCTCTCAGGTTTGGAGACAATAACTTAACCATCTAGCTACATCCACCCCGCCAAATTGTATTCAACAAACTATTCAACTCATGATCAGTCAAGCAACAGTAAAGCTATAGTTTCAATCAAACACGCAAACAATTATGCTCTCCTTTATGACATTAAAATCCACACAGAACAGGAAGTTGGTAGAACGTAAAAAAAAAATTGATAAAAGTAGATGGAGACCCCTGTAGATTTGACTTGGAGACCCCACTCTTTACTGAAGCAAACTTAAAGAATTTAGTTAAAGCATCAAACCTATGATTTAAAGTTTCACCAATCAAACTTATGAAATGAAACCAACTTCACATGAAAAATAAAGGTAGTTGAGATAACTATAGTTATTTTGAAGTAGTTTACAACACAGTAGAAAAATTTTTGTTTACTGAACCAAAAAATAAAAATCACTCTCAGGTCAACAACAGTTAGTTTTCATTTTTTACAGAGCCTGCAGTGTAAATCTAGATGATTTTAAGCATGAACAACAGTATGGGAAACTTGGGAATAAAACTGGGGAGATGGACTTAAGAGGATAAATTAAAGAGTCTGGAGGCAGAGCACAGTAGTGTTTGTAGTCCAACCATGTTTTTTTCTTGTGTCCATATCTGGTATTTGTATCAGTGTAATTAGTGACTCACAGGTAACTGCTGGTGACACACGACAAACCAAACAACGTACAATGATGAATGCTAAATAATTTAACATATGGAGAAATGATGATGCATGAGAGGTCCCTGTGTATCTTTCCAAAAATCTGTCACCAGGGTCACAGAAACCTAAGTGTGTTAAGGAATCCTGTAGAAATATCAGCTGTGATTGTGTTACTAACCTTTTTTTATTTATATCAGTTTGTGTTTGACAGGTGATCAGGGGAATAAGAAAATAAGAGCATAACCTTTTCTTCCACTGCTCTGTGCGTTGTGTATTTATTTCATTGTGCTGATATCACTCCTATTCCTCACAATACCACTGTCAAATGACCCCAGAGGGTGTTGGGCTGATGGGAAGTTGTTTGTGTTAGTATGGGGATGAAAACATGGTCAATGGATTGTATCTGTTACTCAAGAAGGTAAATAAAATGCAGGTTATTGCTTCAGTCTCCCACATGACAAAGAACATAAAGACTAAGTGTGGTACATAGTGTCTGAAAGAGCATCGCTGAGACATATTGTAAAACTGCTTCTATTCAGCAAACAAAAGACAGACCGTGGAAGAAATTTTCTTTATTTATTTTCCATTCAGCAAAGTTAGCTCCAAAAGACATTATAAATTCAGCACAGGGTACAAGTGCACAAACACATGATAGGCACAACTTCCTACACATATTTGACATCCTCTTTAAACAGGAAGCTAATTAGAGAGCTTGAATTGGTAAAACACGCTGCTGCCACACTGCCGCTCTTTGATCATCACGCGTGCTGATTGAAGCATGTCTGAAACAGATGACGGCCGGTTGTTATCAGGCTCAAAGCCCCAGGATCCATTTGCAGTGCTGGCATCTCAAGCACCTCATGTTCATCTTCTGAAGAAGGTGAGACAATCCATTAAGTGAAAGGCATAAACACTCAACTCTGGGAACCTGATTGTAGGCGAGGTCCCCCATCCAGCCCATCTGACTGCAGCAGACTGTGGGTTTTATACAAGACAACTCAAGGCCTGAGGTGGAACATTGAGAAAGAGAAGACAAAGGGAAATAAGACCATATAGCACTTCGGATATCATAACAAAGCAGCACAGTTTCCAACAGAAGAGCCCACAGCTTTAACACAGATGACTGAGTTGAGTTTTCCACTGAGTATCACTTGTCATTCTTTGTTGGTACACATTTACCTGCAGGAGACATTTTGAGGATTTTTCAATAAACAGCATGGTCTGTATCTTTACAATCCCAAATGAAAAGTTTAAGTAATTATGTTTCAGCATGTTTGACCTCTGTGTTTTGGTGCTCCACTCTGATAAGACTAAATTCATTGAATAATTAAAAAGGTGGAATTAATTGAACTTAATTTGTGACATGAAATAGCATGAATACTTTTGATATTCCTGACAAATTTCTTTCAAAAAGTGAATTTGTTCATCACTGCTGTGCTCTGTACACTTTAATTTAGTTCAACTGCACAAGGTTGTTAAAATTTAACATTTTTTAACAAGTGTGATAACTACTCAGGGCAAACCTTAAATGCCAAACTGAGTAAAGCATGTCGTGCAAAAGTGTACCCAGAGTTTCTGTTAATTTTATCATTTCAGTCACTAAAAGTGTAAGGAAACGTTGTGCGGATGGAAATTTTAAAGAGTGTTATGTTGGCAGAAAAAAGTTCAGCTCCTTGTTTAACTAAGCACCTCTGCTTTGTGAGGTAGAATAACCTCCAGGTAGTGTGTAAGCTGATTTTAAGAACTAAACAAAAGAAAAGAAAATATAAAGAACTGTGCAGAAAAAAGAAGCCCTCTCTTTGTGACAGTATCTGTCCAGCTTGTTCCCTATTATATCAAATGAACTTGAACTGTGACGGATGAATGGATACATATTTATAATTCAACTGTAAAGTACCAGTCTTAACACACCACTGAGAGCAGGAGGAAGCTGAAGCTGCTTGAGTCGCATTAGACTGTTAATAGGTCTCAATAACCCTTCTTTTCGATGGTCACATTCGTTTGTCATTGACTGTCAGGGAAGTAGACGAGCTGTTGGATCAAAGACAGACTGAATCCAGCTTGCTGTTTGTTTTGTGTCAACTCATAGTTAATACAAAGAGTTGTATCACCTGGTAACATTTGAAATGCTGCCCAGTTGTTCACTAAAGCAAAAGATACATGCAGTGTATGAAAGAAATGTAGACTTTTTTATGTCCAGTCTGAGTTTCATTATCCCACAGTGAAGAAAAAACAGGGTGATTTCCAAAGGGGTTTATTCAATTCACATTTTTTACATATTTTGCAATCATGAAATAAAGAAAACTGATGGAAAAAATGCTCATCCTAGGTCTCCTGTCCCACATCAGATCCTTAAAGTCTGTGTGTGCTCTGCAGACTCTGCTTTTTCCACCTAATCTTAACATTCAGCAAAGTCAAGAACCCTAACGCGACCTTTGTTGTTTTCAACGCTGACTCCAACCCGGCCACAATTTCAAAACTGCACTATCAGCATCTCCCTGGGTCATGTTTTTTCTTGTCCAAGAGGTGAATGGGAATGGAGACTAAAAAAGCACATCCCTGTGTTTCAGTTTGAAAGATCTTGTTCACTGACATTTACAATTAACACTTTGATAGTCAGATAAAAATTCACATTTTTAATTCTTAATTGTTTATTTTTTTTTCTGTATAAAAGATGGGTCCCTCAGTCCAGGCGTAGTTCAAATCTAGATGAACCAAAGAGCTGATATCTACACTCTTAACAAATAAAGCAGCATAATCTTACATGGAAAACAGAAAACTTAGCCAGATTGGTTTTGCATTCTTCCTCTGTGTTGTTGATATTAACTTGAAAGCAAATAATTTTACACCTAGAAGAAAAAGCAGAGTGTTTTAAGATCTGATGTAGTGATGGAGGGGCTAATTTAGAAAATAATTAAACATTTATTTTCATGTATTTATTACTGAATACATGCAAATATTATACAGATGAAAATGTGGGTTACATAATAGTGTATGAAATAATAATTCACAGTCTTGACTGGTTTTGGTTTTTCCCCCCCAATTTCATTTATCTAATCATTTTTACTCACAGATAACATTTCACATCATGCTCAATTCAAATTTAATGGTAAAACTGCTGTCTGCAAGAATTTCAAGCAGAGAGCAGAATAAATTGTAAAACTTTTAACAGTTAGCAGTTATTTCATCATCAATGCATAGTTTACTAATGTATGCATTTGAAAATAAACAATGCAATCTTACGCTGACTCCTTATTTACCATAAAAATCTGTTTATAGTTTTACTATTTTAAACATACATAATGCAGAGCAATGTTTGTTCGTTGCTTTTGCATTTAAATTCAACCTTTGTAAGAGCTGAAACAAAGCATCACTTTTTTATTGGTGTTTAGGATGAAAGAGTTATAACAGAGGATGGAAATATGCAGACTTGCTGCAATGATTTTTCTGTTGTTTTTTCTATTTTTTCCCCCCTTTTATTTCCTCAGGTCTGCCATCATGCTGCAGTTCTTCATCACACACACCAGTTTGTCTCTCAGCTCAGCGGCTTCTTCCCATGCAGTTGATGCTGATCTGAGTAATGCTCTGCAGATAGTCGGTCCCACTGAGTGCAGTTGCATTTTGCTCAGTGGATTTGTCCATTCACACAGCAAAATGCATCTTAATCAACCCCGCACAAAAATTGACACACTTGCTACTGAAGTCATCAGCACTGAGAGTGGATTGAAAATTTTAAACAAGTCATTTTTATCTATCTTGAGAAATCTGGGTTCAAAATCTAAATGTTGATATCTGTAGCGTCCTGTTGGGGCGGCCAGCTCTCTTTTAAATTTTCCACACCATCTTCTTTAAAGTGATCCAAACTCTTGCAGATTAAACATTTCTCTCTCTTTTCCCTGCTCCTCCTCCTTCATTTTGAGCATCCCTCCACCCCCTGCTGTTGCAGCTTTCTAACGCAATGAGGCCCCCTACAGGTGTAAGCTCACTGATGCTGAACTGAGCAGGTGCATGAAGATGGAGGTCTTTTATTTTGTCATTTGACCCACTTTTCAGTGCTTTGCATACTTCTCTGCATGAATGGACAACGGTGCTCAGGCACTTTGCAGCCTGAGAAATTTGTTTTGCTGTATGTGATGGACATCTGGATGACACAAGAAGGGGAGCTCAATCTACCAATAAGACTTAAAAGTATTTTTAAATAGATCCTACAGCTTTTGTTTCATTCCTTCAAGTAGCAATTTGCAGACATGTTTGCTTTGAAGAACAATTTTGGAGAGAAATGGGCTTTCTTTGATCAGTTTGGTGACAAAATAATAGTGGTGGGAAGGGAATCCAGTTACTGCTGTTGATATTTGACTTAATTTGTCTTCATGGTTGTGAAACAAAAAAATCTGTCTGAGCTTAGACTTCCTCATTCAGCTCCATTGTTCACTTTCACTGAAGTGAATTCGGCATCACCAGATTTGTCCCTCTGTCCTATTGCGCCACATGGTGGATGCTCCAAGTCACTCT
Source organism: Thalassoma bifasciatum (assembly GCA_008086565.1). Taxonomy (NCBI): domain Eukaryota; kingdom Metazoa; phylum Chordata; class Actinopteri; order Labriformes; family Labridae; genus Thalassoma; species Thalassoma bifasciatum. The sequence goes on along the minus strand of RPOG01000543.1, from coordinate 166,595 downwards.
GGATCTCCCTCTGTGTCTGTCGTGGCAGCAGCACTATTAGCACCTAGGCTGTGAAGTTTGTCAAGAGCGACGTGATTATGCTCTCAAGACCCTTTACAATGTCGCAAACAGCACTCATGCACATGAAAAGACAGTCAGGACTGCTGTGCTGTCTGTTCATTAAAAAGAACATTGCTCGGTTATGGTGGTGTGTTTCTGCTTCTGCTGCTGCTGCTGCTGGAGTCAGATGAAGTTTGATTGTCAGGCATTTGCAGGTGAAAGCTGCATGACGCCAACTGCAGACCTCTGCTTCCATCTTGTGGCCACTCAGTGTAACGTTTTCTCCTCTTCCTCCCCTCCCTCCCTCTCCTTCCACCCATCCCTCTGTTTAATATCGGCACCGTGGCGAATCTAATCTGGATCTCCTTTAAGGCAATAAAACCCAGATAGCTTCCTTTAAATGAAAAGCACCGCTTATTATAGCTTTGAAATCCTCGTTTATTTGGCGATGTGCGTGATAGAAAAATGATTCATGTCGAGGTTCAAATGGGCAGGATGACGAAGATCCATGGTGTCCCAAGTGCACATTTCCTCAAGTATTGTATTCCAAGGTATATAATAGTGTTATCCACGCAGGTTGAACTATGCAGCACGCCGCGATGCTTGTTTTAATGTCGCCTGCTTTATCCCTCCAAGCAGCCAAAAGCAATTCCCGATAAATCTGACCCTGTTGCTGAGCTGGTGGAGGAGTGGAATGTCATTTTCTGCTGCGTTAATAACAAAACACGGGTGCAAAGCATATTTTGTTCATTGTGAAGTTTATGCTGCTGGCATTTTTGTTTTGGTTCAGTGTGAGCGATCTGTTGATCCCCGTTTGGCAAGAAAAGCACAGTAGAAATAAATATTGGGGCACCATTGAAGTGCGTAAAAATACATTTTGGAATAATGATGTGGGATCCAGTTTTGTCTAGACAGTGTAATTAGAAATAAATATATGAACTATGTTTGAATGTGAATTGAAAATGATACTGAGAATTTCTTGAGCAATTTTTCATAATGTCATCAATCTTCGGGCTGTTGCTGTCAGCGCTTGAATCCAAAAAATAAATGGTAACACTGATAAACTAAAGGGTTTATCCGTATTGAAAAACATTAGCATCAAATAATACCATGATGAGATTTGCAAATTCACAGTACAAAAAAGGGATCAAATTCTCCATCAGAGTTTTTTTTATTTCATCACTCTTTAGAATTTTATGTTTTAGCTCATGTACCTGACTCAAAATCTCCTATCAGAGCAACACCGAAAAAATGCTGTCTTTAATCGGTGCAGAATACCCGGTGGTTCACTGTAACACCTGTCACGGAAAAATGGCCCAAAAGGATTTTAGTGGAGGGCAAAATTGTGTCAAATATGTTTCCATGCCTATTTTAGAAATCGGCCCACGCATGCCAGTGAGCTCAAAGCAAACAAGGAAGAGCACTGTCTGGTATTTAAAAATACTTTTTTTGCGCTGTGAGGAGCGACTTTTTGAACAGACAAGAATCAGCCTTTCACTGTGCAGAATGGGAGATGTTGGGAAAAGAGAAATGAGAGGGCTGTTGTTGGCATAGCTCTATCAAGGAAGAAGGACTCCCTGTTATCTGTGAATGGGGCTTCTTTTCTGACCAGAATAGATATAGCAAGAATTTTTAATTCGTTTTTCTTTGAGAGACAACAATGCTTCATTTGAAAGCTTGATACAATTTGGGGTTTGTGAAAGATCCTTTTCTCCTTGTCCGAGCCCAGCTGCCCATATGGGAGACAACGTGTGCAGCAAAGATCACAATGGCACCAAGTGACAGGCGGAACAAAAAGCCCAAGGATGCATCTCCCTGACTCTGAACAGCACCAAGCAACTCTGTCAGTCTCTCTATCTGCACTGTCTACATCCTGCTTCTCGTTAACATGCACGCCTCTAACACCCAGCAAAAAGCAGGCCTGGCCTTTTGTCTCTGTGGTGTGTCGTGTACTATATTATGCAATGATAGAGTCTCTAAAAGTGCCTGATCATAGAAGGCGCAGAGACAAAAGGAGGACTGCATTTTACTTTTACGCACGAGGTGTTAAATATCGGTGCTGTCTTGAATTACGTTTAATAAAACCCCCAAAGAGCAGCGCTGTGAGCTAGAGGTCACGAAAAATTCAATTCGTTCATCCCCTGGCAATACATTCAATACATCCTGTCTGAAATGTTTCCTTTAGAATGATTCTATGCGTAATTTTAGTTCATCGAGAATAACTAAAAAAAAAAAAAATGTAACAACTTGCTGATTTATTTGACCTACAAGCTCAACCAGTGGCGGAACACAAAACCTTTCTGTCAGGGACAAATTGAGTCTCTGTCGCTGACAAAAGCAGTAGCCCCTTGAGACTCAATTCTGTAAATAATTAGCAAATCTGCCCAATTTGGCTGTTTGTTCAGTGATGATAGGGGCGACTCTAACATCTGCTGTGAGATTTTTTGTCCCGGGACAAACAAAATGCATGGATTTTTCTTCTAGGTTATCATATTTACCCAAGATATTGACTGGAGGCTTATAATCCGCAGTGCGCAGCGGATCACTGGGGAGCCATTTGTGCTTTTTGGTTCCGCTTTAAGGAACACGAAAACTAACAGTTCAGGGTATATTTAGTGCAGAATGACATAGCTTTCTGGTTCTATGATCGTGTGAAAAATTACTTTATTACGAAATAAAAACTCCTTTAAGTCTTGCGCGTTTCAGTCCACCGTTGGCTGAGGTTAAACAAAGAAAGGCTTGTGACTCATTGATTACTCCTGCTCTATTTGCAGTTTAGCGCTTAACAAGATAACAAAACATTTATTGCATTGAACGATTTTTCCCCCTTCCGCAGTCTACCACTTTACACCTAAGGCTGCAAGTGGTTGGGAACGCTGACAAAAAGGAGAGCCTTTCTTTCAAAAGCTTCTTATGTGGAGAAGCCCCCTTATATTAAGTGAGTGGATTTTAGTCCCATTTCACAAGTGACTTTCGACTCTTTATGTGTGGGGTGTCTGGATTTAAAAAAAATATTTTCTGGATTAAATCAACTTGAAAAGAAAGGGATGAAGAGCAGTGAAGATTTATGCCCATTTTGTGCCACAATATTGAGTCAAAATTATCATCTGCTTTTGTTATATTAAGCGCTGTTTTTTACATTTGTTTATTTTACATATGACTCCTACAGAAATTAACCCTTATTAAAAAATATTTATTTAAAAATCCTTTACCAAAAGTGAAGACCATTTAGCCATCAACGTGAGGCTGTGTCGTTATTTACAGAACACATCAGATTAAACTTTCTCCTTATCATGCCTCCCTTAATTAAATAAAAAATGTAAATATAAATACAGTTTGTTTCGCCGATCCTCAGCTAAACGCCCCAAAAGCTCCCATTTCACGACTTCGACATCCGCCACAGAGAATTTTCAGGAAATAAAAACAAAAGGAAAAATAGCTGAAAAGTTGCCAGTGTTTATTCCAGGCCATAAATATTTTCGGTCCATAAAAGAAGCAAGAAATTAAAATTTCTATAATTATAAAGTGGTTCGTACGTGCTGATAATAACACGAAGGGACAAAAGAAAAAAAGAGGAAAACATCTCTACAACCAACACACAACATACTTTACAAAAAAATTCACAAGAAGAGCAGTGACATTCTCAATAAAATCTATAAGGGAGAGGTTCGGACCAAGTTCTCTTAACGAAAACATGTAAACACGGCGCACACATGAGCCCCGAATAAAAATGGTGTATATATATATGAGTCAAGCTGCAAAAATGAAAAGTCTTTTGTTTTTGTGTTTTATCTTTTTCTTTGCTCTGTGGTGAAACTCCCTATCGTGCCTCCAAGCCAAGTCTCTATCATTTCTCTCACCAAGTCCACTGTTGCGTCTGCACCAAGTGATGTGCTGTGGGGAACTGTGCCGTGGCCGCGGCGCTGTACTGCGCGTTATACTGCATGTGTTGGAGTGACTGGGCACTATAAGCCGAGAAGGGGATCCCGGCCTGAAAAGTGGCCGCCAAGTCCTGAGCTTTAAGAGTGTGACAAGGCTTTCCATCCCTGACTAAGA
>RPOG01000543.1:0-157500 GCA_008086565.1 Thalassoma bifasciatum | reverse complement strand
AAAATTCATGCCCACGATTGTTCCCCAATAAGTGAAGAAAGGGCTTTTTATATTCTTGATTAAATAAATCTTTCGATTGAATGCACAAATAAGAATGCCGCAGGAGAATCCATAATAATGTTGATCATTCCCTTCTTTAATCGCTGAATTTCAGCGTGTTTGGAAGCTTCAGGCAGGGAGTTAGTCTTTGATAAAGGTAACCCCGCCTGCCTCAGGGCACCCGTGATAAATGTACAGAGTGACAAGACCGATTTCCTCCCTCTATGATTAAAAGCCTATATATAATATGCAGGTAAAGCGGGTCTGGTTTATTTATTACGGGGGCTAAGCCATGGCCTGGGGAGACATGGCTTCAGGCTAGAAATCATTTTGAAGCCCGTTTTTTCCTTTTAACAGAAATCCAGCCACCTTTTTCTCCAGGGCAAAAGTCTTTATTCGCCTCCTTTCCTCTAATGATTAAACATGTCACGGCGAGATTATAGCAGTGAGCCCGTGCCCGGAGGAGATGCCTTCATTTGTTAAACCACCAGTTTATTTGTAACGCTGAATTTCATGCCACGCTGTGCCATTCGTCTTAATCTTTTCCCATGTAAGACGAATTGCTAAAAACTGCTTTATTATTTTTTAATCACTTCCTTTTTCTGTATCACTCTGACATTGGCTGGGAGGGGGCCCAAGTCTTTGAGACTTCTTCAAACAAATCAGAAGGGGGCAAGTATAATTTGTAAATGTTTAAGACATTTTAAAACACAAATAAGCAAATACTCAAATGAATCAAATGAATCATCCCTACAAGGAGGAACTGATCTGTCCCGCGCTGCACGGCATAAGTACAGACAAGTTTTCCTTCTTGTTAGGCAGCCTGTGAGTGAGTGCAGTAATAACGCCAACAGCTGTTGACATCTGTAGAGCTCTAGCGGTCTCTACCGGCACATTTCAGAAACAACAGGGGGTGCTTGTTTTGTGCATCCAATTAGGCAACTTATAATAGGCCATAATGTGGGGAATACATGCAGTGACATCACACAGATGTTATGATATGAGGAATAAACAGTATTTGTGCTACTTCCTCTGCAGGCACACCCGCATTAACTTCACCCATGTCCACGCAGATGTTTTTCAATAAATCAGGAGGCGAAAACTCACGGATACATGATTAGCAAAACATGTAGTTTGTTTGCCTCACGTTCAGCTTTATTTTTGTTGAATAATGGGAAAGCAGGAGGATTTTTGGAGGAAACATGTTTGTATTAAAAAGTATCAGTTTTTCCTCTCTTTTCATTTTACTAATTTATTTATTTTTCTTACTTATTTTTAGATAATGAAGTGTCTATTGGTCACGTAGGCCATTCTCTGCTCTAGGTGTACAGTCACGAAGAAAACAGTAACAAAACACTAACTGCAAAAGTGAGTGTGTTGTGATCACCAAATGCAGGTTTTTAAAAAAAACTGCAGGCCTTTCAGTAGGCATCCTATTTGACAGAGATGAACGCATCGGGGTCAGTGTACAGTCAAGGAATAAGCTGTGCGTAAAATAGCAACAAAAGCCAATAAGCAGTGTGTATTAGGCTGTTAAAAGACAAAGTTATGAATGGGCCGCTTACCTAGACTGGAGGGGGGCTCAATGTGTTGCCAGCGTTAAGACAGCGCGCGGAGTTAATGAAATATCTCCAAATGGGAGTCAGGAGTGCGTGCAGAGATAAGCCTGATGTGGTTTATATACCCAGAAAGCAAGTGCTCCTCTTCTCATATTGTCCAACAGCGTTTGCATAGCTGGCCAAGTGGCTCTGCTCTTGCTGACTCGCTAACATTGCTGGGTGTTTGTTTTCCCCGTGCCGTGACGTGAGACAAAATATTGGCCATATGTTCATCGGCAATAAATTGGTGTTGAGCGCAAACAGTGTTCCATGCGCACGCTGCTTTTAACCCGCGCTACTAGTTTTCCCTCTTTGTGACGCTTTTGGGACACCAAACTATCTGCTGTGAAAAGGCAGGTAAATGATAAAGTTACAAAAACATCTTTAGGAGATAATTGTCCTCCCATGGAAGAGCTGGCGGTTGATCTTTATACTGCCACCTATTACTCCTCACGCGGGCTCACTAATAAATCGCTTGGTAACCAAGAGGCAGCGCTGTCCACGGAGCAGATGTGGCATGTTATCCACGCCACGCTTGCGTTTACATTAGATACCCTGATTCAATGATTGATAACCGAGGTCACAGTGATTCACAGGGACTCGGGCTTCTCCCACGAGGCAGGCAACTAACACATAATGTTAGTGACAATGATCTACATTTGTCAAAATACAGAAAAAAAAGTGTGTGAGCAGAGGCCATAGGGCGAAAATAATAGTTACGCACCAAAAGTAAAAGAACAGTTTTAATAATAATTTACAATAATACACTAGTATATATGGAAATGTTATCATCTGAAAATACACAACGGTTTTATCCACGCAGATTTCTGAAAGTAGACACGTCTTGGAATATTGGACACTACTTACTTTCATCTTGAACAACACCTGATGTTGAAACCAGACAGTTTCAGTGACAAAAAAAAACCTAAAAGGCAGATTTTCACGAAAATATGAATCATGTGTAAAACTACCTGCTACTTTTGAGTCATATTAGATAAATCATCTTATGATTGTTAACTAACTTATAGGGAAATATTTTATTCGTAGTGACTATAACTAAACAAGAGTGAAAGCTTCCTAAAACTGAAATAATTAGGGTTGAAGTTATAAATACAACTTTTTCATGGGAATTAGAAGTGTAAAATAAATAACTAAAAAGTCATGTCACTTTCATTCTGTCATTTCCCCCCCTTTTTACCTACCTCTACCACATAACACGTCTTTACGTTTAAGACTGCGACAGTCTGGTTTTATTTCTAAAGCTGTTTTTCTTAAAGAAACCTAACAAAATACAACCCGTCACCTGTTGCTCCAAGAGAGGACGTTTTTCCACGCACAGAAAAATCTCATCTTCTCTATGAAGGGTCGGCGTAACAACACATATATCTGCCTGGTGTTTAGATGATCAGGAAAAAAAAGCCAGTAATTGTTGAGGAAGAAACCAAGACCACCAGTTGTGCTATGATGACACCTCAGGGGTTGGATAACTTAAATCAAGACAATGATTTTATTGTGGGCAGCCTGGAATCCATGCATGATAATAATGGTGTTGCCTGGTAGAGCAGGAGCGACAATCAATCAATAGCGAATGCATTACTGATGGGTTTTGTGCGAGGCCACTTTGCTGATGAAAGACAGAGATTATCCTCCCTGCCATCACTGTGTTCAAGAGTTGCGCTAAGACGCAAAGAATACAAATAAATAAATTGGCCTCATAGCTCGTTTGAAATTCCACATTAAGGAGAAGTAGTTAGAGTTGGAATGTATTCATGAGGCACAGACGAATGAGAGAAAGCGCTGCACTCAGCCGCTCTGTGAATACCCTCATGCTGTTTGAGATTTGCCACAAGTGCTCCGGGTGCTAAATACAAGACCTCCTGAAAAAGGATGGGTAAGATAGGCCCTGCGGTCAAGCTATTATCAATCCCTGGCCTAAAGCTTGATGACTAAGATACTTCAGATGTAGTTAGCGGCTGCGTAAGGACACTGATGGCACGGCATTCTGAAATCAATCAGTTCAAGTTTTAATGTATCGACCACTCGAGGAGAACGAAAAGATGGAGAGCTTCTCGACACACAAATGCCAGGGAGACTGAGTTGATTTTCATGGAAGATACACTTTAGAAAAAAAAGTTTGATTAAACCTGAGGGCTCACTTGTGTGCCTGAGACTCATACTCGATGATAGCCGCTCCTATCAATTTGAAAGGCTTAGACATTTTTCCTCACAAATACGCACACTTAAGAGAGGTTTAGCGTTAGATCAGCGAGCCCTCAGTGTTAAGGCGATTTAATGGTTGTTTTTAGCCCTTCGAGAAGATGTGAAGCAAAGCAGAGGGGATGAGTTGTTTTTCAACCAAGTGCCCAACTACACAACGCTGAATATTACCATTTCTTACATGACAACAGTTCATTGTGTATTTGAGGAGCTGTGGAGTGTAGGGCGACCGGTCTTAACATTTTTGCCCTGTTATGTTATCCTGGCTGCTGGAGAGGATGAGAAAAGGGGGGGACTTTGAGAGTGAAAGTGGTGAGCTGAGAGAAAAATAAAGTTCCTTTATGGAGCACTCGTGAAATGTCTGGTATTTTCAATCTAATATCAGATTTATGGGTTGCATGGAAGGGCATTGCTTGACATGAATAACTTTAGCACTTCTCCAGCGTTGAGCATTCTGCGCAAGGCCACAGCATGGCCTTGGAGAACCATGTACCTGTTTGTAAATGCTGCTACTGGGGCCAGAATTATGGTTCTTAGCTGACACATTCTGTAAGCTTTTAGTAAGCCAAAGTGTGATGTGGCAACAAAACAAGTGTTCCAGTCAATGTCAGGCTTGAGATTGTGTTTTATTTATAATATAATGAAGAATTGATCCAATCAAGAAATTCACTTGACTATATGTTGCCTTGAGCCAGGTGCCATTATCAAGCATGTTGTAGCCAAGGATGTGATAGCAGACATAAACAGAAAAACAGGATTCATCCCCCTTTCACACCAGCTGAAAATTCATGTGAATATATTGCAAAGCTGCAATCAGATTCATGAATGTGTGGCTACTTTTTTATTGAACAGCCAGACATGTGGGAGCAGCAGCATTGTTAATGTTGTACCTATGTGAAGTAAGGAGGAAGGTCGCCTGATAGAATCCGTTCCCACAACATGAACAAAAGCCATGTTCCAGGTGAAAGCAGTGGAGCACAGGATCAAATCACAGTTATGACCACTTACTGACCAACAATGAGGCGCTTCATGCAATAGAGTTATTCAAATGGGTGGAGAACCAAGTCCTGTGGTATGTAAAAAACTAACTTAAGAGTGATAATGGAAGGCTGCATTCGCCTGTCAAGGCAGCCAACCAAGTGTCAATCTACAGAGCCATAAAGCAAGGCAAATCAATACAGAGAGCGCTTAACAAACACATAAAGCAATATGTCTTTCAAGACCTCCCCCATCTTCAAAACAATGTACAAGAGCATGAGTCAAGGATGGATCAGTACAGGATGGATTGGCTCGTCCTTGCCTTGGCTCCACAGCAAAGGTTCAAAAGCAAAGATTCAAAAGCTTTGATTACAGTTACCTTCAATAGTGGGATTCAAAATGAAGTAATGAGCAAATAATATAACTTTTTCTTTGCTTGAATAGACTAACATGGTGGTTTATAAGACGTATGCCCAAGGCCATGCATTTTCTTACACATGTGCCTCACTGAAATATGTATATGAGGTTATATCCATTAAAAGAGTTAAACACAGGAAATATTCTTTGTTTACCCAAAGGACCACTGGTAGGGGCACACTTATCATGTGCATTTAGTTGTCCTTTACATAATGCAGAGTGATTTATCTGTGACCTGAATTTAAGATGGAGTGAATACCAAAAGAGAACAAAGAATTACACTTTTGGTCTCATCATTTCATATCAGATGTGTAGCAACATTTTTTTGCTCCAGTTAAATTTACTGTCATTCTGGATATAAACGAGTCAATGCTTCATTATTTCAGAGATATCCAGTGTTTTCATTGCATGAGGAATATTTAAGCAATCTTTAATAAAACTGTATGCATCAGACAATGGTCTTTGTGTCAGCTGTTAGTACTCAGAAGGCAACTGTGCATGTGTTATCTGTTATCAGTTGAGCAACTGTGTCTAGAATTCTGGGTAAAAGATAACTCCATCTGATGAGTGTGTATTATGAACCAGTATAAAAACTACACTCATTTGATTTCTTTCAACTGTTTTTTGTAGGCAGGCATGTTTTACGGTGTGTATCACTCTTTTAAACACAAAGCAGATGATCTGATCCACTGAAAGATTAATGGGGCTGTATGTTACTCTGATAACATCTAGAAGTTTTGAGTGGTTATGTATACTGTAGCAGCACAAAGACTTAAAGTACAGATATCCAAGTCCAATTTTAGATAACTGAAGGGATTGTGCAAATGATCCCCCATAGACACTGAATATTGTCCTTTAAAACTATTCCAAACTCCCCTGTAAATTAAGAAAATACATTGATTCATGGGTTTGGGCATCCAAAAAAGTGGCAGTTGAAGTAATATCAGATATAATCCTCTTTTAAGGGTATTTAGGACTAATTCTCCCATGATGAGTCATCATGTCTACGATTGCTTGTGGCCATGTATCAACATCAAATTGGATGATCATTCACTTTTATTAAAAAATTCAATTTCCATGGTGTTTTGTTGCTTTCAAAGACATTTTCAGCATCTATTTACCTTAATGTAGTAACTCTTCACATTTTCCTTATACAACACTGAGCTAACTGATTTCCATCATGTGTGAAGAAGTTTGAGTAGGAAATATTAGCACCATTTTAGAATGTGTGATGCTACACAGGAACACATTTTCCTCACCTAAAATCTCACTCAAATTTCTAATTGCTTAAATAGTGTCATTATGCACCAAAAGCCAAGCTTTTCGTAAAGTAGGTGTCTGCACAGTTGTATTTAAATCAGTGTATCTGTGCATGCATGTTTGTTGCAAAAAGGGGGTGTGGGAGTGAGTGTGTGTCTGCATGCGTGCAAAGAAAGTCCCTTTTTGGGTGCGGAGGACATCCCATCAGGATATGTAACCTAAACAACACAATAGAGCGAAACAGAAGGGCTTAGGGGCATGAAACACTCACCTTGAACCAGGCTGCTCCTTGCAGACACAAGGATTACCCATCTGCACATTTTTGAAGCCTTTTGATTAACAACGTGTCTAAAATGAAAGATGAAAAGGAGAAAACACAATTTAGTAATTTCAATGGCTGTCTGCAGATGGGTTGCCAACATATTTGGATAATTAAAGTGTAGATATTTTCTTTATACTGGGTCCATGATGGCAATTAACATGTTTTGTGCAGAGGTGAAAACTTTTTTTCGAGGCAGTGAAGATGGATGGAAATGCATTAGAGGAGGTCACAAAAATGGGCTTCTATTATTTTCACTAAAAGGATGCTTTTATAAGGTGATAGCAATTGAGGAATAAAACCCCAAGGGCAAATACATGATAAAGAGCTCATCTTTAATTGGCAATCTTTTTGGTTCATATAAATACCACTCCAAATTTCCTATCCACATTACCATTGACTGCATGGCAAGTCTCTCTTGAACCAGAATTATGAAAGGCAAAAGCAGCCACAATGCCGACCAAAAAGGACAACTCCATCTCTCAGCAAGCCAAAGGTTCTGTTCACCATGATACTATGCAATATGATGAGAACAGTCAATGTCAGAAAATAGCTTTCAAAAATATCCTGTAGTTTTTAGCAAAACCTTCATTCCCCAAAAGGATTTTCCTGCTAAGTGTAACAATTGAAATGAAACCCTAATAAGTGTGTGCTGATTCCTCCAAAAATAATTAAAAAAAACAAACCAACAAAATGAAAAACAAATCTTTGAGGACTAAACTCATCTGTAAGTTAAAAAATACCCAATGCACTGATTTTTCCTTTAATTTTACCAATTAGTGACAGTTTTGACTGAAACAAGCTGATTTTTAAGAAATGTACTTCTGAACTCAGAGTGACCTAAAACTTGTATCTTTTTCTTGTGGTAGTTGTGTTGATGATGGTGTGCAAGCTCTGGTCAAGGCCCTCACACTCTAAACCTCTCTCTGTCGCCATCTAATGGCAGGAGTATGTGCTAATTCTGAGCCCTGGAGTCCAGCTGAGGAAAAGTGTGCACCAACACATCCTCCCTCTCTCAGGTAATTATGTCTTTTATCCAAGAGACACATACAGCTACTTTAACATTGGATATCCAGCCGTCCTAATGGCCCATTATTCAAATAAATGGGGGAAACAGTGTGGGGTTGGTGACCCCCTCCGTGCGACAGGGCCCTCCATCCAGGCACACCTGCTGAGACAAGGTAACGTTTAGCACTGACACCTTCGCAGGACAGAAACAAAATGGCAGGCGAGGTCAGCGGTGAGGAGCACAGCAGGCCTGTCATACAGCAAACATATCCATTTGGTACGGCTCGCCTCTTGTGGTTGCCAGGCTACTGCCTAATATATGATGACTGAGTGTGCGTCAGGAAAACAGAAGTAAGATGTTGACTTTGAGATAAGTACCTCTTCAAATTAAACAGCACCATCACATTGCATTCAAAATAACATTTCCAAAGGTCAACTTTAAATGGCCCCCATTTGGCGAAAAAAAATCTCTGTGTTCTTCAACTCACTAAATCATCAAATTTGCATACCAGTTATGTTAGTTAGTGGCATTTAATTATTTATGTTTTAATTACACAGAATGAAGGGGATAATATCACTGTATAAGGCAGTTTTGTGATGTGTGAGCCGCTGCCACCTGAACACTCGGATGTCTCCTTATTAAAGTACACAAAAAGATAATTATGTCCTGCTCTGTCCAAACATTGCCATGGTGCTGCACTAGAGAATCATCGCTGAATTGGACACAGGAGAGGGTTACACCTCTCATGATTAATGTGCTCGGTCACACACACTCAGGACTGGTAAAGGCATGTCAACTTGCTCCCTCTCCTGCTCTCCTCCAAAGTCAAGGGTCGGCAAAATTGTTTTGATGGCGCTGGTTGTCACATCAAGCAGACTTATCATGCAGTGAGCTCAGTCTCTGTGGCCAATGAAGACACATTCTGTTTACACATCTCACATGTCTACAAGTGTTGTCCTATGGAATTGGCAATAATTTGCAGACATAAAGGCTTGCAGTTTGATGTAAGACACCTGGATATTGCAGGCTCCTATCCAAGCAGAGCTACAAAGACAGATAAATACACAAAACAGGGTCAGTGATGGGAAGAAATGAGCCACAGGTCTACATTAGTGAAGCTCCGTTCCCACTAGCTCTCCCACGAAACAGCCATCACCTGTTTCAAGCCAGGCTGAATAGAGTTGCTGATGTCATTGGAGAGATGGTATTGATTGACCATGGGGCAGCAAAGGCCAATGCAATTAAGAGACAAGAAAACATACAGCGTTAAAGACTGTGTAAATAAAGGGACTCTGCAGTAGGGCCAAACAAAGGCCAGTCCAGGGCCCATTCAGGAGCCCCTTGTTCACCATTGGCCTGGGGTCTTCTCCAAGGATTGAGGGTCTGGGTGGGAGGCCTGGGGGAGGTGGTAAAGAGGAGAGAGGCAGTGTGTGGGTGTCCAGAGGGATAAGGACACAGGGTGTTGCTAGGCTGTCTGTGAGAGGCCAAAAAGAGCTTAGCCCTCCCTGTGTCCGGAAATATCAGGTGATCATGGATGATCTGCATCTCAAGGAGGGGGCTGTTGAGTGGTAGAAGCGGTATTTTTATAGGCCTCCACATAGTTTGCTTTAGCTGGCCTTATTGCTCTCTTCCTTCCGCTTTCTGTCAACCATACTAGGATAGTATACTGTAGACCTAATCCTTCTATAGAGATTTGGCAAAGATACTTTTGAATCACTTGCAAGATGTATTCATTATATCCTCTTTAGAAGTTAGCCACCTAGAATGCATTTAACAGAAACCTTTATTTTTTTCAAACCAATCAAAAAGAGGGTCCTGGAAGAAACTTCTAAAACTGGCGCTGCTTTCTAGAAATTATAGTATGCTTATGAAACATGTTTCGTCAGACTTCATGTTGGGTTGGTGTGACTGCCGGCCATACTGTCCTGTCCTGCAGGAAAGCAGCGCTGCGGGGTGTGAATTGTACTTAAGTACAGCACAGTTTGAATGGCCAGTGTGACCACGCCCTTAATATTGCTAAACTGCAGAGTTAGAAAAAAAACTACCCCTAGTCAGTGTTTGCAGTCAGCAAAATTAGCGATATAGGCAGGAGACATTTTTTGGGCTTGCTGTGTCTATGACTTCCGGTTGTTACGAAGCCAGCCTCTGGCGTACACTTGACGAACAGCAGATTTTAGCGCTTCCAAGTGTCATACACAGAATCATGTCAAGATCAGGAGCTGACGCAATGATCAACTGTGGTACAGTACAAACAGTTGAATGTTCTTATGATATATGCGTTAAAGTTTATATATTGAGAAACAAACATGTTAGAATGAAGTATTTTGAGATTTTATAAACAAATGATCATTTATTACCACATAAACACACACAAAATTACTGAAAATTGGTACCATTGAGTACTGAGACCAATTTCAAGTACTGGGTTGGTACAGTATTGGTTCAAATGTGAAAGACACCCATCCTTAGCACCAAACCAGGACCCATCATTAATATTGGGATATTTTACACAACAGGAGTGGCCCAAATGAACAAGCAGATACACACCAACTTGCCACCATTGATGCTTTTCCACCATCTTTCATCTACCTTCCTGGGTAACTCGAGTATATTGCCTGACAGCATTATCATTTACTGGTACTACAGTCGTTTTCAAATAATATTATGAATGTACAAAGAAAAACATACTGGACCTTGTGGTATATATGTTATTTTTCATCTCACTCTAACCTCACATTATAGGACAGGAACATATGAATGCACACACACACACACACACACACACACACACACACACACACACACCGACACACAAGAGCTATTACTATTGTTTAAAATGGCACTCAATGAAATACTTATAAGTGGTCATGATCGATTTATGTAACTGTTTGTATAGAAACAACAGAGTGCTCAACCCTTCTATTTCCCTGTTTGATCCAGCTTTCCTCTGGTGGAGAAAAAAGAGCTGGGGGTCATCTATTCTCTCACCGTCCTCTGCCCTCTCTGTATCTGCTTTCAGGAAGAAAAAAAAATACAATAGCCTCTACTTCATCTGTCTCCCAGGTGTCAGTGAGAACATGATCTGGGGATAATTTACCTCGCTCTTCATTTCTTGTTCATCAAATGAAGCTTAGTGTCCGCTTGTCTTTGTCTCATTTACATTTTCTCATTTGCACCACACTTTTATTATTCAAATTTGTACGTTGTCTAGAAAAACGGACTGGCAAAGGGATGGGTGATGTTGTCGCCCTGGCTCCCTGTGTGCATCACCCTGAGCAACAAAGGTAGTGAGTGGGGGTCTGGAAATATATCATAAGCCACCTGAAGATGGATGCACACATTGTTTCCTCTTAGCTGCAGGTAAAAAAAAAAGTGGATTCTTTGTGTGACAGCAGTGCCCCTAAACCTTCTAGACATATCATATATACAATGCAGCACATGACAAATACGTAGGGTGACCTTCTTTTTCAATAGCAACAGCACAAAATAGCTGTTGAACCTCTTTATTGAGCAGAACTGGTAACATCAGGGTAATGTCTTAATGTATAGAAAGTGTGTTAGACATTGTATCTGGTGATTTCAGTCTCCTATCTCTCAGTGAAAAGAGCCCTACACAGATATTACACATTCTTTGGTCCAGCACCGGCATATAGACTCTAGTCCTTGACCATTATTTTAAAGGGTTCACCACTTGACCATGGTTTCTCTCCACATTCAGAAGCAGTGAATGCACGTAGGTACTTTCCATTCAATGATGTCTACATACTGCCGCAGTTCAGGGATGCCGTAACATTAAAGAATCAGGCGTATTCATTTGCAGAATCATTTACTTCTTTCACACTGAGCCTGACTGATAAATAACCCTGGTGGAATTGTAGCTTTGGTGAAGCTGTCAGTGTTATGGGTTTAATTTCAGCAGTCTAGTCCAAACAGCAGCATGAGCGATGCTGCAAGTCCCTTCAGAGAACAAGCTGGTAATATATGCTGTGGAAGAAATCATATACGTACACTAAATCAAGTAAGTTGCAGACAGTGAGGCAGCTGAGAGTCAGCAGAGATGGAGGACAAAACTGAGGGTTTGATAGGTTCAATCTAAAGAGATAGAGAGATTAGATTGAGTAAGGGTGGGGGGTCTGGAGACATGGGGGTAATATCCCCAGACATCTTTCTACAATAAATATATTTTTAATTTGCGCTCTTTTATTAACCAGCAAAATCACTTCAAAATGAATAGCACATTATTAAGTCTTCTAGTGGCTCTTACTGTTCTTTATCATGAGTTTGTATCACTGTGCAATTCATCTCCAGCCATTCTTCACACTAAATATGTTTTATATGAGCCTTCATTTATCATGGCCTGTCAGCTCTTAACTGTATCATTATTCAGTCTAGAGTTATAAATTGGAATCATTAAACGGTTTTTTATATAATCTGATGCAATAACTGCTCCTCCTTTATTGGCTTGTGAAAAGAAAATAGTAAATACAATTGTCTGTCAAGATCTGAGGAGATAGCCGTCTCTCTCCGTCTAAACTGAAATTAGGCCAGCCAAGGAGACAGGATCAATGTCAGCAGATTTGTTCGACTTTCATCGTGGAGGGGATGGGGTTGAGCGGATGAAGGATGGAGAGAAAAGGAAGCTGACACTGCTGAACCCGATGAGGAATGTGGACTTAGCTGTCAATATTTTTTTTCATACAGTGTCACATCAATCAGAGGTGTCTTTTCAACTTCTCGCTGCAGTCCAGTGCAGACATTCGTAATGGGGATATTACATTCCCTGAACCCAACTATATGTGTGGTCTCTGTATCCTTTTGTCTGAGGTCTGAGATGTTTTCATGGAGGTGTAGTGATTAAAGATGACAATGTAGGGTCAAATTTTTCATCACCAGAATCATATTCTAATTGTAGTGGGGACCTTGGCAGCATGAACTACCTCTCTGACTGCTCTAAACCAAACTGTAAAATGTGTTTCAGCTCCGATATGATTCAATCCTAAAGGTTTAAACCCAAAACAGTATTACCAAGGACTTGTTTGTTTCAACAGGATGATCATTTTTAAGATGCAAGCATATTTGCAAAAGGAACAATCTTGTCTTTTTCTTGTTCCTTATTCATTTAAAAATAGAGGAAAAATTGGACAATGTGGAACAATTACAAGCATGAAGATTTTATCAGTTCATCTTTTTAGATAGATGCCTGGATTTCTCAGTTACTGTTACCAGCTTTTTCATCCCATCAAACGAAGGTGATGAGACTTGACTCAACTCTGACAATCATGGGCAAAGACTGCCACCCTCTGGTTACCCTGCAGTCCAAGCAGTATCTGTTTTATGAGTATGCTGTGTTCGTTCATTTGTTATTATTATTGCTTTTTAATAAATAGAAAATTCAACCAAATTTTGTGGCCAAGCCAAGACACTTGCACCAACATTTTTAATACACAAAGTTCCCAGGGATTAAATAAGAATGAAAAAGCTTCATGAAAAAGATAGAGGTCTCTGGCTATCACTGAGCTAAAACATGTTTTTTTTATTTTGATACAATGCTGCCATCTACTGGAGGACACCATACACTGATGGTGGGGAGTCAGAGGTGGGAGCCCAGAGAGACCCAAGATGCCCTGACCTTCCCTGCTCCTTTTCAAACTTTGGGACATGCTTACAAAAATTAAACCTTCATCAACAACAGGGTCAAACTCAACTTTTCTATTCCCTGCGAAAGTTTAAAGTGGCTCCTCTCAAATTCACTCAGGGGCACCAGTTCACTCAGCAGTTAATGTGCACAGACGCTGACTGACTATCCAGCATTTAGATCCACGGCCCTTTAACCCTAACCCCCACCCCCCTTGATTCTTTAACTCTATCCACTGTTCTGTGTATGTGTACAGTTGTGCTCATAAGTTTACATACATGGCCTTTCTTGGCTATCTTTTCAGAGAACATGACACAAAATCTTTTTCTTTCAGTCATGGTTAGTGGTTGAGTCACGCCATTTCTTAACAAATCACTGTGTACTCCTTTTAAATCAAAATGAAAAGAGTTACTACCAAAAAAAAAACTAAGATTAAAAGTTTACACTGTGTACTACCCCATTCAACATCAGTCACAGCTTTAAGTCTTTTGTGGAAATTGTGCATGGGGGTCTTTATTTTCCCCAGATGGTAAAGCTGCTTCTTCTTTGCAAAAAGCCTCCTGCTCCTGTAAATTATTTGGCAGTCTTGCATGAACTGCACGTTTGAGATCTCCCCAAAGTGGATCAATGACAATGAGGTCAGGAGACTGAGATGGCCACTCCAGAACCTTCACTTTATTCCGCTGTGGTTGTAGTTAATTTTAGTTAAGCATTTTTATGTTAAAGAAATTTGTGAAACCACAATAGTACAAGTGGTTGAATGATGTTTTGATATATTTGTTAGAGTTTATATATCAAATATGTTAAATGGAAATATTTGAGATTTTATTATAAACAAGTTACTATGTATTACCACATAAACACACACAAAAGCACCAAAAAATTGGTACCATTGATTACTGGTACCCATTCTCAGGTAACAGGTATTGGTACCATATCTGTTCAAATGTGAAAGGTGCCCATCCCATCTGTATATGATAACACAAAAACCTCAGTGCTACCATTTTATAGTTTACCACACCCCCAAACTCTCCTATTAGACCTGTTACTGCATCCCAATCTAAATATCAAATAAAGTGTAAAACCCTGTCTGATTCATGGTTAAATGTGAGCCTCAAAACAAGATGCCTGCCACAATCATTATAAATGTTACGATTATAAGATTATATAGTTTCCTGCAAGCAAAGATCAGCTGTTTTACCTACACCATGAGATACATACTTAATAACACAACAGATAGTTTTAAACATTGCTCAGCATATAAAATAAAACTGATTTCTTACCCCGCATTCTTCTTTTTCCCACATTATCTTGGATTCTTTCCAATATCTCCTTAACTGTGCAGTGTCATTCACTCAGCGTCACCCATCAGACCACCTTGTTGTAAGAGTAGCATTGCTCCTGCAGCAGTAAGTGTGATGTTGAGTGAGTGACTGACAGGGAGCATCAAAGTGACAGTGGATGTCACATAGCAGAGGGAAGGTTAGCGGTAAAGCTGTCAATCCGTAAGAGGCTTAAATTTCACATTTTATTCAGGGCCTCATTCATCTTTGGTTAACTATCACTAGCTGGTGCATGACATCTTCAGGAGACCACCCATTAAGTCTTTACCTTCAAGCTGGCTGTGTCTGCAAATGCTGCAGTCTGAGCAATGTGCAGCCATATTTGATAAGACTGAGCAAAAGGACCCTCTCTGAATAGAAGCATGATCATGTTCAAGTAGAAGAAAATGAACACCCTCTTGATGCCTTTTAGTAGAGAAAAACATCATCCAAAGAACCGTGAGCTGTCATTTAAGTCTGAAATATATTCTAACTAATCCAATGTATAATTTCCTGAAAGCTTTTAAAACAGATGTGTAGAAGCAGAAATTTAACCTTGAGTCACACAACAAAACTCATTTATGTTTACTATTGATTGTAAATGCATCACAACATCATGCTGGTGACTTCATTCTTTCTTTCTTTCTTTCTCACACACAATACAGATGTCGTATTTGACAGTGAGGGATACATTTACAGCAGTGAATAGGATGAAAGCTTTGCCATCTGCTGTGTTGCTGTGTCTTCAATGGAGGATCAAGTCAGTAACAACCACTTTAGGCCAGATGATGGCGTGTTTGTACCAGACTGTACAGGCATTTAGGAAAGAGGCTTGTATTCAATATTATAAACCAGCAAGTTTAGTACATCCAGTACATCCAAACCTCTGCGGTGTGACAGCACTGTGTAACTACATGGAATCATTTTGGCAAACAAAGTATGAGCAGGACTCTGTAGTTCATAGTTGTTGTAAAAAGTAAAGATCAGAAGCCTATTCTGTGTCTGGCTCTGTAAAGGCACAATTCTTTAATAACGTTTCTTAGAGAAGGATGTTTTCCTCTGGGGAGCATTTAAGTCCAAGTTTACTTGAAAATCCCATTGTTTGTAAAATATCCACAACTCCAGACTGGAATTATTTACCCGTTCTAACCCGTATTTCCACCTCCATGTTGAAGGTGTTTATATGTAAACTCCCCCCAAAAGAGGGGCAGTTCACTCCAAGGTCTCTGTTCTGTCAATCTGGTTATAAAGCATGGTCATGCGCTCTTTCCCACCTCTTTGCCCCCCATCTTTTTCTCTCTTTGTCTTCCAAAATACTTCACCGTCTATCTGAGTGCTGTGTGAAGAAGCGCCCCAATATTCTGACTATCAATAAACTGTGAAGCTTTACATGGGATAAACAAGCTCATTATGTGGCAAATTTTCTCCACAGAAACCATAAAAACGTAACAGATCTATGAATTTTGAAAATCTAAACTTAATTCTGACATTAAGTATGAAAGGAAATTCAAAATGGTCATGTTCCTGGTGATGCTGAATATCAGGTCAAATATTCTGCCCATCAGTGTTGAGGCAAGTCAAAACTTTCTAAAATAGGCATCTTTTTTAGACTAGATGCTATCTTCCATGTTTCCTCACATCACACTGGTAGCAGGTAGAAAATACTTGAGAAGGCGGTGATGTCATGACGTCAGACCCTTGAAACCTAATTGATGGAATTAACGCAGAATTACATGCATACAGAGGGAGTAACATGAAATTGCAAGTTGATACACTCGACAAATGTAGATTGCCTTCACTGAAGCAGAAATCTGGAGAAACTCACTCAGAACTTCACGTTATTTCAACTTTTCCTGAAATACACCTTTTGGAGCATGCGCTACCACCTGTGAGACAGTTATACAGCTTCATCTTTTCAGACAAACCTAGTACTGTTGCTTCAGGAAACTAGTTGCATGTTAATTCAGGACATGCAAATGAACACATCTGTGGATTTACAAACAGCTAAGCTATTGTTTATATGATTCATATCAAAGTCATTTCATTGCATCTGTTAGATTCATAAAGTAAGATGTGGGTTAAAAACTGGCCTGGACTGTCCAGCATTAACAAAGCTGTGGAAGGACGCTGAAAAGAGATGAACGCGGGGCCCCAGAAAACAAAAGACTCATAAGTTCAACATGAATGTATCAGGGGTTAATGGTGCCAAAAATCGCGCCTCCTCACCAGATCTGGCCCCAGTTGTCATTGCAGACTCCAGGGGGGCAGAAGCCTCTCCTGAGTGCGATCTGCCTTCCTAGCCCTGTGATGAGGATGCTGGGGGTTGGAACGGAATAGAAACTACCTCATTGAAAGGTCAGCACTGGACAGCCCAATTGAAGGACCCAACCTTGGTTGATGCTTTTGTGCTCCAAACTGGTCCGAACAGTTCCTGACGTCAACAAAGAGTTTGTAGTCCAGGCGGATGCCTCAGAGGTGGGTCTGGGGGCGGTGCTTGCCCAAGTCAAAGAAGGTTAGGAACATCCTATCCTTTATTTGAGTCGCAAATTGTTACCACCCTGCTACAGCACAGATGGAAAACTGTCATGTATGAAAATGACTCATCAATCACTTGCTTGTTGTTTTTCACAGCCAGCTTTCCATATTATGTAGGATTAGCACGAGTGGTGGCTACAAAGCTGTCTGACTTGTTTGGATTTAAATGTTAATCTGAATGTGCTCTCACAACTGTCTGAAAAGAATTTTGCAAAACATTAGCTACTCTCAACATTTTTTGATGTACAGCTTCAGTCTTTTTTACAATTGCACAAAAAAACCCTTTCTGTTTTCGTTTGATTACATTACGATACTTTAGTGTGCTTTTCATAACTTTCTCAGGAGAAAAGTGAATGAGTAAACTATCGTTTCAACTCTGCTCAACAATGACAACATGATCGACCGACTACGTGTTCTCAGTCATCTGTGACCCACGCCTCCACAGACAGGCTGATTCTGCTCACATGTCATCACTTTGCACCATCTTGTTGATGCTATCACAGCTATCTGCATTCTCCTGGAGAACTTGATATGACCCAGAGTGCTATGATGTGAAGTCATGAGCTGCAGGAACATCCATGAGTTTGTCTTGTTCTATTTATTTAAAAGCAAAATTCAAAAGGGTATGGGGGGTTTGTGCTTTCTCAATAGTAACTATGCACAGCCCGCCAGTTAATATACTATTTATATCCCTCTCTTAGACCTTTTCCATTTTTTAATTCATTAAACAGCAATTTCCCACTTTGCAACAAACATTCAAACACAAATTACAAACATTACCAAAAAAGAAAGGTCTCCCCTTTGTAACTTTGTATCTGACAGATCTCAGAATCAGCTTGAAAATATGTTGTTTTTCTTTCCCTGATGTGTATGCTGTGAAAAGAAAACTATTAGAAGTAGCCCATCAAACCTGTCCTCCTTGACTTGCTGGCACTTGTCTCGGCTCAAGTTCAGGAAAAGAGAAAGAGGGCAGAAAATGGCTCAGAATGAATCATCTGAAGAAAGAGAGACAGTGACAAATCCATTTTTAGCTTTAACTCAAACATTTTAACTCCAGAATGCTAATAACGTCTCGCTTGGTTTAGCCAGACGCTCTCTGAGGAGTGAGTATCATTTTCAGAGGGTTTGGTCTTTGTTGACAGGTCACAGCCCAGCTAAAGAAATACCTCTGACACCAGCTTAACTCCCTCTGCAGTAACACTTTACACAGTGGTGTAAAGTTATGATACCAGAGCTAAAGGTGGATTACGTGTGCAACAAGAGTCAGAGGAACATGGTTTAATTTTACAGTACAGTCATAGTACATTGCAATGTTATTCAAAAAAAAAAGAAAATTGTTGACTTATTTTTATGGTAGATTTATGTTGTGGGATTGACAGGGTTTATTTTATGGGTAACAAATCAAAAGAAAATTAGAACAAATAAATGACTTAAATACCTTTTTAAAAGATAGGTTCTTGAAAGGGAAAGAATAATAATACAGATAATCTAACCGTTCTTACAGATTTGTTCATGTGAAGAAACTTACAGTTTTTGACTCATTGTGGCTTTGTTTTCTCCTTAAAAGTGTTTATTTGAAGAGTGTTTATAAAAAAAACTCAACTACTTTGTGGGGTACAGTTAAGTACATGGTAATAGTTCACTTGTTTTCTATCAGAAAAGGCAGAACATGGCGCAGTAAGAAAAAATATGGTAGTGTCATTGCCATCTAGATGTAAGTTGAAAGTGGACAATTTCCTTTTCTCACTCTTATCTCACTTTTACGATACAAATAATCACTCACACTCACTCACACATACACACACACACACACACACACACACACACACACACACACACACACACATATATATATATATATGTGTGTGTATATATATTTATATGAGAATATTACCATGTGTCACTCCATTTTGCTGAAAAAAGCTAACTCAGCCTTATTTGACATAATCCTCACAATCACAATCACGTCCTGATCAATCTCGGAAGAACCAGCTGTCAATTAATACATAGCTAAACTTTTCATAGAAATTTCAAGATTTACATTTCAAAGGAAAAAATTAAAGTACTTATGACACGTTGAGTAGAACCATCAGGATAAAGTAAGGCAAGTAGGGAGAAATGCTGAGGATAGTAAGAAAGTTCCTTTATCAATGTCCAGAAGTTTCCTCTTGTTGTAATTTTGTCAGAGAATAAAATGCAAAAGCAGCCATCATACCGTCCGGCACTGTAAACAGAGATTTCAGGCATGTAACCCACATTTCAGTGATTAACCTAGAAATTAAAGTCACCTGTTTTTGTTTCTCTTATGCACCACTGCTCATGCTCTCTCTCCCCATTCTCACTTTCTTCCCCTCCCTCTTTCTGTTTTCCCTTTTCTTCCAACAGAGGCCATGAGAGTGCAGTCCATGAAACATTCACTGCAACTCTAACTGCACAAAACCAAAGATGCTGTTAGGAATAGTAATATTATTAGAATTTAATGGTTTGAAAGCTATGTAGATCTTGAATTTTGACCTTCAATCAATCACTCTAATTCTCAATCAATCAATCTTTATTTATGACACTAAATCACAACAAATGTTATCTCATTATACTTTACAAAAACAGCAGCTCTAGACCACCTTATGTTATGTTGTTTGATTGGAAATAATATAAAAGCAAACCATTTGCTTCCACAATGAATTCATGCATTGGCGAGACTCACATTTTCACAACATAAGGCACTGATGTTCACATGAGTTCAGCTTTTACTCTGAAAATATACATGGATTTCCAATGAACACATGTAAGATCCTGAGAATTCCTCTAACAGATAATATCAATGTTCCAACAAAGGCAGGTTTCATCTGGCTTATTTTGAACCCCTAGTGTGAGAGGTGCTCTTTATTTTTAATTCATTTGTATTTTTGACGCTCTGTAGAAAATTCTAAAAGACATCATAAAAAGTATATTTGTCTGTCTCGAAAAATGTTTTTTGACTACTTTTGATGAAAAATAAAATAAGCTAACCTGAGCTTTCCCTCAACATGCAGCATAACAAAGTAGAAAGTGATGAGTTAAAATTCTGAATACAAGTGAGGACAGAATGAAAGCATTATCATCACCATTATAGTAATCATTACCATTTTTGGGACACAGAACAGAAATGCAGCTTTTCATTCCACAATATGCTACACCTCCACTCCTCTGGGTGAGTATTCAGCACACTGTGTCAAGGGGAAATCCTTACCTTGCCTCCGACTCAAGAAGGCGATCTGCCAAAGACACTGCTCTCTGCCAAGGAAAGTCTCAACCCTCTGATCCTGAAGGATGCCGCACTCTTTTAGTTTGAAGTTGTAATTGTTCCTCTGGACGTCTGGTCTCTGGGACATGTTTTTCCAAAGAAGTTTGGAGTTCAATCACTGTAGATGTTTTGGAGATGTGGTCTGCAGCATATGGGCTTACTTTAAAACCTCCTCAAAAGCTTCATCACCAAGGTAATTGTATCATGAATCAGAGCAAGGAGACTTTGACCTATCAAGGCAGTTGTTGACAGCATAATTATAACCCTTCAGACTTTCCACTGACAGTATTTTCTTGTGATAATCCAAATCTGTTATCACAACAACAAACGGTGTAATGTAACACTTGAGTTGCGATCTTGGACAAACTGTCTTGGTAATAATTTTAAATGGCAGGGATTGGAAATAATTTCCTCATCATGCAAATTGAGTCAGTATCCTAACAGTCTAGACAAATTCTAACATCCTATGACTCATAATAAGCTGCAACATGGATGTAGGCAATTATATCAAACCTGGCTCTGAGTAATCATACAACAAATAAATTACATGTGCGATCCACGTCATGCTATACCACACAGCTGATGGTGAGTCTTGATTTCACTTTTATCTGTATGTAGCAATATTCTGAGATGCAACCATAAACTGTTTTAAATTGTCAAAGTAGTGACATGTGTCTTCTCCTATCTTCTTTGTTTATCTTTATGATTTATTTTTTGCTTAACTATCACTAGGATTCCTTTGGAGAGACACAACCACAAATTGACCCTAGTGGCTGTGCTGGGCGATGTGGTTCTAGCTGATGATTTACACAACAGCCTTTAGTCCTAGGATCTTGATGTAAATGGAGAAATGCGATACACACACCTGATCAAAATCTTAAGACCGGCTGAAAAATTGCAAAAATGTACATTTTGCACTGTTGGATTCTAAAGAAGGTTCCAAGTAGAGTTTCAAAATGCAAAATGAAAAAAAAAGGGAGTGAAAAAACATGGTTAATCAATTTATTGGAAACAACAATTAACTGACATAGGCTTTTAGTCAGCTGAAAAAAAGTTCAAGACCATTGCTCAAAAAAACGGAGCAACCCCTGAAATAGACATAAAACTAAGCGCAAATTCATTCAGGTAGAGTGTTTGTGGCCTCACATTTTAATGTTTGCTCTTCCTCACACACTCCCGCTCTCTCTAATCGTCTGACCACAGAGCGTCAGCTTTTCTTTCTACCCAATTACATCTGTACTGGGCTGTACTTCACATTCATCTATTTTTAACATGCTTTGCTTTTATTAATACTTTAACTCCACTTTTGACAAGAAAATTCAACTTGTCACATATAGTATCTGTTTTTAAACTATTATCTATTTCTTTTAACCCAATGTATTACTAAAGGGAGTTAAAACCAATGTTTTCAGCTTGATTAGTTTGGGTAAAAAAAATAACCAATCATGGCGAGCACCACTGTGTGCATTTGACTGACCTTAATTGAACTTTCTGTTCTTTTACTTCCACTGCTCTCATTTCTTGGTTGTAAATACACAACATTTGCTCTAAACTGGTTTTGTTGTCACATATAGCCTTCATGCCATCTTAAAGCTTTATAGGGGCAACAACAGATCATTTCAAACAACCAAAAGTAAAAGCCGATCTACATACACCAGCTAGATCTTCTCACATACGCACTCTTTGTTGCAAATGGAGGGATGGAGTGCAAGGTGAGGCGGTGCATTCATTAATGAAGTGGTATTCTAGGCAAAATGGGAGAGCTATGAGGGGCTTTTTCTTGGCCAGCAAGTCCAGGCTTGGTTGCAGGCCTGTCTATCCCTACTCAGCGCAAACATGTCAGACATTTCACCACCAGTATGAGTGAGCTAAGGTCCCCCATTCCTTTGCTGTAGGTTGAACTGAGCCCCAGCTCACACTGTAGGCCTGATTGTGCTCAAACACTGCGAATCCATAAAAGCTACATAATTAGCTTTTAAAGAGCATGCAGTTATTACTTCTAAATATAGCAGACTGATGAGAGACATGTTGGATTCCTGCAGAATGCATAACCTGTGAAAAAAAAACATAATTTGGAGGCTGAGAGGCAGAGGGTGCAGATGTGCCCAAAAAATAATCATGTGGGCTGAGTTTATGTTATTGGTCTACACAGGCTTAACTACTCACTTAACCAGAGATTGGAGTCAATTTTCACATTCACACCCTTGAGCCTGGACTTGTACACTGTAAGACCACAATCCGTGGAGCAAACACATCTATTTGATAAATCCATGTGTGTAGGGGAAAAACAGGTCTCCATTATGCAGACACTGGAGAGCAGCAAGGCAGCTTTCAGCAGATCTCCACCATGACAGACGACCACAAGCAGGAATACATACACAATCCAGGAAGTCAGTGCAGCTCTCTTATGAGCAACGTGAAAGTGCGGCTCTGGCTGGAATATGCCGAGAACACCCAAAACAAACCCACTTCCCGGCCCAACTGGCATCCACACAAGGGGAGAAATAAGGGAATGTATTTATGAGCATCTGGCTGCGGTTCAGTGAGGTCAGTGCACTGATAGAGCACAGGGATAGAGCCCTGCACCTCTCTCAATACAAGATGAAGAGGAGCTTAGATGGCTTGTTGCTTGTGCGGTTTTCTGACGTTTGGAAATAGAGTTTAACTACTTTGAAAATCACTTTAACCAGAGTCATCGTAAAATATGCTGTAAAAACAGCTTCACATTAGTTAGCTGGCAAATGTTTTGTCCCAGAAGAAAAAAATCAAATCCAGTATACTTGCACACATGCTATGAGACACTGCTTCTGAGTGTCTGTTGTGACATCAATACTCAATCTGTCTTTGGGAAGTCTTTGTCAGACCTGCACTATTGTGCTGGTAACATTGACTGATATTGAGCTTTTCTTCTGAGGAGAGGACACACGGTTTTCATAAGGCCATTAATCTTAAAAGGAGCAACTGTCAGAAAGTATACAGCTCCCCTATCCCTGACATTAAAAAGACTCATCCAAGGCCTTGATTTCTGGTTTGGCGGAAAACGATATCACACTGCATCCAATAGAAGTCCTTGAATGTCCCTTTGCAGACTTTTCCATTATGGATCTGGTATTTTCAAGCCGAGAGACAGTGAATTACTTGAAAGTTGCAACTAGTGATACAGAAACAGATTTACAGCTCAGAAGGTCATTTGAGGAATCACTGCTGATTGTTGCTCCAAACATCTCAATCCAATTTTAAAGTGCACAAACTCATCTAAGTGAGGCTAAGTAAGGTAATACAATAGGTCAATTAAAAGTAAAACAAAAAGATTCATTGTTATCATCATTACAGCACAAGCAAAGGCTGACGTCAACTTCCACAAACCTAATGTTTACACTCGGGCTGATTTCTAGGTTGGGCAGGCATGAATCAGCAGCAGCAGTCGATGGAGTCTCAGATGCTTTGAAAGCAATTAGGGCTCTTCCTCTTAATTGATAACAGATCCAGCCCAGAAAAGTCCCACAGCCAAAACAACAACCAAGCACGTGAGCATAAAAAGGTGCATGTAATAATGCCATGAAAGGCTTTATGACTCAATAGACGGAGAATGAGTGTTAATGATGCAGTAACAAAGCCAGTGAGTATTTATCCAACCCCATCAGAGTGATTCCTATTAAGATGATGCTATTTTTTTTTTCAAATATCTATTAAGTTAATACAATTCAGCCTCTACTGCAGGTGTTGCTGTTTGTTTTCCCCCTGAAGTTTTTTAACTAACCCTATCAACAAAGAACAGCTGTTTACAACCTTGATGACCCTGACTGCTCCTTTGTGGTGTTGCCTGAAAACAATATCAAACTGTCAAAGCACATTTACCTCAAATGGCTGTTCCACTCAAGGCCAGAGAGGGAGCACTTTGTAAACCTGGTTAAATGAGCAGCACCATCAGGGAGTAAGACAGATTTAACTTTACTTTTAAGTGTAAATAACGCATTGGGACATTTTTTCAAAAAGTACTTTTGGGTAATCATTTATTTCAGTATTAGTTCTATTTTCACATGATTAAGAGCATTACATGATCTCTCAGCTATTTTTTTTTATACTTTGCCAACACTATTGCCAACGTAGATACAAACTACAACACTGGGGAAAGCAATGAAATATCACAAGATATTTAAAAACCATTACAATGAAGCCCCATATTGTCATAACAGAAAATCTATAGTATTATTTCAGATAACAAAGGGTCATATCATGTAAGCCCGTTTTCTGGTTGTGGTTCAAGAGTGATTAAGCAGTTGTGCACTAGTTCTACATCACTGAATAGTAAGTGGTGACAGAAGTATGAGAAGGAAAAAAAGGCTGGGCCATAAGGTTCCATACATAGGAACATGTATCATGTATATATATATATATATATATATATATATATATATATATATATATATATATATATATATATATATATATATATATATATATATATGTATATATATATATGTATATATATATATATATTTATTTATTTATTTATTTTATTTTATTTTTCAGATACTTCAGAAGATGCGTTTGATCATCTTTGGCTATCTTAGGGGGCACTTGAAGGCCATGGTGTAAAAGAGACATTAATAATCTCAAGAAACATGTCACCAACACCCTTACATGCATAACTTCAATTGTGCCAATGCAAGTACATAAACAGTGGCAAACAAATATAAAACAAATTATATCAATAAAATGTTGCCCAGCATAAAACGCTTATTTGCCCTATGTATTGAAACTTATGGCCCACTCTGCATAACATGAAGAAAATTTACATCATGGAATATAAAATCTTGCCTTGATTCTAAATCCAGCAAGTATTAACAACAAATTTATTATGAGGGCTTATCTTACAATCTTCTCCTTAGGAGAAATATTTTAGTGCTGATTTCAATCAAAATAAATCAATTCAGGTTATGATGTTAATAAAGGCTAGACTTATCCAGAGATCACACTATGGCTTTTTATCATATTGAGCACAGATAAGTTGGTTTCTTTCTTATTTTCATTTTGATTTCCAGTTAAGATGGACACAGATTAAAGTTACTGCTTATCGTTAAAAAGTATACATATTATGTTAACAAATGATGACTAGTGTCCCAAGTAAAATGTTACTTTTCCTCACATCACTCTTTTCTATCGAAAATCAGGAGAGAAGTTCTAGTTGTCTGAGCCCCAAGGCATAAAAAATGGTCGACACCAAACATCTTGTTTAATCAAACTCCTGTTGGTGTTAGAACGACAAAACTTTTTTTTTTGACCCAACATGAAATTTTAAGGCAGCCCTTTACATCAAAATTTTACACTGAAACAACAAGTTAAATTTAACAGTGTGTCATGGTCTCTCACTGGCCTGGTGGTGTGAAAATTAAAGAGAAAAGTTACCCATTTCAGCTGATGTTTGGCAGTTCGAAGTGTCTCTCTAACTGCTTTTCCTCACATTTAAATCCTTTGCCTGCTTATTCAGTGTGGGACATTTGTGTGCTTCTCCCCAGAAAAACAGCCAACACACATGCATATACCTCAGGCATCTCCTTTATTGTAACAATTAGAAGTGGGCTCAGAACATGAAGACACATGAGACGTGTTTAGTGAAGGTCACAAGCAATTACCCAGCCTGGTAAAAGCTGGCATGTCTCACATGGCACCGCTGCACGCCCTCATTAGGCGTGTTCTGCAGCTCTGAGTGGGTCTTGTGGCTATAAAAGAACTGAGCTCACTGCCTTCCATGCCTCCTTTAAGCAGAACCTCACCAGCAGGAGCACAAAGAAACTACACATCACCACCTCAAGATCAGATAGGAGAGGACAAACCTTTTTTGTAGAGGAGGGGGAAATTTACACCAAGGAATCGATGTGTCTCTTACAGGTTGGGCTTGGTTTGCATTAAACAGGATAGCATTAATTCCCTCTCTTTTCATCACACAGTGTGTTGAGTTTTTGGTTATAAATGAAACTTTATGTGTGTAATGTATTGATTATAACTTAATGACAGTAATTTCTGAATCAGATTAATTTCTCCACCTGGGGTAAGGAATAGCAGCAGATTTACAAAGACACGGTGTTATGTCTTAAACCTACAGCCTCATGTTTATCCCATTGTGCACTCCGGCCTAATAATTTCCATACTGAGCACTGTGAACATTTAGTTCACGAACGCTAAATCAAAAACATAGGCACAAGAAAGGCTCTTCAATAAAACACCATGGTTCAACTGGTTCTGGAAAAAAATGGTACCATTTGATGTAAACAAGCTGATTCTGCATCAGCTGAAATACAAGGACGCAATTTTCTGAACATGGTTATCTTTCCACATGTGGCAAGATAAGGAGGTGGAGTCACACATTTGGTAAACTACTGGCTTATACTGAAACTCTAAACAATCACCCCTAGTTATTTAGGTAAAATATTTTCATGAAGTCCACAGCTGTGATTGCATTTGGTTTGCTTGAAAAACAGGCAAACACAAGAACACAACACACACACACACACACACACACACATCACCAAAATTAAGTAACCCCAGCTCCCTCTCATCAAAAAGAAAGAAGCAATAGCCTTAGTGATGACTTTGATGCACTAATTCAGCTTAATGAGCACTTAAAAACTTAGTTCCCCTCAAACACACACACACACACACACACACACACACACACACACACACACACACACACACACACACATACGTTAACACATACCTACACTAGGTACACACAGTGAAAAGGGGGGACTTTAAATGCGTCTTAAGACTCTAAAGACAAAGCACACTCTAGGAAGTGAATCCTTTGATGACACTTAAAACCTACATCAATATTTACCGACGGGGGTCGGTGCACCTCGTGGGCGTCAAATGTCAGCCGGATGAGTTCACTTGTCTCATCTAAAAACGATTTGAGGGGAGATTTTACACTTTAAAGAGCGCTGGACATGTTGGGTTATCAATGATCTGATCCTGCAACACAGCAAAACAAAGACATCAGCTCACTTGTGATGAAGGTAGCTGCATTTGGGATTTTGGAATACCTTAAACCATTACTGTGATAATAATAATTGAAAAACACTCACCAGGGAAAAAGAGAAATTTTCTTTTTTTTCCGCATCATGGGGTCCTAAAGTTGGCCGAGCAGTTGATGTAGACAAATTAGAGATTTATCAATTTGAAAAACATGGTTAAATTAGCATAACCATACAAGACTGGCATCGACCTGTGAGAAAGTGCAAAGGATACATGTAAGGAATTATTTCATTGGCTAAATGAGCTCAAGGCCCGACATCAGCGCTTACAAAAATGTAATCACAGCATGGTAACCTGTATGTCTGGAGACGCTAACCTTGTGGTATATATTGGCATGTTTATCTGTATATAATTATGTTAAACTTGATGCTGTGAACTGTTTTGAAAATGTAAAGCAAGACGAGTTAAAGGTTGATGTGGGCAAAATGTATTCGTTTGGAACTATTTCCTCATAAAAAACGTTTAGTGGCTTTTATTACAAAATTATATATGTCTCCTGGAGGAAGTTAGGAGCCGTTTTGGTGTGTTTTTGTTTGGTTACACATGACGGACCCAAACACAGTGGCACCATTCCGTGGTTACCTGACATGAGTGAAAAATACAGAAAGGGGGGCCTGCCAACGGCCCCTGTGTTTCCCAGACACGCAGGCTAATATTTTGCAATACTTAGGCTGATTTATGTATAAACACGGGCCTTTTTTTTCCTTTTAGGCCGTACTGATCGCATAAAGAAAATAACTAACAAATTAATGCATTTTGAAATAGTTTTACACTACCGACCTCTGCTCGGTAAGGTGTGATCTAGCAGCCTTTAACCTACGTGACAAGAATTAACACCTAAGAAAATCCAACAAATGCACAAATGCAGTGAAAGACCTGCACATAAATGTTCGAGAGCTTTTGAGTTTCAGAGGCAAATCACGATTCAAGACAGCTTTCTTGAATCATCAAGACTATTTAATTGTCAATCAGTAGAGAAAGGCGAAAGACGGTAAATGCCCGCATAATAATAATAATAATAATAATAATAATAATAATAATAATAATAATAATAATAATAATAAAAAGAAATTGGTTATTTAATTTAATTACATGAGAACTTTTTCCATCTTCATCTTCAAGTTAATGAGAATTATAAACAGACAAAGTTCCACATATACCATCAATCCAATATTTTATCATAAAACGCTTCACGATCTGAGGCAAACATGAGCATGGCAACATGATCTAATAAAAAAATAACCACAGACTATAAAACGAAAAAGTTTCAACTTTGGAAAAATGCAGAGAAGTTTGATATCAACCTTCTTTGAAGTTTTTGCTTTCAAAGTTTGTAGATATACGGAATGAAACATTGTGAGATTTAATCACTACTTTTTCCTCATTGATAATCTGGAATAAATGCAAAATGTAGACCTGTTATTAACAGTCACTGAAGAAAGTCGTAAAACGATTCACAAATTCCCCTTACTTGGTGAAAGTACAAAAGATATAGCCGTGTGCAATTCCTGTCTTGTCCAGATGAGGGGAGTCCAGCCAGTCAAGTGAAGACAGGTACAGAAAGAGACTGAAAGGACTTGACACAGACGGAGTAAGGACTCATAAAGATGATAAAGAAAACAATCATTTAGGCTCTACACAGTCAAAGAAGAACATTTGCTGTTTGCTCCAGTGTGTTCCTTTTCTCACCCCCATGCAGCAGAAACATCCAGCATGCAGAAAAAAGGAGTCCACTCAAAGGTGTCCAGCAAACAGCGTCCACCACATCATAAAAAAATAAAAGAATCCATCCTGGTGTCTATAGCTTCTTCGTCTTTTGCACCGAGGTTCTGCTCCTCTGACACACTCTGATACTTTCCACGTGTCCTGCTCCCAGGTTGGGAAGGGTGAAGTGGACAGAAGAGAGGGGTGGAGGTGGGGGTGTTGGTGGTAATATAAGGACACTGCACCTTGTTACCACTGGGTTGACTGTTAAGTTTTACAAGTTACGTTTTGCAAGCTTATAAACGATACCTTCTAAACTTGCCCAGGAAACACCGAGAACATGCTGTGATAATATTCGTCTCCGGCATCCAGTCGATATGCTCATAGTCTGGGAGAGCTGCGATCTACAGAGGGATAGATTACATGAGCCTTTTTCCACGTCTGACGCTCAAACACTGGCTTATTAAAAAAAAAAAAGACCAAGGCTCCCAGTGTGCGCGTTTCACCTGGCTACAGTGGTCAAATGACACCTGAGTTATTCCTAACAATTCTGCCTGTGAACCAACATGTAATGGCAACTTAGCTCACTTTGCAAGAAAAAGAAAATCTGAAAACACTGATTCATAATTTAATAATTAAAACGCCTATAAAACAAGCTGCAGAATGGATCCAGGCTTATTGAAACTATTTTGCAGAGAACATTTCCTTGTGCGTCTTTACTGTCATGCAACATTAAATCTGCACTATTGCACATCCAGCTGGAAAAAAGAAAATGTTAATAGTTAGAGCTACAGCCACCTTAAATAACTCTGGATAAAAACTTAGAGATCCCTCTTAAAAGGACCGATTGATGCTCTTCTCCCCAAATTATCTTTAATTTCGGTTTAGTAAACACGAGTTCATGATGCAGACTGAAAGTGGATTCAGCAATGTTCATACCGGCTGTAAACAAAAAGAGAAAAGTGCAAGGTTTTATTCAGGGAATGAAAACATTGCTCCAAACCAGTCTACTCATCACTGTCATTGCAGTAAATATATGTAAAGTTCTCACCAGACGGCTGAATGTTGGATGAAACGTTTCCCTTTCTGCCACTTCCCCCTATGCAAAATATTGAAGGAGGCTGCGCGGCTCCAACCGGATGGGGTTTGCATTGGCTGACAGAGTTTCCAGCCCTGGACAACCAATGAAACCAAAGCATAGGCTCGGCGTATAACAGCGAAGATTGACGTGGACGCGTCAAATTAATTCCAGCAAACTCCGGACTCCCCGGGATAACTCCAATTTGCTTTTATCGGATGAAGATCACTCTGGTGCCCTTCAACGTCAGAGGGACTTGATTCCAAAAGAGAAGAAGGGGGCGCACTGTATTTGGAGGAATTAAGAGGTCCTTTCTCCTCTTCTGGAGTTCATTTCTCCTCTCCCCTTCCTTCTCTGTCTTCGCCCGGACGCTTTCAACCAGTTGAAGGGGCACCTATATTTCCCAGCATCTCGGAACATATAGGCAAATGGGTAAGTCTGCGTGACCGTCTGCATGCTTCACTGACAGGGAGCTTACGGACGCGTATCCAGGCTGCACGCTTGCGTAAAGATAAAATTGAGCATTTCATTTTCTCCAAGTTCAGACTATTCAACGCCAAAGAGAGTATGGCAATTTAACCATGGTACTTTTCTCAGCTTTATTTAGCTGCCATTTCTCTCTTTAAAAACTTTTAAATGAAACCACACCAGCAACCATCCAATGAAAGTGTCTTTGAAGAGCTATCGAGTGTCAGCTCCTAAACTTCGCCATTTTTAATATTTTTGTTGTTGTATACGCAGGCATGGTGGAGTGTACAACCAGACACACAGCTGTGAAGTACTTAAATAGCGGTTGCCGACCTAAAGTCTCTATTTTTGTAGACTGACACATGTAGTACAAGTGTGCAACCTCAGTTTATGGTGTAAATTACAGGAGCTGGCTTTTGTCAAAGTGGTGCAGCCAAAATATTTCAAGTTTTCTGCCAGTAATAGACACAAAGTGGATTCATGATATTTGTAATATGTGCAGAATAATTACAGCGACAGGAGGAAGCGATTGTGGAGTAATAACTAGTCAAACATCCATGTGCTCACTTTATCCAGTCTAAATATTTGACTTTCATCTCTGTTCTCCTGCAGAGCAAACCTATGGAGAGGTGAACCAGTTAGGCGGCGTGTTCGTCAATGGGAGACCCCTGCCCAATGCCATACGGTTACGGATAGTGGAGCTGGCTCAGCTCGGGATCAGACCCTGTGATATAAGCCGGCAGCTCCGAGTCTCCCACGGCTGCGTCAGCAAGATTTTGGCGAGATACAACGAGACGGGCTCCATCTTACCCGGTGCCATCGGCGGGAGCAAACCTCGGGTCACGACTCCTAACGTGGTGAAAAATATCAGGGAATACAAACAAAGCGACCCCGGAATCTTTGCCTGGGAGATCCGGGACAGGCTGTTGGCAGACGGGGTGTGTGACAAGTACAATGTCCCTTCGGTTAGCTCGATTAGCAGGATTTTACGCAACAAGATTGGGAATCTCTCTCAGCCTAACCAGTACGAGAGCAGCAAGCAGGCCTCCGCGCAGGCCGGGCTCTCCTACAACCACATATATCCATACTCCTACCCAAACACCATGTCACCCACTGGCACTAAAATGGGCAGCCCCCCAGGAGTACCGGTGACAGCTGGACATATGAGCATTATGAGAAATCCCGGGGGCTGGCCTTCTGCACACACCGTCAGCAACATCCTCGGTATACGCGCATTCATGGATCCAGCAGGTGAGTCACAAGCTACAAAACAGGAGACTCTGCTCCTGTTGTATGTGCGTAAAGCTCTGACTACCGTAATGAGAGTTTCATTAGCATGTTCAGCGGTGTATTATTGTGTTATTCTGCACTGTGAACTGCTGTAACACACTGAACAACTCGTTCTAGCAGCAGGGAGCACAACGTGTCCATTAGGAGCAGGATAGGCCTCCGTTCATCAGTCAGTGACTCAGTGAGCAATAAGTCCACTCTAAATGGCCCTTTTCATTGGACGATACATTTGCAAACACCTTATATCACCTGCTGAGTCCCCCCTTAATCCTTCGTGCAGTCAGTGAAGGCATTTTTCCTCATGGTACTTTTGCCACAGGTGCCAAATGTGAAGTAGCTTTGCCCGGTGTATTTTAGGTGCCGGCCGATTTTGAACCACCTTTGTTACTCATAATTTATTGCTTTAAACATATGTCTTCTGGATGAAATTTAGATTAAATGATTTTCGATACATATTCATATTTTTCATGTAAAAATAAAACAACTAGGAATTAAAATGTAGGACTTTGTCAGGCACATTTAGCCTTGATACTTATTTTATGCTGATAAGAAGAGTTCCTGATATTTTTGTTTCAATTAATTTTCCCTGAAACTTTTTTATTTTTATTTTTCATTTTCTCTGCATAGGCTTTTTAATTAGAAATGGTTCCCCTACACTTTCTAGATATTATATTTCTGATGAATAAAAAGTACGGTTTTCTTTTTTCAAATGCAACCTTATATTGTAAATAACAATTCGAAAATGTAAAATTATCTATCTGGGTCAGGGTCGATGTTCAGAAAACCAAATAAGCTTCATAACGTAGACAATGTAACGCGTAAAGCCTTTTAAATATGTGCAACTAAACAGGAATCATACAGCTAAATGAGGCTGACCCTGTCACTTTTACAGTTTTGTCATTGATGTTTTTGGCAATTATTAATTTGCGTCTTAATATTGAAAAATTGCAACTGCCTTGATTATTTACATTATCCGTGTTTGACATGAACTCACTGTTTTTGAACAGCTATTACGGGAACAGATGGATACGCACCGAAGATGGAGGAGTGGAGCAGCGTCAACAGAGCAGCTTTTCCCGCAGGACACACAGTCAACGGGATAGACAAATCAGCTATTGATGCCGACATTAAATACGCACAGGTACAAATCAGTTAATACGTAAATGAATCAGTGTATTGCATTTTGAAAAATAGGATATTTTTACTCCGCATTGGTGACTAGTTTCTCCTCTTTGGTAGCCACTGTCTAATGTTCAGTGTTAAACTGCTTAAAGGCCTTCCGCAAATATTTCGGTCTGACTGCAGAGGCCTGAGGCAGAGCTGTGATAAGTTTCCATGTCGGTCCTTAGAGACCTCTCATAAGGTCGCAGACATCTGATTAACTACCAGACTCCTGCGTAATTTATTCTCGGTGATGAAATACTGAGGCCTGGTTTAGAAATGGGATGATAGACGGATGACTGTTCTTGACATGACGTTCTTCAAATGGTCTTTTTCTATTGGCCACAGTGATTCCTGAATATACTTCAATTTCTAAACGTCAAAGACGCAGTGTTTCAGAACCAGCCGAATATATTGTCACCCGGGAGCTGATGGATATCTGAAGTTGAGTTCAACTAGTCCATGTGTTACCTGTTTGTCTGCAGCCCTCCTCCACACTGTCCAGTTACGTGTCGGCGTGTGCGTACTCTCCCACCAACCAGTACGGGGTGTACAGCGGGCCTGCGGGTGGCTACGTGGCCCCGGGCCACCACCACTGGCAGCCTCAGAGTCCGTCTCTGTCACACCCGAGTGGAGGAATGAGCATGCATGCAGGGGAGATTCACTCACCGATGACCTTCAAACACCAAGTCCGAGAAGGTAAGCAACACGGGCAGAGACCAGTCTACTGGGAAAAATGTTTTCTTCATTGTTGATTTGTGTTTTTGATGGAGTTTGCATTATTATTATTATTATTATTATTATTATTATTATTATTATTATTATTATTATTATTATTACTATAAGTGGTGGAAGTGGTAGGATTATTACTATATTTTTAAATCCCATTATAACTCTCCTTTGAAACATTTAACCCCATAAGATCCAGTGCTGTAATATTAAAAAATCCCATTTCAGATATTTATGTATCTGCAAAACAAAAACCACAACTGAATTTTTCTAAAAGACAATATTTACATGGTCAGTGGGTCCTATCGTTGAAGTCTGCAGTGTTGTTGGACGGTAAATGTGTGTATTGATCTGGCCAGCTGGTCGTAAACGTACAACTTGCTAACTATTACTCTAAATTTGGGTCTTATGGAGTCAAGCAATACATTTTTTTTCTGCACAAAAAAATCCAAAATAATCCCAGGTCATTTAATTTGATAAAATTTCCGCTTCCAGCTTGAGACAAGCTATGCAGGAGCCTTAAAGAAAATGGAGAAAATAAAAATATTTAAGGGGAAACTGTCTGTGTATAATGGTATATTCCTGAAAAAGTCAGATGCTCTAATTGAAAAAAAAATGCCTGTGACTAAACTTATCTGACCTGACATCGTGTGCACAAATAAATTATATTTATCTTTTTGCTGTGCAGGAGACAGAAAGCCGCCCAGTCCTCTGACCAAACAGCAGCATGAAGACTTGAACGGTGTGCATGGACTCAGTCTCCCTACCTCAACCTCATAACTTGGACTTATACCACCTAAAATACAACATCCATTAAACTGAACTCATTTCAACAACTCCAACAGTAAGTGTGAACACTACCAGCTTTGTTTTTCTGAGTGTGTGTTGCTGACAGCCACACAGAGGCCTGTTCACATGCATTATAAAAAGTAGAGCTCTATCGGCCTGCATGGCCACATGAATGTAAGCTCGCAAGGATGTATCCCCTCATTGGTGTTTTGCCTCATTGGTTGATAGTTTATTCTCTCCATTCAACAATTTCATGCTATGTTCGTTCTCTTGTGGTGACAACAGGTTTAAGCATAAAAGTTTATCAATCCATGTTGTTACTGATGTCTTATTTGAAAACTAAGTGCTATTCTGTAATCCGCCAAATATGACATGTTGATGTGATCTCAACTCTCAGTAACTCAACGATGTGAACAAAGAATTGTCTAAATGTAAAATAATTGCAAAAGCTTTAATTATATATTTTTATAATTTCATTGTAAATATGCAAAATAAAGGCTTTCTTAAATGCCATTTGTTGTTGTAGCATATATTATTTCAGTGCAGACTCATGAAGGTGTCTGGCTGGTTCATTGTGCAGAATGAGGGAAAATACATGAAGTTTGAGGTTAATGAGTGCACTGTTGTCAGTTTGGGAATTTTTATTTCCTGTTAAGTCAGGTTATCTGGGTTTGTTTTCCACAACAAACCTGTCTTCTTCCTTAATTCTTGCGGTTCATAACATTTAACTGATAGCCAAACAGTGAGATTTGGTGATTTGTTGTTGTTCTGAACAACCTGTTTCGTTGCGGTCGTTAAACTGTGAGTGTGTAGGTCTAATGTTATAATGGATGTTTGACAGACACAGAGAGTGACAATGGTTTTCCCATAAATAAAGCTTAAAAGATGGATCAAATGACCAATGTATTAGATTTAATCAGATTCAGGATAATCTAAACAGTCGGCACCTTACACCTCTCATATACCTGTAAGTAATATCATTAAAGTGACCCACCTGCTGGGCGCCTGAACAGATGCTATCTTAGGCTGCAAGTGATGGGAGTGAGAGATCTGAGCATGTACGTTGAAGAATAATGGAGTGTACATGAGAGCAGCTGACAGTTCAAATCCACTCCCTTGTAACCTCAGGATTGTGTTTCCACGTATATTAATTACAAGCTCCATAGAGGCCTCAAGGTCTTATTGTCTCCAAAACAAAATTAAATAACGCTGTGGCTTGCTTTGTGTGCCCAA
The DNA here is from genome assembly GCA_008086565.1 of Thalassoma bifasciatum. Taxonomy (NCBI): domain Eukaryota; kingdom Metazoa; phylum Chordata; class Actinopteri; order Labriformes; family Labridae; genus Thalassoma; species Thalassoma bifasciatum. The sequence goes on along the minus strand of RPOG01000543.1, from coordinate 121,398 downwards.
TCTGCAAAAAACAGAGATTGAAATTAATCAAATGAAAAGACAGATAAATAAAACTTGTATACTGCACAGCTCAAATCAGCTATGTTGCAAAGTTTTAGCTTTTGGGGAAGGTCAGCTGACCCTGACTACAATACAACACTGTGGAAATGAAAACTTTACATTTTATAGCCTCATTTAATGCAAAGATTGAGTCAGCTTTAAGGATTAAAACCACTTTTGCTATGCAATATGTTAATTTTAGCCAAAAAACATTAATCCCAAAAGTAGCAAGAAAAATGTGAATATTTACATTTACATTACAAAACATTAACATAAGAAACTATATGTGAAAATGGTCCCTAGCAAGTTTTCATTGTGCCATGGAGATATAATATTGAGATGAGATGAGTTTGATCTTAACTTTTTTTCTCCAATTAGCTTTCTCAATTATTTTATCATTAATAACCAAGAATTAAAAGGCTTGCTTGTTTGAAACTTAAACTATTTTTTTCTTTTTTTGAGTAGGCCATCTCATTTCATGGGATCCTTATTTACTGGGTGAAACAATTAAAATCAAACATTTAAAATCTTTGATTTTCAGCAGAGTTTATTCTCTTTTCTAAAACAATTGGTTTTGGTTACAGATCAAGCTTGATACACAAGAATACAGCCATAATAAAAAAAGCGCTTCTGCATGTATGATAAGATTTTATGAGGACCAAATAAATTCTTTGATTTGACTTTCATTCAAGTGAAATATACCTCCTTAAAATAAGCTATTTGTCATTCCTTTTTTTGTTAATGACCAGGAAAGCTGGAATATTATTACAGTTCTTTACATCAACTGCGTGTCATGTGTGTGTTGATTTTAGGCATGAGTTTCCGTAATCCCAGATATGTTCTAATCTGAATATGTTCATTGTGAGAACGCAGGCTAACTTCATCTCCGGACAGAAAATAAAAAACAAAAATCATAGCTTAAATTTTGGATTGAATGATTTTAACATTTTTGCAGAAGCATATCTGAATTCTGCATTTAAAATCAGGCTGTGACAGAAGGTTTTAATTGTCATCTTACTAATTGAATTACATATTTATCTGAATACAAGGACTATTTCCCAAGAACGCACAGTAAAAAACCATGTCCACTTGTAAGCAAACTTTGAATGGACAACTAACGTCAACCTGCTCATGGTCCGAGGAATGTTTAAAGCTTTGACTGCTGTGGAAAACTGAGGAGGTCATATATTCCCAGGGAATACATACCCTGCTTTTAAAACGAGTCCAAACTAACAAAGCATCAATGTGTCACACTGATCACACTTTGTCTTAAATTTTAGGGTCCGTCCTGGAATTTTTGAGCCTTCTGTGCTCCATCCAAGAATCCCTGATTCCTTTCCCATTTTCAGCAAAGTCCCTAGTGCCCCAGTATATCCAAACATTAGGATGGCTTATGAGTACACACGCTCCCTGACTGGAGTCACTCTGTTTTGCCGGATACCACACGGGGTTCAGAAAACACTCCTTCATGGTGGTGGGGTTACTTCCTGCGGGACCTCTGGTCATCAATCAGGACAGCGAGTGATACCCCCCACTGTGTTTTCTGCTGACCCTCTGTGCAGGGAGGACAGCAGGTGGGCTGCTAAAACATGCTTTTCCCTTTATGATTAAAAGTAAAAAAAAAAGCATTTCTTTTAGCTTTTAGTATTTAAGCTGAATAAGACAGAGCAACTGAGGCCACTTGACCGTTCTTGAATAATTTAGTTCACTTTTGTTCTTTTTGGACAAGTTCAAGTAATCTCCCCATTGGTCCATTTCTTTTTACAGTTAGGTTGAATTTAGACAAGTCATCAATTTTAATGAAATGTACAGTTCCAACTTTTCAGTCAAAAGTCTGTTGCTATAAATACAAGTCATTATCGCAATGTTTCTGTTTTGTATGGTTCACGGATGTATAACTATTTAAGGAAACAATAGACATTTTTCATATACTTTTACCTCACTGTATAGCTTCCCCCCCCCAGTACCTCTGCATTAAACACTTACAACAAAATCTGCTTACAGCTTAAGAACACCTGATGCATGCCACACACACACACACACACACACACACACACACACACACATTAGTGTGCAGTAGCCAGAGGATTCTCAGATGTCTGAAACTTAGCAGATACTTGGGCAGTAAGATACAAACACTGGCCAGCATGATTATGAAGTGCAATTTCTATTAATAATCCAAACAGCAAATGGTGACAGCGATTTTTAAAAGAGTAAGAACAGGCGTTATTCTCTTCAACTATGACAATTCACCAGTGTCTGCCATGAGTACAGGAAAGAATGAGTGTTCTTGAGATACTGGAGTTCAGTTCATGCATTGTACACCTTGCTGGGAAGAACTTGAGGCGACTAAAAGTTATCTGTGCCGCTTGCATTGAGGGGAAAAACCACCTTCAGCTGCTCAGGGCTCTTTCACTCCATTTTTCACTTTCTCTGCTTACACAACTCAAAATCAGCATGAGAGCATCTCAGGACAGAGGACATGGCAGGACGGATAAGTCTTGGAATAAGTAAAGCCAAAAGAGGGATTCACAAGAAACCTTTTAACACAGAGGGGCAAGTTGGCAGAGAGTCAAATTCTAAAATAAAAGGAAGGTGTTAGCCCAGGCATGAACTTTCAAATGCACTGACTTACCATGGAAACATAGAGCACGCAAACATGTACGCTGTTGAAGCATGTTCCTGTCATGGTCTTTGACAAGTGAGATGTAGTTATGATACCCTCCTCAAAGTCATTAACGCATTGTTGGTCACAGCTGCCAGTCCATCTTTGCAGTCTGAGATTTCCATGAAAAGAGTGGGAAAATGGAGCATCTGCAAATAAGGAATTCAAGCAATTTAATGATAAAAGTGATGTAAAAGTTCAATGTTGTTACATTAGAATTTGTACGGCATGCATCGAAGTTCATACCACCCAAAAAGACAGTGTCGTTCTCGTAATGCAATCACCATTGATGTTTTTTTTTTTTTTTTTCCACTGACTGTCCAAAGGATTTCTATGCAGGCAGAGTAACAGCTCTGTAGACTGGAGGATGATAAATGTCTCCCTTCCATGTTCTTACTTGCTCTGGCAGCTTACCACATCAACCAGATGCTCTGAAAGCAGAAGGGACTGAGACATGATGATGACATTCAGCTTTCTAAAAGAAAACGTATCATTTCACATTTGCTTTCGGGAGATTTTACCGCTTTTTTTTGGTCCTCGGAGGATACAGCAAAAAACAGAGTAACCACAGGATAATGCTAAATTGCAGAGGCCAGCTTTGATTATTATATGCAGATGACTAAGAGAGCATGAAATTTTGTCTGCAAATACAATTAAAATGCACCCATCAAAACGATGGCACAGAAGTATGCGTAATTTAGAAGAATTAAGAATGCTTGTAAGTTGTGTTTTAGCCAGTATGAGGTGTGTTAATATCACCACTTTGAGGAGTTCCTAAAAGCAAAACAGTGAGTTTCTTTATGGAAATTTGTCAACAATCTTGCAGTGCTATTTCAGTGAAAGCCGAGCACAGACAGAGACAGTCCTTGGTGCAGTGGGATTCTCTCTAATTTACAGTCTATAGAATTAATGTTCTGCCCGACTGCCCATCTGTGACTTATTTAAAGTGTGCTGAAACATATACTGTGCTTTGTGTTACCACACGCAAGCCAAATGCTGGAAGCAAAAAAAAAAAAAAGCTATGTGGTGCTGGATTTAAGAGATGCCTTCATGTTAATTTTTGGCTCAATTTCTTATTAGGTGATAATAAGATGATGACTCGTCCTCCAAAAATGTGAGTGGTTAACCACTCTACTGTCTGTTGGTTTGTTGGGGGAAAATGCTGCATGAGACCCAGTTGGACCTCTGAAATAAGAGAACAGACGTTTTTTGTCTTTGGAAAGAATATATAAAATAAGAGCTCCTTAATTCACAAGCTTACACAGTATGTTGGTATGATTGCTCAGATAAAATACATTTTAAAACATGAGGACATAAACAAACTTGAGGTACTGTATGATATTTGTCATGTCACATTGTCCTTGAAATAATGAGTTAATCTTCCTCTTTTCCTAGCGACCCTCTCTATGGCACTAAACTGGGGGTTCACATGTAACTTTTATAAAATCTGTTTATGAGTGGATTTTTTCACTCAAAACTGTTAAGCAAACAAACATTATCTTGTATATAATGATTACTTTTCCAAATGCAATTGATTTATAGTAATAAATCCCATGATATAATCACTATAAATCAGTATGTGATCAAGTTAAAAATGATAACATTTCACTTTTCAGAACAGTTTTTAAGTTGACATTAACACTGCAGAACAATCCTTACCGGTGTAGATCACTTTCCACTTTCACTTAAATGATCACTGCTGAATATGACAGGATTTGATTTTTTCAAGAGTTAAAGTTTGGTGACATTTGTGTCTTACAGGTTGTGTATGTATAAAGCTGTTTTTCCTCAGCACAGCAAAGAGACTGGTCAAATGTCTGACTAGAAGTTGTCACTCATTAAGCAAGCGCTTTGATTAGCTTTTTTTGTTTAGTTTCATCCACAGGTCTGTGAAAATTTGCACACATTTAATTATGCCCTGCCATCTTTAACCCTAGACCAGTAACGCCGGATGATTTTTGCCTGAGCAAATGTATTTACATTATTTTCAATATGTCGTGTTCGTCCCTGGCTGATTTAAAAGGCACACGTTGAGGTGATTTTCACTCCATATTCTTTTTTTTTAAATTATTCTAAAGACCTTTGTTGGACAAGGCATGTTCAAAGAATGTATAAACTGCAGAAAACGTTCTCAGCTCAATTATTCTATTTTTAGATCTTTTTTTATTTTCTTTTATTTTTGACTCCTCGATTCTTCAGTTATTTTGAAGCCATACTTTTGGGTCTGCTTGTGATAACTTTTTTTTTTTTTTCATTTTATGAGACTTTATATGTGGAAAATTAAAAGCAGAGTACCTCACTTTGTCATGTACTGTTGTACTTTGATATGATTTGATGAGAAGTTTTTTTATTGGGTACTTTATATCAGGTAAAATATACTCAACAATAGTGATGGTGAAACTATATTAAGTGATAGTGGTCTGGGGTTGATGATGTGGTTACATACTGACAATGGTTACCCCGTATGCTTGGTTCAAAAGTGGTAGGTCAAATATGGTTACTGTGAAAAACTTAAGTGGTATTTGAAGTATGTTTGACACATAATATTTAACGAAACATGAACACCCGTGAATTTCTGATCTTAAGCAAACTAAAGTCAACGCATTCATTCCAACTGGCATATAATGTGAATAAATGAAGAATCATACAGCTATGCAACAGAATTTTAAAAGTGGGTTATTCAAGAAAAGGATGGTTGTGCAATTATTGAGAACTTTTTTATGCAATGTATTAATATACTGTCAGTATTTTAGCATTTTTAAAGAAGCAGCCAGAAGACAACAGTGGAGTGGTTTCTTTGACTCATTCATGTGCTATATAAGTCTGAAATCAAACATTTAGGAAAAGTTAGAAATATAAAGATTTTGGCTAAAAACAAAGAACATGTTGATATAGGTATAAAAATTTTCTTTTTGCTAGAAAGTCACAAATGCAAGTATATGATTTATGCCTGGATGTGTTCCTCCACCAGAATAGTCTGTAATAACTTTTCAAGGCTGCTTAATTCTGTTTTATTCTATGCAAATGCCAGTGGTATTAGGAAATTCCTCTTTTCTATATTTATCAAACTGTCACAAACCTTAGGTAACTGACTGTTAAATATGTTATTTTTGTACAACTTCCTGTTAAACAGAGTCAAGCCAGAGGTCACTGAGACGTTATCCATAGGTTAAATAAAATCAGGAGTAAATTTTAAAGGTAGACATTTAATACATAAACCAAGGAAAAATAAAAATAAAAATCCAACTTATTACCATTTCTTGCAAACAAAGCCTAAAAGAAATCCAGTTTGTTGGAAAACAACATGGTACCACAGTTTGAGGGCATTGCGTGGGCACCACATCAGCACAGAGATGAGATAACAGGAAGAAAAGCACAGAAATGTGTTGTACAGGTTGAGAGCACGCAGAACCTGTTGTTCTTTTGTTAAATATTGCATGTGTGAAACAGGACCAAGGGTGAACGCTGTTTCCTTACACTGGGAGATAATGCAACAAAGGGTGATAGATAAACAAAAGTGTCTGTCATTAATCAACCATTTGACCATGCCCTCCTGCCGCCACTCCCTGAGTGTGACAGCAGTGCCAGACAGACCTGCCATCCCCTATCTGCTGTCAGAATTTAAGAAACATGTTGGCTCATAACCAAGACAGGCTCATGTCTAAATCAACACAAACTCATGCGACCTATTGACTTTAGCAACATCCGGGATGAAATAAAACATGTACATAAGTGTCTGACCTTTCCCGTATTGACAGTATCATCAGGTTTAAACAACCAATATTTCTGTTTGGTCTATTTGTGAGGAGCGAGGCCTGTGGAGCAAGTCTGCCGTGTCACACTGTGGACAGCAGCTACAAACCGGCTCACAGTCGGAGGGAGGGAATGAGTCTTTGAAGAACACCAAGTGGAGCCAGTTGTGGAGAACCGTGCATGTCGTTCGTATTGGTGCTTTTCACTCAAACATGCCACTCCCATCTCAGCGCTCGCACGCAGCATTGACCCAAAGGGTGGCTGCTAATTTGGCATGGCGAAAACATGGGTTTAAAGTGAATGAAGGGTCTCATACAGCCACTCCACAGGGAGAGAGGAACAGCTCCACAAGCCAGACCAAATGCCATCACAGAAATACTGAAACAACCAACAAACAAAATATGGAAACAACCAACAAACAGCCCAATCTCTGTTCAGAGAAATGCACCAATGAGACTGAGAAAAACTGGAATACCCTCCCTAGTGCAAGTATTAAACTTCATCTGCATTAAAATCTTAATGGAATAAAATTACAAAACTCTATCACTGAAAAGTGTCCAGTCTAAATGTGTGAAGTAATTACATGGGTGTTGATACTCTTAAAAAAGTGTAAGTTTATAATTTTTTGTTTTCCTTTTTCCTCCTACTTTATGATTACAGCAGTGTGTGTGTGTGTGTGTGTGTGTGTGTGTGTGTGTGTGTGTGTGTGTGTGTGTGTGTGTGTGTGGGAGGGGGGGGGTCTGACAACTGTTACTAATGTTTATTTTTAACCAACATACCAGTCTCTAAAGTAAGTTGTGTGTAATGACAAAAATATAAAAGAGTAAAATGTGAAACATTTCAATTCAACTATGGTGTAGAATTCTAAATATATAATATTCGTTATATGGTATATATGACTGATGGTTTTGAAATGAACTCTCTAAGATTTTCCATCCGTCCATCTTCTTTAAATTTAATTAAACAATCTTCTTCATAAGTATGTGCTTACTGAAAGAGCAACAGGTCATGCAGTATCCTTTAGTTCAGTATTGTCACTAGAATATGTTATGAAATGTAAGATATATTTAGTGTCAGACATTTTTTCTGTGATTACTCATTTTTGTTAGGCTTTCTGAAATATCTTTAAATTTTGGCAGTGAGAATAAATTCTGTAATAAAATGTGTCCACTTTCAAACTGAAATTACACTTGAGATGAGTTTTTATGTAGGCATTTCATTCATTTTATTACTCCTGATTTTCACACAAGATTACAACTTAGGGATTTGGAATGACAAAAGTCAAAGCTGAGATGAACATTTCAATGGAGTAAAAACATGAAAAAAATTTGATTGAAACTGTCAGAGACCTTTGCAGACAAGAAAAAAATCCTCTGTGGGTGGTAGCTCTCAGTCATCACCCTCGGTTGCAGGCTGCATCAACCAGTGACACTTCCCAGCCACAATAGCAAGGTGGGCCTCTGCATAAATGCTTAAACTGTATTTCAGTGTATCCTGTGAGCCATCAGTCTATCAGCTACAATACTGAGTCTGTCATCCCGTGAAATTTAAATGAGAAACACAATCACTGTTTGTAGTCTGGCTCTGGTGTATTTCAGTACCCTGGTCAAGTGTTTGATTTATTGATTTATTTTTGCAAGTGCAAAATATAAACATAATAATAAATAAACTATCTGAGTTCAAAATTTAAAATTGATTTCCATAAAATCACTGAAAAATCATATTTACAACTTTGCTCAAAATACAACTAACATTAAGTACAGAAGCAAAATGTCCATATCTTAGAAATTGTGTTTGGCTATTATTTTACATTTTAAAGTGCCCAGGTGTATGCTAAATGAGTACCACATATTAGGTAGTTCAAAAAGGCAGACTTACAATGAAGTGAAACGTTTCCTTTCTGTGCTATTTCATGGGAAATGGTGAAAAAACAACATTAACTATGTTACAGCGCAGAGAGCAGCTCTGTGGGCCTCGCGAGCTGAGACAGACAAACAAAAGGTAAGTGTCAGAGTGATCGAGGAAGTGCTTGTCTCTCTTCCTGCTCTCAATGACACAAAAATGAGGAGGATGTCTCTGCGTACACCCGGGCTATCCATTACTGAGTTAACAAGGACTCAGCGACTCTTTAAGTGAAATCCAGGGCTGTTCCTCTGTCCGTCATATGGAGGAAAAACAAATAAACACACATGAAGCCGTCAAGGTTTCACTCTGGGGCCAAAGAATGCTCGGTCTTTGTCTATTAAAAGCACAACACTGTACGCATACACCGTGGTGCCATCTTGGGTCCACCTGCAAATGCAAACAGAGAAATTCTTAGAGGAAGCCTTCTATTTGCCCCATAGGAAAGTTTGTCCCAGCCAGACCGACTGGCTGACCCAATGAAAACAGGTCGAGAAAAGTAGATCACCACTGCTGCTGTAACACTCTGGACTTAGAGCAAGATGAACAATTCAACTTCTCATCAACTGAATTTAGAATAAAAAGTCATTTTACCAGAAAAGAAAGTTCATGTGTATCACGACTTAAACTTATGAAAATAGATTTCATTCTGAACATGTACTGACTTTTTATGCTTAATTATACTTAAATGTTTGCATGTATCAGCAAATATATAACAAAATACCCTGAAGATAGCTGTGAGAGGGCATAAGGAACATAACAACGTCATCACCATACAGACAAGACTACCCTCATGCATTCACTGGAGTATTGCAGAGGACACTGCAGAAAAGAAGAATGTGAAGCCCACAATGAGTACATGAAGACGTATGAACCAGGCTTTAGACTGAGCGTAATCAACTCTCTTATAATCAGTATACAGAATCAACAGCGTACCTTTGTTAATTGCATAATACTGTGCTGATACTGCAAATGAGGTTTCAAAGCCATTGAGGCCGAGTCGAGCTTCACAAAATAGGTTTGTGATCTGGTGTAAATGGATTTAGTATAAAAGGATTCAGTGTTCTGTCTTGGAAAAAAAACATTAGTTCTTGGTGAGTTAAGTAGTAGTCCTTGACCATTTAGTGCTTGTTTTTGTGCCTGATTGGTTTTTCATTCAACATAATCTAATAACAACATAATTAAATGCTGTTTTCAAAGCCACAAAGACAAAGTAAAGCCTTCAAAATGTAAACAATGATTAAATTTTCAGAGCTATTTTGTATTTGTCTTCTGTGTCCATGTGAGAACATTTTGAGTTTCTCAGGTTCACCCCACATCCATCCATCCTCTGGGTTCAAGCAGCATTGCAGTTGTCTCTACTTTCATCACATGCAGCTAACGGGTCAGTCAGGAGAATCTAGTTTCTCTATTCAGTGTTGATGGGGGGAATAAAGGAAGATTGATTCCCTCAGACTCGTCATTGCAGGTGTTTGCCTTTGTGGCCAGCTCCTCTACAAGCAGTTTCTCATTACACTCTGGTGAAGAAGGAGGACCTTCAGGTCTCGTGCTTTCCACAATGCTCTGAGGAGTGGGTAATTTTGGAGGCTAAACTTCGGGGGGAGGGCAAATCAGTTTTTATTCAAAGCAGACCAGACTCAAACAGAGATTCACCGCACTGTGGTTAGACTTCAAACCAACTGGTTACTTGTCTTTTTAAGTTCAGACTGCTGCAAATCTCCTTTCCCTCTGAACACAGCAGGAAAAAAAGAAGCAGACTGTTGTTGATTTTGTTTCCATCTATGAGGAAGGCTCTTGCATTAATGATACACACATTTTTGGAGAAGCAGCTGATCAGCAATTTGTAGCAAAGTTCTTGCATCGGTCTGCAGCTAATTCACAAACTTATACTTTTATTTGATATTAACTTGTCAGAAACCTTCCTGTGTTAAACTATTCCCAGCAATTTCACTTGAACGTGATTGATGTAAAGTCTTCTTAGAAGTGAAGCCTTTAGATCAAACTGGGAAGATTAGGTTGGATTTCATCATTAGAGTTAATCCATCAACAATGCCAGGGCTCGGAATAAAGCCAGAGTATATGGTGTGTTTGCTTTGTCTTGGGGGTAAATATTAGTTTGTCCAGATAATGCAATGGCTGCTGAGGGTTTCCACAATGCTTAAGTTACACCAGTGTCTGCTTTTTCCCTTCAGAAGAATTGTGTCTCACTCTTTCTTCTTCTTGAAAGCCAAACATCAGTAGCAGTCTCAAGTGGCTGAAAGTTTGAGTTGATAATCCGGTCTGTCACTCAGAGCCACAGTAAGATTAATGACAGGGGAACTCCTGTCTTGCAAACATCCCATTCAATCAAAACAGATAACTTGTTTTGAGAAATAGTTCTCAGATAGAGAAATTAAGTAAAATGTTAAAAAAAGAAGAAGAAAAAGCAACATTTACTTGTCATTACATGCACTACAAATATGCAATAAATCTGGATGTTGGTTTTGTAGTCGTTCTGAAGATCTGAGGGAAAAAGTTGTGAGCATGAAAATGTGTTTAAATGCCAAAATGTATGAAACACCATAAATAATTTAAGAGTGGATGTCAAGATATAATTCATCTGAGAGATTTCCCCTTTGGAAATGACCAGTGTTGAAACAAAAGCACAGAGGGAGAAGGGAGCCCTCTACTGCCAAGTTAAGCCACCATACCCATTCCCTGTCTCATTACCTGCAGAAATGAACCAGGAAGTGTTTGCTGCTTCATCAGGTAAGTGCATAAATTTCTGAGATTATTGATTCATGCAAAAGTAATTTTGAATCAAAGCTGAAAGAAGATGTAGCGTCAACAGAGTAATGAAACATTCAGATCTTCACTGATGTATTCCAAAAAAACCAAATGACCCCTTCTCTAACTTGAGCATGCAACCACTCAACCATGAAAGTAACCGAGAAAGATGAGATACAGCAAAACCACGCATGAGCCACTGTGTGAACAAATCTCACAGATTTGAAGCTGTAAGATAGGCAGACTACTCAGTCATGGAAAATACAGGGTGTAGATATGACATTCACTGAGATAATAGCAGCTTCATGCAAGGCTATGTCTAAAGGGAGCTGAGCAGAACTAATTTTTGCTACTTTGCTTTAATCTCTTGTTGCATCTGTGAGGTTTATTTTTTATGAGACGTTGGGCAATTTTGCAACTCTGAGAGCAAACTCATTATCCATGTTTTTCTTTCAGTCTCATATCACCTGCTACCTGTGAGACTGTTTAAAGTTTTCTTAATTGTGAAGGAACATGTAGAAAAATGTCAACCTGAGTCAATCTCAGATGCTTCCCAGTGATATGTCCTCGATGACTGCCCCTGAAAACTCCACTCTCGCCTCAGACCTGCCGATAACCATCTTTAATGAATAGCTGTGTGCTTCAAGGGGAGCTGGCTGATAGAGATCATTTCAGGAACGGTGGGGTTCAGATCTCAATAACAATCAGAGAATTCCATCTTAACCATTTGGATGTCCTCCATAATGCCACACACTCAGAGATTGCTCTTGCAATGGACCTACACCAAAATAAAACTTGGCACCAGTGACGCATTCTTGCCCAACTGAACAACTCCAAGTCTGAACACCCCAGCTCCCCATGAACTCCAGGAACTATCTCCCGATGTGAATGCTGACTCTTTGTTGGTGCTTTCTGATCTCAAGAGGAGATACTGCAAAGCTAACTGCTGTATAAAAGGTGGGATAGAGAGGCTGGCGACTGAAGGCACAAGCACAGCTCCCTGTGAGTGCGTCTGAAAGGCCCAAATTGAGCCATTTCCACAATCTCACGGGAGAGGCCTTATCGCCTTTGAGATCCAGAGCAGACTGTGTATAATTTGCAAAATACTATGCTGATACTGCAAATGAGGTTTAATAGCTGCAGAGGCTGAGTTAAGCTTCATAATATAGGTTTGTGGTTGTTGATAACAAGTAGCAGAGACATTTTCTTGAGGAAAAAAAAGAGAAGGCACCAGTCAGCGGGTGTCTGCTTTCATACTTGACTGATATTTGTGGGATTGCTCATCCTGTCCTGACAAAGTAATTACATATGAACAACACAACCAAACCGTCCGTGCTTTCTTCTTTCCTCAGGGTGGATGAAAACTATAATTAGTCAGGTTTCATTTTGACAGGCTGTCAGTCCAAGTGCTGTGTTTTGTAATACCTAAGGCTCTGTTTGCTAATTTCTAACCCAGCCTCACCCTGTAAAGCGTGTAATGAATTGACAGAAAATGACTTGTTACTGTAATCTGTGCTGATGCTGTCATCACATCAATCAATCATTGCGGGCAAAACCACCACATGCTGCTATAATTTTTTAGGGGTAATATTTGCCTGATACCTGATTTGTAGAAATAATCAAAATATTACTTTGCAGTAATGTTCTCTTTTTGTAACATTTCCAAAAAAGACAATTTGAGACAAAGGAATTTTATGTGGTCTTTTGGGAAACTTTGGAATAATCAAATACCTCATTTACAATTTAAAAAATTTGGTAATCAATTTCAAATTTGGATGATTTGGGTGGTTTACTCTAAGCAAATGATTTGTTTAACAACAATTTGACTTCACTGATGTAGGGCGCTTACAAGGCTAACTTGTCAACGGCTCTGCTGATTGCTCTGTGTGTCTGGAGCAATTATGGAATTTCATAATGTAAACTTCTGTTCTTTAAATATCACCTCTTTCAATAGTTTTTTATCTTTATGTTATTCTTCTCGTCAATATTTTTTCTGGATTACAAATACTATACTATTTTATGTAATGTATTCTTATTGTAATGTTCTTCACTTTATTCTTTCTTGTTTGCTTTGTAAATTTCCTGCTTGTGGGACGAATTAAAGGATAGCTTGTTTTAGCTGTGCATTTCTCACATTACTATTAAAATTTGCACAACAGTTTGTGCATTTCTCAAAACAATTAGTACAACCTGCAAAACCAAGTTAACCTGTAAAAGCGTTCCATTTGCAAAAATAAACAGTTCATGCCTCAAAAGCAAGTGTTCACATCAATGAAAGTTTCAAAGTCATCAAAATGAAAAGTCCTGACGCCATTGTTTATGAACAAGATAGTCAAAAGACTTTGTCATGTTTGAATTAAGATAGTTTACCCTGGAAGTATTTCAAATGCAAAAATAAAAGTCGGCTCTAGGTGATACCACCTGAAAACACCCAGGAGAGCACCAAAACTATTTACTCAGTCATATAAAAAACTGCAGAAAGGAAGAAAGTTACACGTTACTGTATTTAGTGGGTAAGTGAGTACAAGATATTAAATAATTTTGTTTCAGATTGTTACTGCATATGCTTCTTGCAGTTCTAATTTGTTCATCGCAATGTGCAAAAGACAAAAATACATACTTATTTACAACAAACATAAGAAACAGCTTATGCAACAGTTTGCAATCATGTTTAGTGCAGAGTAAAATTACTGCAGTATACATTCAACATTAGAGTATCATCCTGTAACTATGGTAGTTCTTTACTGTAACACTACTGTTCACTATAATACAATAAAGCTGTGGTGCAGTAAAGCTGTAGGTCTAAATGTTAAAATGTAAGAAGAGACACATTTGTTCCACTGTAAGTTGCATGTGTAAAATGATGACAGTACTGCAGTGCAGATTGTTGACTGTCTGATATACACACCTGTTCTCCTGAGGAAATGTTTGAATGATTACGTTTACAGAGCTTTGTTTCCTCAACGTTGGGCTGCATTCTTCGACCGGCCTCAGTCACTGTGATCGACAACATGGTCTACAAGTGTAACTCTAAATTCATCAATAATCAGTCAATATACTTTGCCATTTCTTCCCCTGGTTTGTCCTCTTCCCCTTCCTCCCTGCATCCTCCACCACAGGACCTTCCATTTCTGTGTCACAGTATTGTAGAAATGGCACATGTGTACTGTTCGGTTCATAAATGCCAAGAAAGGGTTCATGGGATTCAGCTCTGAGTGACTCAACAATTTTGTATGTAAAGACTCAAGCAATGAAATGAGGACAATTAGTTTTATGGGGAGTGACTATTTAGCATTTCAGTGTATAGTTAATTTTGACTGAGAGAATTTTCATTCTATCCCGAGAAATGCACCAAAGTGAGCGAGACAAACTGTAATAGAGGTGAAAAATGGATAGAAGATACCATCAGCATTAGGTTATCCATTCAGGATGAAACACCTTGGGCTTCCATGAGACCGGAGATAGGCCTGAGCAAACACATTCCCATCTGCTAGTGAAAATGGATATGTTGTTGACCTGTCCAGCTACACAAAAGCCATTCCCAGCGCTCAGGTGAGTAACCCTCCTCCAGCCTGAATCTGTTAACTAAATATTGTGAGTGTCCCCCTTTACATCCGAGAGTCTTTGTGTTTACCTTCAGATCCAGAGGATTAGAGGATCAACACTGCTCGCAGGTGGGGGGACTCTCAGGTAGACAGAGAGAATTTCAAGAGAGGAATCAAAGACAGTATGTTTTCCATTTTTCATTTTTACCATTTGTGTACTATGACTTATTCTATTTGTATACTAGACGACTATGCCAAATAGCTAGATTATGTGTTGATGTATTTTATTTCAAAATGTGTTCCCCTGTATAATTTTTCTTTGCCTGGGAGTGCATTTGTTGTAATTGCTAAGGAACAGAGGTACAACATTCCTCAGGTTTGATTAGTGATATATGAACTATCTAAATAAAAGAGTTCTTTCAAAGCTGCACTATAACATTACTCATTCAGCATTCCTGCTATGAGTTGGATTTGTGAGTGTAGCCTTACCATGCTGGCTTGTACTTCAGTGCTGCACAGTAAACCAGTCTGGGGTGAGGATCCTCTTCTGTGGCTGCTGCAATGGAGCATGAGCCAAAATGAGAATTAGCGTAAACTTCAACATGTCAGCACGTCCTCATACCATTTATTTTCCACTGGTATTTTGTGGATGTGGCTAAAATGATGGTTGATGATTTTCAAAAAGCCTTGTGCACAGCCCCACAAGCTTGTACATCATCTGTTATACTGTTTTTGGAACAGAGAAATAGAGTTTAAATCTCAGATATTTTAGCATTCCTTTCTCAACTATGTGTTATGAGCTATGAAACCTCATCTCTTAGTTATACACTCACTCCGCCTATCATTCTTTTATTTTTTATCTTTTCAAGGCCCATGAGCAAAGTGATTTAAAGGAATCTCATGTTTGTGCATTAATTAAGAACTCTTCTGGAAAAATGCCACCCAGGTATTATGCATTTCACCCTTATTTCAGAAGTATTCTTTTCCTCTGTCAATGCAAAGTGCCAAAATGTGCTTTCTCTAATCTGGGCAAATCTGAAAAGGCTGTGGTCCAACTGATTGTGCAGGGTTTGTCCTACATGAGGGCACATTGACTGTGCGCAGTGGAGTGAGGTATCTCAATCTAGGAGACATCCACATGGGTGGCAAAGGAGGAAAACGTAAATGATGTCCACACTTGCTTTTCTCCACATTGAAGGGGAAACAAACTTTAAGTAAGGTGTCAAAGTGAAGAACTGATTTCTATTTAGCAATTGGCACATTCGCATTTCAAGAACGCATTGTGTTTTTTATTGATCCACGTCGATCCAGGGAGCAAACCTTTTGTTTTATCTCCGCACTATTCTAGTTTTGCTCACTTGCATTTGGTCCCTAATCTTTAGAGCTGCTGACAATGAGGCATTACAAAATAAAGTTCCTGTGTGCAGAAACACCACTTAATAATGACAGCACCAGTCCAACTCATAGAATGTTAGGGCTTAGTCCTGTCTGTTATATTTTGATTAGCAAGTGCTATTTACAAGAGCCTCACACAGATTTTTAATACTAGTACTATCACTTCAGTTATTTAATAATTTAAATGCAAAAAGTACAACCTTTCCTCTGTTGTGCTGCCTGACGACGAAAGAACCAACCACAGTGCTTCTATCTGCTGTGAAAAACTAAGCGGTCAGTGTTGTCCTGTAGATTTTTTCCTGTACTCTTGTGGTGAAGCCTTTTTTCCAAGGACTTTTCTCTTAATCCACTTCAGCTGCCTTCATTCAGAGCTGGTAAAAGACGGCCCATCACTGACTCTGATGGCAAAATTGTGGGACTGGTTTTCATAAAACATAAATATCTGTTAAGAGTCTGGGTATGATCCACTTTTATGAAATGATGAGTAACATTTCTTTATTTTTCGCTCTTGTCCCATGCAGCATAGTGAGAAATTGTTGCCGCAGATGCCAGTCTCAGTACAGTTTGCAACCAAAGGAAAGTGATTGCGCAGAGAAGTCTCTGTGAGAAAAATTCAACATATCCAGTTTCACAATAGACATTTTTCCACTGCTTTTCAAAATAAAAACCAGGCCATGCAATTTAATCCTTTTAATATAACAAACATTTATGTTGTTTACTACAAATACAAATGAAGTGTTGTGTGATTTTAGAAGGGAAGATAAAGAGAGCTGAAATTTTATCCTCATGAAATCCTTTCTTGGAATTATATTGTTTTTCCGTAAATGAAGAAAACAGGCAGTTAAAGATCTGGATACTGCATTTGTCAAAAAATTGGAATATTATAAGCTGTGTAGCTCGATAAGTGTAATATCTATTTTATTCTTAAATGGGAAACACACATTTTTAGGCTGTCACATATCAATCAGGAAATGTCAACTAGTCACTTTTTGTAACAAGCACTTCTGTCTACAATTTAAAAATTGGTGCAACATTTTTTTTTCATCTAATAACTTCTTAAAGGCATCTCTCTCTTCATGATGGGAGCTCTGCAGAGGGCTGGGTACATGGCTGCTGGGTATTCTACCAGATGGATACTTGCTATGAATCGGAGCTAAGCTTCAGCCAAGGCTTGAATGTGTGTGTTGGACTGCACATTGCATTTCTGGAGACCACACAGGTTCCATAAGCAAGTCTAAATCTCTCTGCTGCCCTCTATCTTTGTCCGAACACGTCCCACTGGGATCAGGGTCACAAGTTCAATATCAGTGGGGGACCTGTGCTGAGACCTGCACATGCTGTTGAGTTGACAATTATCCTTCATCATCTTTTGAAACTGTTTTAGCTTAAGAGGGTTTTTTTTCTTTTTCTTTTTTTTTTCTTCTTTTTATTTTGATTCATCAGGTGTATTGTCTGCTGATGGCAGATAATACACCTGATAAACAGTTAAAATTTGGAGACAAAGTTAAATTTTGAGACAATGAAGTATAATTAATGAGGAAAAAAAGTCAAAATTTTGAGTTAAGTCAAAATTCTCACTCTTCAGCTCCTAAAACTGACCTTTATTTCAAAATTTTGACTAGATATGGGGGGAAAATCTCAATAAAGCCAGTTTTTCTCTTTTTTTCCAATTTAAAATAGGCTTTTATTTATTTTTCTATTTTTCATTTTTTTAATTTCCTGTCTAGAATCAACACAGCATTTTTCATCTTCATTTCATTTAATTATAATTCATATTTATATTACAGAAAATTTTCACTCCAGACAGAGGCAGTGTTTCAAATAAATGTGTTGATGTGTTATCGGTCTCCTGTTAATTGTAGTGTAGGGGATTTACATAAACACCAAACCTACCCTCTCTCTTGTCATCTTAACAATGTTTGGTAAACGAGGGAAAGAAAAAAAAATCAGCAGTGTGTGAAACAGCTTCTCGTCCAGCAATTGCTCACTAACAACAATGATCCCCTGTCCGTCGTATTCTTTGACAAATATACAGACAAACAGATGATTTCATTACCTGTGGCGTTGAGTGTTTCGGCAGTGAGGGAAAGCGGTGAAGGCACATGTGATCTCATACGCTGCTAAAGCCCTGTCGTTATAAATGAGTTTGTCATACCACCATGGTTGGCCATAAATGACCTCACCAGACGTGCTGCAGTAATAAACTAAACCAATAAGACTGTACAGTAAGAAAAACACCGCCCACAGAGAGCATGGCTACTAGGAAGCAAAAGCTGGCTGCTAAAACATAAATCTTGCACTGATAAATCTCAATGGACGCTTGTCATTGACGTGTGTAGAGTTGAAGTGCAAGGCAGGAGCAGGTATGTGGACACACATCTTGGACATTTGATGTCATGGAGGAAAAGCCTCGTCTGCAGTGAAAAGAGACTTCCATATGTACTTGTACCTTCTGTGGCCCTTTAACCTAGAACAGATGTCATCAATAAATACCCCTGACCCATGGAGACTTTCCAGCATGTGATTGAGGCCTCTTTTTTTTTGACAAGCTTGTCTAGCTGGACAACACCTGACCAAACTGCAAAGTTTACAACATAGATGTGCAAAGCTCCTTTCATATTATTGTGGGCTTAGGTGTTGGAGAAAGAGTGATGCTTTAAAAACTGATTAAGTAGCTTAGCTAACACACACTGCTGGCCCCCAGGGGAGCAGAGTGGGAGCTGCTACAATCTGCTTCCTGTTACAAGGTCTGCCAAGAAGTTATGACCTATTGCCTTGCTGTCCTAATCTTTCCACATACATTTGTAAGTGCAAATTTCCCTGTAATCTTGCTCTTTAATGCAACATGTTCCAAAAGTTTAATAGGTTTGGTTCTTAAAAGTGTGCAAATATGTTCCTGCCAGGGTGTCTTAGCTTTGTTTTGATTGTTACTTTCTTCTCCTTTTTTATATTGTCTGTTCTTAAAGACCTAAAGTACGGATAAATGCATTCAAATTCATATTTGCTGTTTGCAGGAAAACATGTTTTTCTGTTGCAGGGTTGCTACTGACACAGTTCCTTTAATTCAATGTGCCAGCAAGTGAAGGTACCAGTAAGCTCAGAGAAGTGAGTTTTGGCATGAACTTCTTTCCTTGTAACTTCTAGCTACACCAAAAGCAAAGCAAAAAAGCTACAGTTGTAAGTTGATCATCACTTTCACAGCTACATTGCACCAGATGGTACTTAGGCAGTCCTGAGATTTTGTTTCATTTAGCACTGATTCTTTTTCTGTTAATTTAGTCATGCAATGCCAAATCATTTTTTAGCTCAACTTAAGGAGGTGATAGAAAAATTTAAATTATGAGCCACTTCTATGTCATGGTCAAAGAAACTTTAAGTGGTTGTGAGGAGAATCTGTATGAAGTGCTTTGCAGCGACTCCCTCCAGCCTGTGGACTCACAAATAGTCTGACAGTCAAACAATGTGTTTGTTTTGAAAGTGAAAGCAGGTCAGATCTTCTATCTAAAACTTCTTTTCTTTGTTCAAGATAACTTTTTGCGGTTCCAACGTGTTACAGTAATGTATAGAGCCTGGCCACAAAAAAGCAAAACAAAAGGTCACACACTCTCCATAATGTCACTGTACCAAGACTTGAACCAACTGCAGCAACTCCACATCATAGCACTGCTCCCACAGGCTTGTACAGTAGGCACTAGGCATGACGGGTGTATGACTTCACCTGCCTTTCTTACCCTGGTGCGCCTAAGACGATGGTTCCTCACCATCCTTCCAGTTTTTAATAATGTGTTGAACAGTTCTTAACCTAATTCTGGTAGTTTCTGCAATCTCATTAGATGTTTTCTCTGCTTGATGCATGCCAATGATTTTACCCTTCTTAAACAGGCTAACATCTTTTCACAGGACCACAGGATGTTTCTTTTGCCATGTTTGTCCAAGAAATAAGAAGTTACTCATTGCAGCTGGGATCAAATAAATTATTGCCAGCTGGAGGATAATCGCCCATCATTATCCAATCAGGAGCTTGGACTTATTCGCTTAGTTAAATCCAGGTTGTGACCTGTCAGGAATTATGTAATACTGTTGTTTGAAATGTGAAAGCAAATTTTGTGAGTTTGTACTGTAGTTTAATAGCTGGCTACATTTTGTGCTACTCACAGCCCGATGTTAATGAACCCTGGTTGTGTCCTACCAGTGCTCATCTGCCAAGCAGAGCAAATGAAACCTGGCTCTTCATTTTATTGATTGATTCTCAGGTTTGTAGAGACCACTGCAGCTTGTGTTTTAGCCCTCAGCCTGTGCTCTGTCACTCTCCTGTTTAGCTTTCCTCTGCTCTACTGTCCCTTTCCTGTCAGACAGTCAAGCTGAAGTCTCTACTATTACTACAAAATGAATCCAAGGCGTTTTCAGCAGAGAAAAACTTAGCTAAACTATGTCATAGAAACTTTGACGAAGTAAATTAATTTGGGCTAGTCTGACCCAGTCCTCACAGTCCCTTCAAGTCCTTAATGGATAATGGACTGTGATTCTCTCTGAGCTGTGTCTGATACCCACAAGTGATGCATTTCAAAAGACACAAACTTCCGCATGAAGTGACTTCCACTACTGTTGTAAGGGTGGTCTCTCTCTCTCTCCCTCTCTCTCTCTCTCTCTCTCTCTCTCTCTTGCTCTCTCTCCCCCCACACTCTCACTCTCTCACTCACGTATAGAGGTTTAAGACAGGTTCACATGCTACCATACAGAGCACCAGTCAAATAAGTCAGATAATCTATTCAATATGTAAAATGTTTAGTTTGTGGAGGGACCTCGAACAAACTGAACCAATATTTACAGAGAATGGCAGCCAAATATTCTGCTTTTCTCCCAGACATCACTGCTCCCTCATTTATCTTCTATTCTCATGAGTTTTATGCTGACAAGGAAACTAATGTGCCTGAAGCCTTAAGGACACCAAAACAGTTTTTTTCTGAGTTATTTTCAAATATTTCACTTGTTGTTTTAAATGGAACTTTGTTTCCTGAGTTATTAGCTCTTCGAGGGCTCCAGTTTCTGTAAGATTGCTATTGGACTAATTTTGACACTGGTTGTAAAGGTATTTTCCTGCTTGTGCATCAAGGTTTAAACAATTTAGAGGGTTTTATCAGTCTTAGATAATTTCAACTATTCTGTCAGGGGATACGATGGCATGATGCACTCATGTCAAACCATATCAGGACATGATGAATGGCCGGAGCTACACTGTATAAATTTCTTAGACAGGATGGTCATTCATCCATTTCTGATGAATGGCTCAATCTCTAAAAACACTTAAACTGCTTTTCAAAATGAGCCGTCGCTGAAGGCAAGCAAGAATTTTGCAAATGCCTCAGTTGCTGATGAATTGCATGCTTTCATCACTTTTTCGCTGAGAAGACAATTACAGTTTAGTATGATCAACCACAAGATGAACACAGCAGAGACTGGCCTTGAAGGGTCACTTTTGGAACTTTTACTTGTTGCTAAGAACTGCCTCAGAGATCAATTTAACAATGTTACTGGTCTTCAAGAGCTCAGGTATTAAATTCAGTCAGAGAACTATAACACGTTACCCCAATATTGTCCAGTCAAGTTGTCAGTCCAATAGAAATGTTTGACTCATTTGGCCTTTTAGAGTGTTGCATGCTAAGGGAAGTAAACCTTGGTGGTCCATTGTTGGTCACTATTAAAGTTGCATTATTTTTCTTCCTCATGACCCTTGGAAATGTCTACAACACCAAGATGCCCTCTCTTAGAAAAAGCAGCTGTGTGTAGTTACATAACAGGAAACAGCTGTCAGAGGCAATCCCACTGTCTGGCTGTTTAGACCCGAGTCTGGACTCCTGTACAGGTTGTCCTGTTTGTTTTGAGAACATGTTGATTCCTTTAGAAGCGCCCTGGAGTCAATGGACTGAACACAGTCTAGGGTTCACAGAGAGATGCTGCGTGCCTGGGTGTCAGATTGTAGTGAGGCTGACTTCATAATTTGTCAGTATTACCATTATTGTTAGATTAAATAACTGCTGATACCTGACTCCTGCAAAACAAAAACAAATAAATAAATAAAGAAAAGAGAATATTTTGATCTAAATCCAGGTTTTAATGTTAATGATATATGACAGGCCCACATAATATTCCTTTGCGGTAGCTCATCGTGTCAATCTCACAGAGAGGAGTAACAGCAATAAAGTGGTAAGCAAACATCTCCTTACTTCTCAAATGAATGACTACACAAACAAATCCAGAAAGAAGGATGATTGCTGGGCCTTTTTTGCCTCAGAAGAAGCTTAAAAAGTGATGTGCTGAAAAAGTAGGGCACCAGTATCTCAAAAATCTTCTGTAGGTGTAAGGTTGAGTGTCAGTACCACACTTCAATCCATGCTGTTTGATTTAAAAATGAATGTGCTTTTTTTACTGCCAAATGTTCTTTAATTTTTTTGTGCCTATGTGCCTCTTCAGAGAAATGTAGTGCCTTAGTGTTGAGGTATATTTTTACAACAAAAACCGTATATATCATATTCTGTGGAGAACCCTGGGTACATATATCATGGTGACTATCTGTGTGTTTTGTACATGCACCAGTGCCATAGTGGAACCAGTCTGGAGACATCCATGATGTGTGATGGAGAATTCCTAATGAGAGCTGAAAATCAAACAGTTGTGTAACTGGACACTGTACTGTACACAGTAAAGATTCTCCGCTTTTCCACTGAATAGCTTCAGCACCTGATCAAAAGTTTGCTGAAGGTCATAAAAATTCCTCACCTTCAGTTAAATTTATTGCAGCACTCATTAGTTGAAATAAAACAGATTAATAAAAGTGCAATTAAATGTGACCTATGGGTTTAATAATGAAGTAGAGTCTACTTAAGCATGTCTTTTCCATTCTCCCCAGCCATCCCGGAGTTCACATAAAACCGTATGTAAGCGAAGGTGGACATTGGAAACAGTGGTGAAGGAGACTGCTGAGAACAGTTTAACTAGTCTGGGTTCTGTTTACAATCTTTCAGTCCAGCAGCTGAGTAAAAACCTGCATCAACAATGCATTTTGTAAACCAGTAATACTTCAGTATTTAACAAAATACACATTTTGTATTTTTCACAGCGGTTGTCATTCAATGTGCAGAGTTGAGTCCTGAGGCCTTAAGTGTCAGTGCGAGATTTTTCTGTTGATCTTGAGTGTTAGTCCACATCACGCTGTCCCTCAGGGATGGGGAATTAGTTCAGAGAAAAGGAAGCCACTACCTCATTATGCTGCTAATTTTAGGCTCCAGGAAAAGATGTTTGGAAACTCTTGGCCCAGATTCCGTGCTGCTGGAGTGGTACCCACTCTGCTCTCCATTCCCATGGGTGGTGCAGGGGTGATTTTGGTACTTGAGCAAGCTCAAAGAAACAATTTACAACATATACAGTGGAACTTCAAAAGTGTCTTATCAGAGTCAGGCATCAAACATGAATGATTCCATATGAAATAGCAACTTTCTGTTTACCGTAATTAGAGGGGAATATTTTCCCATTAAGTAAGTAAAAATAAATTAACATGGCTTTGGTTGTGAAGCTGACATGCAGCACGCACGTTTCTTTCTTCTCAATAAATTGAAGTCTGTGTAATGCAGGAAAAACAATACCTCAGAAATAACGTAACTGAGGTATTAAGTCTCTGTTTAAAACTTGTATCTGAGGGAAAAAAGAAAATATTTAACAATGATTGTTCTTAGTTAAAAGATCACAGAAGCTACCTGCTCAAATTGCACAAAAAACAATATAGCTATTCATCATTCATGTTACCTTTGATTTCAACCCGCCTGGTTTATTCTCAACACCAAGAGTTATGTAATCGCACCAATTTGATATGACTGATAAATATTTAAAAATTTTGACTGCCTTACATTTTAGTTACAAATGCAAAAATATGATGTGAAGGGCTGCCTTAAATTTTTATGTTAGGCCAAAAAAGTAAATTTTGTTTTTCTAACACCAACAGAAGTTATTTCTTCCAATGTAGTAGGGCCTCACATCCACTACATTCCCTCCTCACTCGTGGTGTAACTGTAAGGTTAAAATAGGTGGTCACATGAAAGCTGTAGCTTAACTAAACAGCTGGGAGGGGCTAAGGTGTTAGTCAAGTCAACATGCATTACTGATTACTTTGGACATATTTTCAAGTTGAAACATATTTTTTGAGATGATGCCAATAATAATAGTGTTAACACAACAAATTCAGTCGTATTTTGTCATATTGACATAGAATCACATGCTAGAATGACAAATCTGCAAAATCACATTTTACAGTGTATGGTTTGGTCTCTTCTACTTGCTGTCTCCTGCGCTATTACAGGTTCCACTCCATTCATCAGCCAGTCACAAATGAGTACCTCATACCACCTGTAAACAGCTGCCAGATGCAGTAGAAACAATGGCCAATATTTACAAGATAGAAAGGATGAACTCAGTGGAACAGTAAGAACAAACTACAGGTTAATCACAAAACATGATCTCGTTCACCATCAATCTGCATGTTAACTGAATTTCCATTTCCCTATCTGTGAGAATTCCATGTTGTTTTACTCAGTCATCTATCTCGAGAGACTAAAGGGGGAATAAAAACTTGAAAAGCACGCTGAGTGGTAGAACTCTCTTAAATCCTGGCGTCAGGTCTGTGTTGACAATAAACCTGGCAGGAGCTTTGGAAAGGGATAGGGGGGTAAACCTAACAAACTCATATGAAACACGATGGTAGATTAATTGCAGGTGAAACCATCAACACTTGGACACTTGACTACACAGGAATTGTTTTCAAAGAGCACAGCTGACCATGAAAGATGTGGCGCCAGGTCTTCACTAATGATGGTAGTGAAGACTTTTTCAGTAAGATGGAGGTGGATATTTTACTGGTTGGTATTGGAAAAGTAACATGGTTTTCTGAAACAAAAAGAAAAAAAACACATCATTTCCAGGAAATCAAAAATAGAGATGGAATATGACTGAGAAATGACCTGTTCCTGCAAAACTTCAGGCAGTTACACAAAAATAACAGGTATCAGAAAACTGACAAGCATCTCAAAATATATCACAAAGTTATTATCTGTGGGAAATCATTGGAATAACCTATTTCAGAAAACAAGCAATTAAGACCCAAAGTATAAATACACAACTTGGCCTGATCTGGTACTTTCCTGGAATGATGAAAAGAAAAATGTTTGTTGTTCAGCAGAATTATCCATTTACAGCACTGTACATCATTGTGTGTCCCTGCCCAGTCACAGACCACCCACCCACACAGTGTTGAAACACACTCAAGAAACAGTCAATAAACTGTTTCCTCAGGTCCCTTGAATCAGACTTGTTAGAGCACTGGTTGATTTACACGTCTAACTAGCTCTAGCCCTGTGATACAAACCGGGATTGATGATATTTGTTTTTTTTATTGAAAAGGAATCAGTTATCACTTTGCCATCTTATTGTGCAGCTGTACTGTTGAGTCTTGCTACTTGTATGACTCATGGAGTTATGTCTGATTACTGTTGTCTGGAAATAATTCATGTAAGAGTCTCCAATGATGTTTTCTCTTAATTGTAATAAACTGATGTTTACTATCAGACATTTGTTGATTATCCTTTTTAAAATCCTCGATAAAATGCAACCCATTTTTCATACAATGGCAGAAAGTGTGAATTATAAAGCAAAATAAAATAATGAAAATACCACCAAATATATTAACGTAGCACCTTTAAAAATGGGTTTACAAAGGGCAGTTAGGCAGAAAAAGGGTAGAGCTGTCAGAATTTGGTCTATTATTTTTTTAGATTGTCCATAATTATATTTTATATGGAAAACATCATTATTTTGCATTTAGTGCAGTTTTAGATCAATGTTAAGCAAATCTTCAGATAATTTTGAAACATCAGTGTTGTTGAATGTTCTTTCTTTTATGCGACAACATTTGTGCTTTTCAGGAAACCACATTTCCTTTTTTCTTTTTTTTTGCATTTACTGTGTGAATGAGTGTGCATTCCATGTTACTTTGACGCAATAAGGCAAGTGACCACTCACAATCTACTAAACAGAGGAGGTCTCGAGCACGCAAGTCTGCCACAATGTCAAAAGGCCTGCTGTTTGTTACCACTTATTCAAAGCAGGGACTGCTGTCAGCTTCTTTAATTTGATTTCATCCAGTAGTGACAGTTTGTATAATGCAATGTAGAGCTTTGTCCCCTCATATCAGTCTGATGAGCTTCACTTGCACTTTGTGGACTGAAACTTAAACTCAAGTTTCTGAGTGACGGTTTGATTCCAACTGATAAAATTGCACAATTGCACATATATTTATATAATTGCACACATCCTCTTGATTTGTCAACCGTGCTGTCAAGGAGTTCTTTTAAGGGAAATGAGCCGTTCAGATGTAGGAAGCTTTGAGTATTCTCCATCACAGTTGCAGATGAAAATAGGTAGATACTGTTAAGACTTTATAAAGTGTGCTAAAAGGGACTAAACGTGCTCATTGGACAAAAATAAGTAAATAAATAAATAAAAAACTAATGCTAAGCCACACACCCCCTCCACCCACTCGAAAAACAATGAACTTTTTTTGCTTTCCTCAAAGTTCAGTAAAGATGTTTGGTTTCAAAATAAGGAAATAAACTGTATAATTGTGCAACCCTAAACTTTTGAGTTGGTTTTATTGCCAATGCCCAGCAGTCTGTGCACTGGCTGTCAGTGAACAAACCTTCATTATGGTTTGTTGTGATAAATTGCTCATTAGCATTTTTTCTGTTCTCTATCATGGAATAAACAAGCATCACCCATTATTATTTATATTGGGGATATATTTCTCTCTCTGGGTTATGGTTTTTACTTGAAATACTAAGAGACATAGACCTCTGTTTCAGTGGCTATTTTTGAATATTGCCCCCGTTTCTCCGCTATCTTTTGGTTCCAAGAGGAGGCAAATATTAGGTAAGGCTACTGAAAACTGAAAAACAAACAAATCTGTTGTTGTATCCCTATGACAGTGTCAAACGGAACTACTCAGCTCTGCATTATCAGCACAGATCAAGGCGATATCTGCTTCCTGATGCATCTTTTCTAGAGACAGAATAAAAAATAACCAAGAGTTTTTTGTCTTATGCTGTTGACAATGCATTGGGCCCGTACAGAGGCTGCTTGTGCCAAACCCTCATGTTTGTGTATTGTGTCACAGCTGCACAGCTGAAGCAGTCAGAGCCAAAGCCCATACATTTTTTTAAGCTATACTAAGCAATGACTTGCGGTCATAGACAATCTTGGCCTTTGCCAGGAGGACATAAAACATAAAAAGAAGTAGATATATACAATATATCCACAAAACAGCTACCAGTTCTATTTTAAATGTTTATGTTAAAGCATAAAAAGAAAGCTTCCTGGCAGCCATGGTCAGTTGGGTTATTTTAACAAATAATGAATAAAAACAACAGCCTATCCAGAGTTGGAAAATACATATGTGATTTCTGATAAATGGCTGATAGATGGTAACTCCAACAAAGCCTGACTGTACTGATCTGTTACTATTCACAGGTTTTGAATGGCGCTGAGGATCATAAGAAACTGGGTGAATGGATATCACACTGGCACTCTAAGCTTGCCCGACTCACAGAGGAATGTTTCTGTTGTTTTGGTTTGGAGCATGCTGAATAGACGTCATTTTGACTATTGAGCTGATTTTCACACAGATAGCAGGATGATGTTTGCATACCTGAAGAAACCTGTGGGAAGATTAGTTAATTGCCATCAAAAGGAAGGTATGACAGGGGCAGCAACAGCTTTCTTTGCACGAGCAGCTGCTTGCGCAGGTGAAACGGAGTTCATGACGTCAGCTGCTGCAGCTTGTCACACCAGTTAGAGTTTCACACAGCACACGATGGACCTCAGGACTAACATGCATTTATTCAGAGGTCATAAACTCAGTCATGAAAGGAACCAGCTAAAATGTGGAATATGATACTTCAGCTAATGAAAATGTTGCATTGCAGAGGGGAAGGGCTTTATTTTGAGGGGGAAAGAAGTTAAAAGAATGAGCAAAGAACCAATCACAGCAAAGTGTCTCACCAAATCATAGCCTTGCTGCTTCTGTTTCAAAGCCAATGGCTTTTGAATGATGGATGAGTGCACTTTCGATGGGATTTTTTTCACTGGAGGAAGAATTACTCTCTGGCAGTAGCAGAGTCCATAAATAGGTGCCAGTTTGAGACTGGTTTCTCCCTACGTGGTGAAGTGTGGGTGGCTTTTTGGAACTATACTTTAAACACACAAAAAAAGCAATGAGGAAAATCTAGTACGGCCACATTTTGGTTTTCTTTCCTCTTGCTTTCATTACCCACCTTCCCTTTTTTCTGGAAATTATGTGATAAATTTCAATTGGTTGTATAATAAACATGTGGAGGATATCCTTTGTAATGTTTTAGCATAGTGTCATTGCAGTGCTATGTAACCAAAGCAGGCAGGCTGACAGGAACATGGGTAGAGCTTGGTGAATGGTTTCTTTGGTTGTTCCATTGTCTTTGATTTTTGTATATTGTATCTTAAAATGCATTCCTGCAAGAATTCCATCTGACTTAGTCCTATTACTCTGTGGTGAGTATGTCTGAAATGTTTACAACATCTTGAATATGTTAAGTGTTGTATTGAGAAATTGAAGAAACATTTTGGAGTTTTGTTCAGTTACAAGATTATTCGTTACAAGACTCAATTACTATTCTGCACATTGTAGCTGTTTGTCTAGTTTGATTCCTGAGATGTTTTTTTCTATCCTGGAGTCACAGATGTATCCTCTTGCTAAATCAAATGAGAAAATATTTTTTCATGCTTTATACATACATTTTGACATATCAAATTCTTCACTTCTCTTTTCAGACCCTTGTAGCAGAAGTGCTTTATACCTTACTTTTGCATATTTTCATGTTGAAGGGAGGACTCGAGGCACTTGTTTCAGATTCTGTTGTGATAATGCTGCTCTACAAAAACATTTAAGTTGCACAAACTGAATAGATGGCATGCCTTCATCATGAGCAGTTTACATACTTATGTGTGGTTATGGAGTTGAAGTCACTGTTGAAATAGATGACAAAAATATTTTTTTGTTGGGATATTTAAGACATTTCATTGCAAAATAGGGCCATTGTGAAATACTGTTAGATATAAATGATCAAATTTACTTTGATTGTAAATCTGTGTCTTTTCATGTCACAGGTTATTTGCTCCTGTGCCTTTAAATATTTCTGGAAAAAAATTGTAGCTACTTTGGGAGCATATCAAAAGCGACAGCCACGAAAAAAAAATCCACAGCATCAGGATTACAAAACTTCAGAATTTCCAGAATTCGCCTGCTGCCCATCAAAGCTGCTCTGGCAGAGTTATCTTAACATAGAGCGATGATTTATGAAGACTTCTGGATAAATTCCGAGTCTTTTGCATCACTATGCAGGTGATTGTTCTGCCAAGACACTCAGGCTTCTGTGCAAGAGTCAGCCTGCAATATGGGCCAAAGATAACAAGATGTTTGAATGTTTTGGTTTTTTTACCCTCTTACTTAAGCAGAAGGTGAGAAACCAAGCTACCAGCATTGCTCTCGTGTTTGTAAGCACTGTTCTTTGGGAAAGATATGAGGTCTGAAGAAGCTGGGGGTTGTTATAAATTACCTGGTGATGAATGTGATAATCCTTGTCAAAACAGTTCCTACACTGGCATGGGTAGAGTCCATATCTCTGCCCATCTTTCCTTGCAAAGCTTTGTCACATTTGATTAGATCATGATCTGGATGTGGTTGACTTAGGGGGAAAAGACTAAAGTCACATATGATGAATATTAGTAAACTCATGCACAGCTATTGCTAAAAAGTTGTTTCCTACAACTAGACTATGAAAGAGCAAAATGTGGATCTTAAACCAGATTCTTGATCACAAAACTATAAAGGCAAATTGTTTATAAGATCTCTATGCCAAATATATGTGCAGATGTGAACTTTAAAACAAGGTTCCTCAAAATGTTACCCATTTAAAATCAACATTTTAGAGACCACTTACAATTTCCTGGGTCAAACCACAACCTGTTTATACTGCTTTAATCAGACATGCTAGTTTCACAAAACAATTAGAGTAAGCAGATTAATTACTTTGTTTAGAGTAAAACATTTTTTTAAAACACTATACACAAATACATTGAAGGTTAAGCTCTACTGTGTCTGACATTTCCCAAATCCATTCTTTTTTCCAAATAGCCAGACGTTAAACCACCTAATGACTGTGATAAGTCTCCTTTATCAGGCTGCAGAAAATGCTTTGAGGATAAGGTCCTGTAGATAATAATTAAGATGACACAGTCATTCAGAGCTTGCAGAGGGTAACTTCATGTTTAATTGCTTAAATCAACATGATAAGATGCTCTTTAAATGTCTGCGTAGCTCTGACAAGCAAACTGACATTGTGAGCAGGCATTCACTGTTTACTTATTCAAGACCTCCATTAAAAAGATCGAATCAGCTACAAACATCAAGATGAGGAAGAATGTGAGAGCATTTAGAGTTTGTTTGATATTTGTAAAAACTGAAATACATGTTATACTGACTCAGATTATTCATGGGGTAGTTAACTGTACATGAGGCCAAAATATCATAGTCCAAAATAGATGAAATGGCAGCTAAAGCAGTCCTATCATTTGACGTTTTACTCATCAGACTGGACTGCTCAGCACAAACACTATCTCATAATCATTACCATTACAGATGAAAGGCAAGGCTCAATTAGAGTGGCTCCAATTGCTGCAATTAAATAAGTGTGGTTGACTGATAATATCTTTTTCCCCAGAAATAAAAGAAAAAGACGGCAGCATTGAATAATCATACAATCAGAAACAATCAAGTGGGCTTTGATGTTGTTGCTCTACCAAATCTTACAAATACATCTGGTGTAGAAATGGTGTTTTAGGCTCAGCCGACAGGCGCCGGTGGACCACTGTGTCGCAGGCCACGGGGTCGAGTCGACATATTCCAGTACTGTAGGGCTGCTGCGGGTTGCTGAGGGCACTGTTGTGTGTTCCCACCCACAGAGCACTGCAGCAGACCGCCAGAGTCCACAGCCCTTTCACAGCCATCCAAGAGTCGTCCCATGATCCCATCCTTCCATCAAAACCAGCTGAGTGTGAGTGTGGCGTGGTGAGCACTCGTGCTCACACATAATTTATAACCCACTGCTCCTCTCGCAACCTATTGATCAGAGTATAAATAAACATTATATTAATGGAACACAATTCTCAGCCTTCCTTAAAGAGATTTAGTCTGCTTGAAATTTAAGAAGTTGATATTTTGTCTTCTTTTTACTTTGAGTCTCGCTGTCTTACTGTCTGTATCAAATGCAGTCTCTTCATTTCACAGCTGAAGAAATGCTCACAGGACAGTTTTCCAGCTGGGCTGAGATCCAGTGTAGTTCCCCTTCACCCAGTGGACTTCAGGAGCACTCAAGCATGCAAAACAGAATACACCCTGATAGCTACAGACAGGGACAGCAGTTATTTCTGCGGTCGTTAGACATTACTGAAGCAAATAAACATGGCAGCCAATTTACTATCTAAAATCATCACAAAATGCTAATTACCATTACAACTGTGCAGCTGTAGGAAATGATAAAGTGGACATTTGATGAGTGGGTCTGTTAAAGATAGACATTTTATCTTTTAGGCTGGATCTGCCTCTTCAGGGGAAACCCTGGTTGTAAAAAGGGATCTTGATTCTTTATTTGCGGGTTCTAACATGGTTTGTTTCTTCTAAGATGCTTATGACTTCAAATGCTGAACATATTGTATAATAATCTTAGTATTTTATGTTCAAATGCAGCTGAGACAGATAAATTGGTGTAAAACTTGCACCAAAACTTAGAAAAAACTAGCTTACACTGAATAGCTCACTCTGACCCAGTAGCTTCATCAAACCTATCTCTGCTCATCCATTTTAAACTATAAACAGCTGGCATATGCTTTAGCACATGCCACAGAGCTACTCAAGTAGTGTACTCAAAAGGGCATTAAAGGATAGATGGGAGCTTTTGAACACTGATCTGGAAAATGAGATTGAATGTCTGATGAAGGCTGACCAGAAGCTGAAGTTTATTATTCCAAAGGTTAAGTGGGTCTAATCACAGGCCGGAGTACTTTGGGATTTGCTGCTGCTACAAGGCCAGGCAGCTATTTTCTATGTTTACATAAACTACCCAGTGACTTGAATAGTTTTCTTCAGCATCAAAATGAGGGTCATAAATGTTTAATACCATGATTATCAGACTTAGTGGAGCTACTTTAAAAATAAATTTATGTTAGAAAGCACTTCAGGTGATATTTCAGCTTATAAAGTTTGATTTCACAGATATGTGCACTCATATCAAAGGAGGGGCTGGGAATGCAAGCACACTGCTTGGTGTCATTCACTAACATCCAATGTTTTAATTCATAAAAAGGAGTATCAGGGCAGTGAAATAACCATTAACCATATAAACATTACATGCTCTGCTTTTGAGGACATCACCAAAACCTGGCAGTCAAGTTAACTGTGCCCCTAATTAGGTTAAACTCAAAAACTTTGTAGCTTTAACACAATAAGTTAAATAGATATTTTTCAAATCACACTTTTTTGGGCAGAGAGAAAAGTAAGCTATTGTCTGTAGTCGCACAAATGTATTTGGTTTTGCTGAAAAGGTTTTTTAATTTTTTTGCATGGGTGTGTATGTCACCTCTGGAATTTAGGAGCAAGCCTCAAGTGGACGCTTGGGGAACTTAAGTTTCTAGCTTTTCTGCAAGTAGAGCAAGTAAGTGTAACCCCCAGCAGCCTCAGCATAAAGCAGTCTGACTAGGAGTTGCATGGCATGAAAAACGATGCAGACAGAAAACGTCATCAATGCACAAAAGACCACTCTCTGCACAGTCGCGGCACTCTTGCCACCACTCTCTGTGTGCCCTCTGCGTTTGTGTATAAACACTCGCTGTCACTTTTGTTGCCTTCAACGCACCCAACTTGATTGAGTTTTGTCACTCAGGGGGTGGGCACTGAGTAGACAACCCCCTAGAACACCTCCGTTGTGATTGGTCACTGAATGAACTACTGTCAGGTCAGAGACAATCCGAGGCAGAAAAGGGCGGGTCACTATGGCGACAGGATTAGGCAGCAGGATTGAATGAAAACTGAGCTAAAATTGAGATGCAGAGAGTGGTCTTATTGAGTGCTGATTATGTACTTTATGTGTGCAGGATTTTGACACTGGACTGAAGCCATAGAGTTGTTCCAAGACAAGCTTAGGCCCACACTAGCTACAAGTTTTACAAGGGTCATAAGCCTACTCTGTAAATTTGAAAGGAATTCTGCCTTTCAGACCCTGACTTGTGGATGATACCAAAGGCGACAGACCAGCATATTACTACTGTATGACAGCAGTGGGTTTCACACCAACACACCTCCACTAAATCTGGCACAGTTTTTCTTCCTGTCCTTCTATGAGGGTATAATCTGTCACATATTGGAAGCCTTGACAGAAGTGTGAAAGAAACACACAAAAATTGCCTCAGGGGAACCCATGAACACCCTAACCACAAACAGACCATGTCAAACTTCACACAACAGGTAATTTTTGCAGAGCCAATATCACAACAAAGAGGTAAAAGTTTAGCTTGAGTTACTTCAAATGAGATAATGCTGTCACAGGCCTTTCATGTCCCCAACCCAAACACTTTGTGCTTCTTAGTGCAGTGACAGGCGTGAAAAACCACTTTGATGATGACGTCACAACCGTCTAATCTTATTGCTTATTTCTTTTCCCTGCTTTAGGGCATTTCTGATACATCCTGTCCAAAAAACAGTTCAGTGCAAACATGTTACAAAGCAGTGCATTCACAGGTGAGGTTTTAGAAGTTGATGCATCTTATTCTGTCGTAGTAGTAGTGAGGGTGTTATCCAGGTCAAGCAAAGATGTTAAAACCACACTCTACATGTCATTATACCTTATGATTGGGGCTTTGTGTGATGTACTTTTGTGCTGCTTTAATAACTGCTGTCAACATAAATCTAAGCTATGATATGTAGTGTTTCATTTTTACCTTGGAGTAGATGGATAAGGTTGGATAGAAAAAACATATCTGTCAAATAAAGCAGGATTTCTATTTAATATCCATTAATCTATTTAACTAGCAATACAAACAGTGAGTTCCCAGGATAGCAAATTATGAATGAATGAATGAATGAATGAATGAATGAATGAATGAATGAATGAATGAATGAATGTGTGGTTCTTGCTTACAGTCTGTAGCCCATAATGGTGGAATAAAATATTTTCTCATGAAATCATCACGACAAAGGGGTTTACTTTATATAGATAATGCTGCGTGATAGTATCAAATAGAGAACAGCTGGTTTGAGTTGTTTATTCTAAAATAGACTATTTCTTTAGCACTTTCTCTCGTCCTCTGACCAATCAAAGCACTTTTACATCACTGTCATACTCTGAAAGCAGAGGCTGCTGTGCAAAGCCAATCAGTTTTAACTAATCTCACTCATATACTGATGATATAGCATTTGGGGCAGTTTCAGGTGAAGTGTGTTACTTAAGAACACTCCGGTATGTGAACCTAGGATTTGAACCCTGAACCTTTGGATTGAAAGAGAACTGACTACCACTGAGTCACTGTAAAAGCATGGTAGGAGTAGAATTTAAGATTATTGATCAATATCTAAATACTTCAATGAAAGCTCAGTGACTCTCCACTGTGTTTTAATGTACTGCTGGAGAATTTGATAAACTGACATTCAACATTTTTCTTATTGAAATAAAACTGTTCCTTCCCCTGAAAATATCAACCTCAAATCAGCACTCAACATCCTATATAGTTTGTATATTGAGAATATTTACCAAAGTCACATAAAAAAAAATTAGCATTTGTGATCTGAAAGCAACAATTATTTGGACCCGGATAAACATTTGGGGGCTAAGTTTTCTTTGACAGTGAGCTATGCTGAAATTAATAAACTGTGAGCACCACACTGTCACCAGAGGTATCATAAAGCCTGAGATCCAGTTAGTTTCACAGTCTCATTATTTTTAGACTAAGATTTGTTCTTACATTGCATTGAAGTAATTTGTCTGCTCTAAGTCTTATGGTGTTGGTTCAAAAAGGAAAGAAAAAACATCTATACAACAGATTTAATGTACTAATGCCTTACAGTTTCCTGTTACACTTAGACGGGATAGATTTCCTTTGCTCAGTTTTCTATTTTCATTATTCCTAACTCACTTTTTGTCGGCACAGTACTTCCTTCCTCACCCCAAGCAACGTCTAACTGTGTGTACTTTTTGCATGTCTTCAGGCTCAGTTTTGGGTATGGCTCTCTTTAGTGCAGAAAATTTCATTAGAGTCCTGACAGAAAAGCCGACAGTTTTTTCAGATTGGTTCACTGTTTCTGTTGCAAAAGGTAACTTAATATTTTATCCTTAATGAAGGCATATTTCATGGCAAATGCATGATCACCCGGAGTCTGCCTCACCTTATTCAAATCATATGTTAAACAGTTGGAACAAGTGATACCCTCACATTTTATACAGTGTGTGCATGAATGCTGGAAGAGTTGGGCAAACTACAAGCACTTTCAACTCTGAGTGCCTCTTTTGGTAGATTTTCCTGATCTCTGCTTCACAACAGAAATGTGGACACTGCAGTGATACACCTATCAGTACCTGAAGAGAACTCTCCCCTCTCTCTCTCACACACACACACACACACAGACACACACACACACACACACGCACCACACACACACAATGGGAAGACATGCAAACCGCACATAGAAAGGTCCCATTCAAAACTCAAACCAGGACCACACCTCCATTTGGGTACAGTTAAGCTTACAGAGGGACTCCAGACCTGTGTTATTTGTAAGATTTTCTGAATGATAATGTTCTGTTAAAGTGACTGCGAGGAAAATCTATATGAAGTGGATTGCAGCGACTCCCTTCAGCTACAGGACTCATGCAAACTGTAGTCATGGTCACTTTTTTTTCTTTTTTCAAGACAAATTTTTACTGGATACAGTGCAATGAGGTAACGTATTTGTCAATGGTTACGTAGTGCTGTTGTTTGAAACATGAAAACGAGCACACTTTGGGGGTTTGTACCATAGTCTAGTAGCCTGCTACATTTGGTGCAACTCATAACGTATCGTACTGTGTAACATTAGTCATGTCCTGTCAGTGCTCATCTACTGAGCAGAGAAAATATAACCTGGCTCTTCCTTTTATTGATAGACTCTAAAGTTTGAACAGATCACTGCAGTAGGATTTCTGCATGTGGGTTGAAATGAACCTTGTCATAAACAGCTTAGCTCATGCTTTAGCCTTTAACCTGTGTTTTAGCCTTTAGCTTGTGCTCTATCACTCTCCCATTTTGCTTTCTTCTGCTTGTCTGTCTCTTTCCTGTCAGGCAGCTCAGCTTCATGTTCCATCATTAGTACTGTAGATAAATCCAAGAAATAGTTTTTGGCAGAGAAAAACACACTGCAAAACTTAGTCAGCAGGCATGGTATTCCCACAGAGACCTCGACTTGCCATGAATAAATCCGATCCAGCCCTGTCCAATTTAGAAGCTGGGGATTCGTGTTTAGTAATAATCTATTTTGGTGCTGATAATCTCATTTTTTCGGTATTATGATCTGGCATTTCTCTAGATCTGAAACTTTTTCAAAATCACCTCGAAAGTCCTCACATTCCCTTAAAAATAAAATTAGTAAACAAAAGAACCTGCAATATTGCACTACATTAACAGCCCATTTTCAATATGCAGGAAGTTCAGTCTAAAATGAGGCTAACCCTGTTGTTTGATTTTTCCCAAAGAGGAATGTTAATAAACCTTTTTTATGTTGAAGTCTTGAGGGCTCAATGAATGTGAGATGCCACTTCTACTTTCACTCGTAAGCAGTATCATAACTAGACAGTGCAGTAGCATGCTATAATATGCTGCAGCTTAAAGCTTGGGCAAAATATCACTGTAAAAAAAATTACAGTAACTTCTATTCAGGTTCACAAAAATTTTTTTTACTGTGTGAGATTGGAGTAAGCACAAATGTTTGGCAATATATAACAACAATGGTGTTTCTGTGTTTCTAAAAATAGGGTTAATTTTTCCTCATCGACCCATTTATTCCTGGATGATTATTTGGTGACCAAGTATGCAACAGAAATCCTTTCCCATTGGCTCTTTTCTATTTTAGCATATCCACTTCCATGCTAACAAAGTGCAGTGTTTAATAATTGGATCCCACCACCAGTGTGTCTGTTAGTGGCGCATGGAGAGGAAGAAAAACACAGCCACTCTCACTGCATCACGATCTGGTGTTCATTTACAGTTCTGAACACAGTCTGTCCACCTGGTTTTGATTTTACAGCCTGCATGCTGGTCAGAGTTGCCTTGTTTTATTGGAAATCTTGTTCATATATCCCCTGGCCAGTCCTCGCCAACCTCTGACAGCTCCCATGGGGCTCATGGGTACATCCTGGAAGCAGTATGCTGGGCACTATGTACACGGATGCTGCATCCCAACATGACACTCATGGAGTTGTTCAGCAGTTTCTGTTATGTTTGTGTATTTAGTCACTTGTGGTTCCACATAAGATAGAAGGGGAGGTTTTTGTCATTGAACTGTAACGGACTGATGGAGTTTGATTTTCATGTCAGCAGTCAGTCGTCCTGGTGCCGTGTGTGACTCAGCATGACTGTATGCTTTTATCAAGGCTGTGCACTGACAGAGGATGAGTTGTGTTGCATATGTTGCTTACACAGGAAGGCAACTCCTTAGTTGTGGAACAAGACCTTCTGCTACAACCTCTGTTTTTGATTCAGAGCAAACCACAGTGGAAATAGCATGAAATACATACGCCAGGTACTATGTATAAAGTATGAAAGCCGAGAAAGATCTGTTTTTTTCTAGCTTTCAGTCTCGTTAACTTCTACAAAGAAAAATAGTCAAATAAAAAGTGAGCACAGACTCTAAACAGATTTGTAAAGGGAGCAGATAGCTAAATCTCCTGCTGGTACCCCACTGTGCTGCCATATAACAGGCGAACAGAGGCTGTAAATGGCCTGCCCATATATTGAAAATGACACAGTTGTTAAGATAAGGCCAAAAAATCTCATGTGATTACAATGGCTGTTGAAGTTAGGAGATATCCTGGCTTTGCAGGGGTGGCGGCAAATAAGAAAACAGACAAACAAACAAAAGCATCCTATTCCAGATTGTATACTTAATGGAGAAATGT
Organism: Thalassoma bifasciatum; assembly: GCA_008086565.1. Taxonomy (NCBI): domain Eukaryota; kingdom Metazoa; phylum Chordata; class Actinopteri; order Labriformes; family Labridae; genus Thalassoma; species Thalassoma bifasciatum. The sequence goes on along the minus strand of RPOG01000543.1, from coordinate 83,005 downwards.
GGTTTCGCTTTTGTGGTTCTGCTTTGTGGTAATATATCTTATAATAATTCACAATATATATTCATAATATATTCATTTTGAGTTGAAAAAAAAGCCCCTCTCATGATGACAAACATTTTTTTTTTTTTTTTTTTTTTTAGTCATACCATTTTCAATTTGTTATTTGTCTCCAATACAAGACAAAAAATGTTTTCAGCTTTCTCACATCAAAATAAAGTATTTATAAGGTCTGCATGTCAGACTTTCATGAAATATATGTACTTTGAATAAACAGAACTTTCACAAAGCTTACAGTATAAATCAATTCTCTTAGTAATGCTATGTCTATCCTGTGCTTTTGCTGTGAATAGAACATACTAAATTATCTGAGTCCCCACAAAGTCTCACAATACAATACTCTGGCAGGAACAACTCAAACCCATTTGAGATGTGAAAAAGTAAATAACAGCCTTGGACTTAGCCGGGATAGACCCTGACACTGAGTCGGTGCTTTACATCAAACATAGCGTTTCTTTTTCCTTGACATGGATCACTATCCTGATGCAGAGCTGGCATTCTGTTCTGATTTAGACTAATAATTTATTGCATCTGGCATCAGGATCTGCACAACAAGACCAAAGGCACAGCACAAGCTCTCAAAAAGAACCTGATATTTCTGCTCCTTAATCAGTTTAAGATGACCCTCTTCTTGGTGGAAAAAGCTCTATTTGTGAGATCTAGCAGACAAAACATATTTCTCGACCTACAAAGCCATTAATATAGACATAATCATAGGGCTCTTCAAGAGGATTTTACCCTCTGACAGGATTTCTCTCTCGTGAGTGCCTGACTCTCTTCAAAGCCAAAGTGTGACTTACAAATGACTCGCTGCGAATGAGTGACGGGGGACATGAGAGATGGCCGGCATCCCCTCGGCGGAATATTAATTTTTGCTCAAAGGCTTTCAAAAGACCTAAGCACACACATTGAACATACCAGACCACCCTCTTTTTACCATCAAGACAACTTTTAATGTCGCATGAATTTCAAGGGCATGATAATCTACTAAACAAAATGATAAGGTTTGTCTGATTATTAAAAATATGCTCTAATGGGAATAAATAAAAAAGCAGCACAATGGCATTTGACTTATCATTTCTTGCAGAGGATCATTTTACAGTACACTTTGCAAGACTCAGCAGATCAAAATGAAGTGAGACTCTTCAGGATGACAAAGAGAATAGTAGACTAGCTTCCTGGCCATCAAAGCAAGTTCGGAGCTGCCCTTTGAAAAACAATGGTGCAACAGCTAATGCGGCTCATTGAAACGCTCGGCTGGCCGTGAATGGCCACAATTCCCCACGTTAAAAGACATCTTTAGAGTCAGACTTAGCGGAGGTGAGACTGGCACTTCTACTGGCGCCTGGCCTCACCTGCTTGCCTTACTTCACCAGCATCAAGCCATGTATCTCCTCTCACGCCAACTGTATACACACATTTGAGCTGCCAAATACACTCTTTCATTTTCCATTTATTTATGTGCCTGATAGTTGAGCCTGACATTTCTGATGCCTTATCTTTGGGAAAAGCAATTTTTAAACTGGCTTACAAATTGTCAGAAAGATGTTTGTACTAAAAGTGTGGCACACTGTCTTCTGGTAAACAAAAAGTAAGAGATTGTGCAATAATTAAGCATAGTAATGTTATACTCTGGAAAACTGAATATGAAATATTTCTGTTAAATTAAAGTATACAACGTGAATCAAAGTGTGCATTTTAAATTGTATGTTTATAAGTACAGCCTGTGTGTGGAAAGATGTCTGTGTCGGCTAACCCAAAAAAAAAAAAAAAAAAGCGGGAGCAGTGAGCTGTGGGCCATAGACTTAAGGCAGCTCTCCGCTGAATTACACAGCTTGCTGAGATCCACTGAGGCTGACCCCACTTGCTGAAAGCAAAAACACAAATAAGATCTTGTTTCTACGTGCTGTGAGCTCTGAAAACAGCTGTAGTTCTAGAAATATCTAGTTTGATTTCATTAACCTGTTTCCCTCAAGTAAGGTGTATACATTGTTTTTATTTCGGTATAAACTAGGAAGAAAATTAACAGTTGTTCTTTCATTGTATCAAGTACAAGAGGAAAAGGGTATCCACTGATTGTACTTTGGCCTTCCGCTTTTTTTTAATGAACTCTTCAATTTCTCCTGCGCAGAGCAATTTCTGTTGTTCCATTTTTTAGATCCTACATAAGACCTGGATCATGACGGCAAACATCCAACAAAGCCAAATATATCTGAATTGATGTTTTCATATTTACCTAGCTGCAAATGAAGCATTAAAATGAGTATAATGTCTTCCAGTTGCACCCTGGTCTGACCTTTAATGTGGGAAATTAAGCTCTTAACTTGAAAGACGCAAAAATGTTGGGAGATGAACAAAAGCAAAAGCAAATAGGAACTTAACAAACAAGATGGTATTTTAAACACTGACCTTTTCTTTTAAGCGCAGCACAGATATGAGGTTAAGCTTCACATACAGTAACTTTCCACTCTTTTTAAAGTTTTTCCCGTCAGCAAAGGATGAATGTTCAGCAACAGAGTGTGGGTTGATTTGCTAACATTATGAAATAAAATATAACAATCAGCAATTATTCAGGGTCAGTGGCTTGTTAATGTTGCTGTACACTAACTGCACATGCCTTCCCTGTGGTAGGTCCATCAAACCAGCATCAATACTCCCACCTACTGGACAAATCTATTCACTGTGCAGTCCCGCTGTCCTGTTTCCCCCTTTTCAGCCTTCCACCGCCCACCTAGAGGCTCCTCTTCCTGCTGCAGGAATGGTAAAGTGATCTGTGGGTCCCTAAGTGCTTTTTGCTGTCAGTGGTGTTGACACGGGGTGCAATAGAAACCGAGCTGAAGCCACCTCAATGGGGAAGACCTGTTGGACTGCACAGACAGCACGAGTAGACTGCATACCCTTTCACTTGAAGCGGACTCAGATCTTTCCTACTTTCATTTTAATTTTTGTTTCTTTTAACCTATTTTGGATGCTCTTTATTCCATTATTTACTCATTCATTTATTTTGCTTGACAATGCAATAATCTTTGTTTGAAGTATTTTGTGTTTTTGTTTTTTTCATAAGGGTTTTAAAATTGTAACAGTGCTCGAGTTCATTTTTCTTTTTACAAATTAAAGTTAACTTTCAGACATCTGCTCCATCACTGCTTTCAAGGACTGACTGAAAATGATGATAAATGGTTAGTATTGTAAATGTGTGTTTTTGTTTCCATCAAGCTCCATCCTGGAAAACAGACATATTTCAAGGCCCTGTAGGCACGATAGACTGTATGGGAAAATCCCCCCTAACTGTTGGAGGAAGCCGTGGACACAAACAGAGGAGAGTTGGGGACTACCTGCTGTTTAAACAGATAGCAGGGCCTGTGTGGCCATGGCAGCAAAGGCCCCTGAACTTCGCTCCACTTCAGATGTTTAAGAGTCCCAGTGAGGGCATTGCAGGTCTCTTGAGAAATAAGCAACTACTTGGCCAGAACAGCCTTTGGATCCCAGCATCGACCGCCAGCGGCGAAGCACAAGCCTTCTGCTGATTGGTTCGCAGACATGCAGAACATCCTCAAGGGAGCTGATGCTTGGGTGGTTCAGGAGATTGCTAAGCAGCCGCACAATTAGCTCAAATAAGCTTGTGAAGAATGACTTAATTAATGAGTGTACAGATTAAACAGAATATCTACAAGTTTTTAAGCTCAAGCATTAGTATATGGAAGTATTGCTACAAACAGGAATATATCGCCTTTCATTAAAATATCATTCAAGTTCATGAAAAATCAGCAGAATTACCATAGATGCCAGTGATTTATTGTGGGGTTTCATCAAATAGAACTCAACATTGAAATCAAAACTACATATTTTTAAAAAGAAGAAAATTTAAAGCAAAGTTCTGTAGAATTGTACTGGTTAGGCACCTGTGGCCCTGTGAGAAGGAGCTTTGAACTTTGTACGCTGTGTGGGGGCTAGAGATCATGACTCTTTCCAAACACGGCCAATGACTGTCTAGGGATTCAGAGGAGCTGTAGTAAAAATAGATGCAAAACCAATACCTGCACAGTCACTGATGCAGCCCTCTGTGTGGAGACAGGAACGATTCAGCATGAATGATCTACTTCAGCTAAAAAACGAACATTTAATTCAACCAAATAAAGGAATTATGAAAACCCTCTGATGAAAATTTGGAATATAAATCTCCCCTTGTGACGGACCAACAGAAAACGGACTTTTTGATGCGTGGCCACCTCAGACCTGCATGCCCACCTCTGCTCATTTTATTGCTCCTGTTTCTGGTTCACAGGAAATCTAAATTTATTTAGAGACTTGTGTTAGTGTCAATAAGCAAAAGCAGTAATTGAGAACCACCCAACCTCACCTCAACAGTACCCAGTTGTTTGAGCAAGTCCCTAACCCCTGCATTTCCTCAAAGTGACTGTGCTTCTGGGCTAATCATAATATATTAACCAAGCGTACAGGAAACCATGTCCCACTGTGCAGATTAAATTGCCAAGTATGTCTTTCAGTTTTTAAAGGCCATTTAAGGTAAAGGGTTTTTTTGACTGGTCTATTTGTTTGTGGATGCCACACACCCACAGTCACTGTTGAACACAGCTGCTTTCACCCTAAAACTTCAACTTTAAAAGAAACAATTTTATAGAGATGTGGTGACATCATTTACACGAATTTATTGTTTAGAATCCAAGAACGTCCTGCTGTATATTTGATTTGGCTTTGGGCACCTCAGCTGACCAATACATCACATGCCCCGGGCTACGAATATTTAATGTAGAATCTCCAAAACTCACAAATGCAGTGTGACCAAATGTTCCAGAGATGTACCAGTATACTAAACAGGCCATATATCTCGCTCTCTCCTCTCCAAACAGAAATAGAATTTGCTGAATTGTTTGATAAATTTGGTCTAGGTTTTCCAGCCGTCCTTATTGGAGCTCCTACTGTTTTTCTGGCTGTTGGTGGCCTAAGCCCTAATCACCCTGCGTTCCCTCAGAGGCCATAAATTACTCCGATGAGATGGTGCTTTGTGTTCCTTCTGCTGGGGAGCGGGGCGAATTCACAGCGCTGTGTTTTGACAACCCGTACTTTAAATCATTGTTTTATGACAGATGGGAAAACTTCTGCACTTTCACCGGCCTGATTTATGTTCATTTGGGTCTGGAGGACACTATAATTTGCAAGTAATGTGAAAACAGATGGATAGAGAGATACCAAAGGGTAACACTGACCTGTACATTCTCAGTGCAGCTTGAAAATGGTATCCATATGCTGTGAGAACTCTTCCAGTAACATCTCCATTACTGTGTGTGCATATGGGTATGTGTGTTTGTGTGTATGCCACACAAAAGATGAATGAGAAAAATTTGTACTAGGGCACGTTTTTGTTGCAGTAAGTTCGTTATTCTACAGAATTACGGAGAGCATTTATCAACAGTTACATCAGTTTTACGATATGATACATGCACACTGGCTATTTTTCTATAAGAGCTGATTCAGTTCGAAAGTAACAGTAAAACTCACACTTTGATGATATGACCTTGGTTTACAATGCAGCTTCACATTTCCAATGAGGCATGAAAAATGGAAGTGAAATAATTTAAGCCATACAGGACCAGATTTCCTCTCTGGTCAGATGTCAATTCCAAGAAATTACAAAGATGGTCTGCTTCATTTCCACTGCCTCAGGTCATATAGTAAGGTCATGCACAGATCGCTAAACAAAGCTGATTTTCTGATCTTGTCTGCACATCTAAATCACATCGGACACACTCTGTGGGGCAGGTTCCAGTATCACCACCAAAGACTGGCTTCAGATGGCAGCTAAATGGGATAAGGATGGGGTAAAGAGAGTTTTTTTCAAATAAAATAATTCTAATGGGCTTTTCTAAACATAGTGGATATTATTGCAATGTGATACCTGGCAGTTATTGAAGAACTATAATGTTATGTTTGATTTGCCAAACCACATCTATTTGTACATAAATTATATCTGGCGAGAGGTAGACAGGTTGATATATCTCATTCGCTCTTCTTTCTGGCAGACAACCAGCATATGTAAGGTAACCTGTGAGGAAACAGAAATCTCAAAATACATCATGCACAGCCAGGGAGCCCTGGAAGACTTTTGTTTTACGACTTTTCCAATGAGGCAGGACAGTATGTGAGTGAGCAGTGTCTGGCGCAGCCATTGTATTCCAGTGAGGGGGGGACCACCCACATGAAGTCGGTGATGAAGTAAATACTGTTGCAGGGCCACGTCCCCTCCCCTTGCTTGCAGGGTAAATGGCTGGGCTCTGCTATCTCAGCTTGTCTCCAGATCGCAGGGCATGAGATGGAGAGGGCGATCACGTCAGCGCTCCCCATCCAGCTGTGAATCCCTCCCTCTTTGCCCTCCCCCTGCCCTGGTCAGGAAGCTGGCTAATAGTAGTCAGTGTCTCTGGGCTTGGTTTGAACTTGGCACAGCCCCATGTCTTTTAAGCTGGAGACAAACCGCTTACGCCCCTCTGGAGCCGAAGGCAGAGTGAGGCCCAGAGGGAATGAGGTGCTTACTGACGCCTGTGTCACAGGATGACGCCCTCAGTTTCCTCCCCTTTCATACAGGACATCAAGCAGAATGCAGCATGATACCGTCTGAAACAGTTGCTAGCCTTTCCTTGAGAAGCAATGCTGCAATCAAAGAGCTAATATAATGTCGAATAGTGGAATAAAACAACCAAATCTCTTGAGTCCTACATACCAAAGCGTTTTAATCACATCCTCCCATTTTGTTTATTTGGGCTGTTTGAACGTCAAACTTTTCAAGGGGGAATATATCCCAGGAGGACAGGAAGAAGAAGAAAATGTATTTTCACGTTTGTTTCATACAAACACAAACTTTCCTCTCTTACTTTGGCTGGTTACAGCCACCTCTCCATTTGTTTGACGCCATCATGTAATCTTCCTGCTTGTTTCTTCTCTGGTAATGGACTGTAAGAGTCCATCAGGCAAATCCCTGTCAATCAGCTCTATGGGTGAGGATGAATAAAGCGGAAAGGGCTTCATTTCTGTGTCCCCTACATGAGAATCATTCCAACCATGTTCCACCTTGGTCCTTTTTCTTGAAAAGTGAACCCACGAAAGCCACAGAGGGAGAAACGTCCACTGACATGACAGTTAGTGACAGTTATGTGAGGAGGCTGTTCCTACAAATGGGCGCTTTATTGGTCTTAGATGATAGCATCAACCACAATGTCTTTTGCTTTCATAATGATTTACTGCTGCCTGGTGGGATGAGCTCAGTGAAAATGTGTGGTTGGCTGCCAACTGCACTTTTTCCTCTGTTTCCTTTTGGTCTTTGTGGGCCCTGGAGGTTTTTTAACTGTTATAGAGCCATTTGAATTGGAGGCCAGGCAGTTTAAAGCTGTATTTGGCACAAGACCTCACTGCGTCTCCAAAAATAAGAGAGAGCAGGGTGAACATATTTGTCCATGTCTGTGTGTGTGTGAGAGAGAGAGAGAGACGGACAGACAGACAGTGTAATACTGGTACAGTAAATCTGGTATCTAAAAATACAAACAGGCATTTTATGTACACTTAGAACATACAAATTTGAGATGGGCTGTCATGTCCTCTCATTAAGCGCTTTATATTGACCATGCACACCATAATTTGTATATTTAGCCAAGCTTTTTGAATGCTAAGAGAGTAGATATGACAATTATACGAATTTATAAAGCACATTTGCACCGCAGAGTTAAAGTTTCTGCACCAGCTGTGGTTCCCTACCTGCAGCTGTTCCTGCCGCTTGCAATCTTGAGGAAATGTCTGCAAAAAAACAGAGCCCTGACCCGGCCACCACTGTTGTTTTAAAGGAGGAGAGGTGAAGACCTTCCTCCTGAGGGACCAGTGCTCTGACCTGAGGACCAACAGTCGGGGACATGAACCACAAAGAGCATGTGGAGGGCTTTCTTTATAGGGAGCATCAGCTGGAGGGCAACATGTGGCAGCAGGTGAAAGAAATGGATTCTTCCAGAGAAGAAAGACCCTATATCCAACTAGTGGTGTGCTATATTACAAAATTTGGTATTGATCTAATACCAAGTAAAGGGCCAGTATCACCAAAACCAATACCAATATCAGGCCAAAATTGAAATATTTTTTTTACATAGAAAAGTAGTGTGTCCAAATTAATCAAGAATAACACACAACCAAAAAAAGTAATGCTTCTGTTCATGAATGAAAGGAAATAACTAATTTTTCAACCCGAAAATAATAATGTGCTTTAATTTTTCTGCTTTGTTTGCTAAACAGTAGATTTGAGTTTTCATGTACATCATTAATTATTATATTCCAGCATTAAATGTATCATTCTGATCAAACAACTTGCACACACTAGTACAGTAACCATTACAAAAACACAATAATTATAGATCAGCAATAAACTGACGGTTTTAAATATTGATCTCATCACGCATCATCTCATCAATATATCAGTATTTTAGATTAGTCCGCCCACCACCACATCCCATCATGTATTCCTACTTTAAGATGACAGTGGTTGACCTGATTGTTACAAATATACACTACCTTTTTCCATACTTTGTATTTATCACAGTCTTAACATGTTTGATATCTTTCACTCTGTGCTCCAAGGTAAAAAAAAATATGTCATGGAATACAATCCAGTGAAATATAGAGGTGTTGAGTACACATGCCTGTCTCCTGCTTGTGCTGATCAGGTGTCAGTGATATGGCTTTTGCGACCTCTAGTGGTAACCCTGTTACCTCCATGTAACTGTGCCATATGGAACAAGTTTACATCAGCGGTTAAATATGCCACACCACACGATATTGGGCATGCTGTGCAGAAGTTGTGGCAACCCCTACCTACAAATCATATGATCTAAAAATTTGTTGCACAAAGCCAACTCTTTTGTTTGCTTATTGTAGGGAATCGTGTAGCCAGGGTCATATTAAGGGAAGTGAGCTGAAGCCAAGTCTAAACATTGTATTTATTACCATAATATCCAAGCTGCTCCGTATTTTCCTGGCATGACTCACCTCTATGACAAAGGATCCAAACGCATAAATTAGCCGGTAATTGTTCTATTTGGCTCCAAATAGGAAAACTGACATAATGTATGGTCGACGTGTTTGAGGGTTGTTCTGCAGCATGCTGCAGTTACTTCAGCTTGACAGACTTCATGTCCCCCTTTTACCACCCTGACTGACCCTTTTAATCAGTAAGCATGAGGAAAGCCGCAAAGCCACTTCTGTCTGTCCCCTCACACTAAATTTTATGACTGATGTTCTGAATACAGAAAAGCTGCCCAGGCTGAGACCGCCTACCTAGGCAGAGACAAACAGAGCCCTGTTCATCTCTGTTTTCTCTGGCCACCCTGAACCCACTGCTGTTACATCATCCATGATTTCTCTTTCAACAGGAAAGTACCATTTATGCTGCATTCGCCCTCCCTTGTAGCGCATCAGATAGTGATCACACCATGTAAAGCCATTTATGTGGAGATTTTTTCCTGGTGACCACCCGTGCTTGAGCTTATCCCAGGCCTGAGGCCAGCTGATGACTTTTCCAATCCTCTCTCATAGGCTGGTAAGCAGACTGGAGCAGACAGGCCCAGTCCAGTAGCCTTTTGAGCCCCAGACCTCAGGCAGAGCCCAGTCTCTCAGTTCCCAGCTGTCATGTTTGTTCTTCTGCACCTTGACTCCTGTAAGAGTATACCATGTGACACACAGGTCAAAGGGAAAGGAAATGGCAATCCCAGCTGAGGACAAGGATATAACCTATTAACTGTCTCATCTGTGGAAAATGGATCACTCAGTGAGTCCTCTCCTCTAACTGGTGGCTGATTTCCCTTCCTACAGGACGTTGCCTGATTCTGTACAGGCCAGTGAGAAATTAAGCTCTCTGCTGCCTGGGGGGGGGTGTTCACATGCATATGTTTCTTATAAAAACAGAGATAAGATCTAGTTTAAGTACAGAATCGCATACTGTGATCTTTTTCTATAGTATACTACGCACTTGCATGTTTTGTATGCCAGATAATTGCTGTTTTTAATGAAAGGAGATAATGCAATGAACTTTTTCTTGTCTTACTGTGGGTTTCCTACAGCAGATTGGAAGCTACTGCCTTCCAAATAAAAGCAGGAATTCAGCAGTGATTTATGAATATTTAGACAAGTGGTTAACAGAGAGATGTTGGATTATGGAAATACTGCTTTCAAGTGAAATACACAGAATACGTCATGTGGGCTTCAGTGACCACTTAAATCTGTTGGCAGTCCAACTCTCCCTTTCAGCTGTCAGAACCACAGCTCTACTTTTCACTCCTCACACTGAATATTTGAATCCTTATGAACTCATCAGTTATACTTGTGAGTTCGACTGCCTCACATGAGTGACACAATGCCCCACAAATCCACCATGGGGGGGTAACAGAGACTGGAAAAGTATTAACTCAACTTGGATCACTATCGCGCAAGAAAGAGAAGCCTCTAAACTGGGTGTCTCAACCAATTTCTAGAATAAGCTGGTAAACACTATGTGACGTTGTTTTATTGGATACTTAATCTGCAGTACGGGGACAAAGAACTCAGATGCACTTTAGGTTATGAAACATACATGACTGACTGTGGCTGATCTGCCCTCTGATGTGGTGAAAAGAAAGGCATGGAGAGTCTGAGGACGTCACAGACTGCAGAGAGATGGCCATCTGGCCCTCCTCCTCCCTAACCCCCATCATTCAACAACACTGAGGGGCTTTTCTCATCATGGAGGTGGAAGAGCCACGAAATGACCAAGGGTCAGTCTAACACACAGTCATGAATTTTTCACCACCATATTTTTCTTTGGGTAAATAATCTGACTGAGTGTTGCCCAGATGGTAGCTTGTAAATCTTGGATCTGAAAATAAATACTTCTCAAAACAGAAGATGGTTTTGGGGGGGGTCCCCCTGCCAAAAAGGAACAATTGTTTACTTTCTAGGGACTTCACCACAAATGTGCAACCAAAAAAGACTGTTTCAATATTAGCTTTATTCCAGAAAAAGAGCAAATGAGAGGAAGGCTTTTTGCTCTGAATACATCTGTAAGGAGTTCGAGGATTCTAAGTAGCTCAGTCACATTGCTTTTCATTTTTATTTCAGTGAACTTTTAATGTAGCATATACATTTAGACTATACTATTTTGGGATTACTCTGCAGTTTTACTCATTGAACCACTTGACTTGGCTTGGCTAGGATGAATTGGAGCCGAGTGATATTATAAAAGATATTACAATCAAAGTTGAACACAAAACATGTTCGAAAAGCACAACAGAAAATGCATCTGTTTTTATATCATACCCACATCCGTAGTTACAAAGTGGATAGTTGAAGTCACTGTGAGGGCTAGTTATTTTCCTATGTGCATAGATAAAGCCGGTAGGGCTTATGGTTTGTCAGATTTGCTGAAGAGTTGTTCTAGGATATCACCTTATGCACCACATGCTAATTTGCCTCAAAAACTTTGGGGTACAGCGTCATTATCCCACAGTTAACAGTAGATCTATTGCTTCCTTTATGAAGCTCTTTCTGTTCTTTATTTCCAAACAAATGTGGCTCTATGAGACCTTGAATGCTCCCGTTTCTATCAGAATAAAAAGTGAATACCAGGTTTCTCACATATGGCATGTAGGGGTGGTGAAAAAAGTTGATAATCGATTAATCGCGATTATTAAATGGTTGATTACGAATCGATTTTAAATTTCCCCAAAATCGATTATGTACATTTTTCTAGTTGAGGCAAGTTCTCCGGTTACTGACTGTCATACAAGACTTAACCACAGGGTGGAGCTGTTACCCGTCTGTAAGAGAACCAGACACGGTGTAACGCAGACTACGTTTACATGCACACCATATTCGGAATAGGGTCCATATTCTGATCAAGGAAATATTCCGAATAAGGTGTTTACATGCTCCACAGAGTGCTGAGCGAACGGAATATTCCCGTTTATGTTAATCAGCATATTCTGAATAAACCCTAGCAGTAGTAGTAGTAGCGTCATGACAAGACGTCATCTAGAGGCGTTTTTTTAAAAACACTGTATTGACATTAGCACCAACTGGTCGGAGATGCTTGTTTATGCGCTATTCTGTGAAATATATCTATCAGTGCAGCTGCTGGTCGTTCAAGACGCGAAAGTTCATTTTTTTCCCGGCCTACATCATAAGTGTGTTTGTTTATTTGTATGTAAATTATACCCTCCTTTTCTTTTCTAGTCGTTTTTGATAAAGAAGTTTCTGATGATTGGGTATAGCCACCGGATCAGATCAGAACAACGGAATGAGAGACTTTGAAAATGCTCCGGTGGATGTAAAAACTTTAAGATCGCTAATTCGCTCATTCCGCTGTCAATCAAAAAGAAATTCCGCCTCAGACAGATCATCCAATCATCACGCAGAAACCCAGCGTCAGGGCCCGCCCACTGCCCCACAGACCCCAGAGACGCTGAGCGGCTGTCTGTGTAAAACACTGTGGATCTGCAGGGATGAATGAGAAATAAGTCGTGACGGTTTCCTGTGATAAGCAGCTGATTCTCAACAAAAGATGAATGTGTTCTAGGTTCTAGCGCATATTTTGTGCACAGTACAGTTTCCTCCTCGCCTCAAAAGTGTACAGACTTTTGCCTTCTCGCAGTTTTGAACATGCGCAGACGAAAGACATCCTTTAACGCAGTTTACTCTGGAGCATATTCCGATTAATGCGTTTACATGACCCAGTATTCGGGTTAATACAGGCATATGCTAAGGGTGTTATTCGGATTTTTAATAATCGGAAAATGAGCTTAATCAGGTTACAGCAATTGGAATAAGGTGTTTACATGACTCCCACGCAAATGTAGTTTGTTTATATTTTTTTAAAACGTTAAAAAGAGTGATAAGGCTACTGTAAAATGTGTGTAAACTTCACATTTGATTTTATTATATAAGTTACCATATTGGTGCAAAGATCTGGTTGTTCTAGACCACTTATTCAGTACTTGACTACTCACAACACAATGTTTTGTGCTCTGTTTTGTTCCGTTTTCTATCATAGCATATATGCTACAGAAAGATTATTGTATTTTCTACTTTATTATGACATTTAAGTTGTTATGAAGGTGCAAGTTATTACTAAAATGAACAAATGAATAGAATTTGGGCATTTATTCACAAGTGTGGATATCTTTTAAACAGTGAAAGACTTCATTTAAAACAAAGTAAAACAAAAGTTAATCGGGATATTACAATTACACTGCAATATTGAAGATGCTGTGACATGTTACTCAAAAGAGAAGTCAAATAATTCAACAACTAACTGATGTTAAATTTAAGATCAATAAACGGCAAAAATCGAATTGATAATCGGCAATAATTGATAATCGATAATCGATAATCGGCAATAATCGAAAATCGGTTGGTAATCGAATCGGGACTTTAATAATCGAATCGAATCGAATCGGGAAATTAGGCCAATTCACCACCCCTAATGGCATGAAACAATTAAAGTAATGATGATCCAAACGCTGGAATTCCCATTAAATTCAGTTTTGTTGTACCATCACCCTTTTTTCTGTTACTTGATAAAACCATCACTCAGATGACACATCTGTATTATTCAGTGCCAGCTATGGGGAGAAGAGAATTTGAAAGATGCTTAAGATTATCATAGAGGTGCCAGTATGTCTTTTACTGGCTACTGGAAGTAGAATGAGTTTACCCACAGCCCATAACTTAAGCTCTAAGAGCAAACACCTTTTAGCTCTAAGATCAAAAAGATTTTTATTTGTCACATGCTCATACAGATGTGTAGTGAAATGTGGAAACTGTTCCACAAGGCAAAGCATTAAACATTCAGAATACTGATATACATATGTACATCGAATAATGAAATGAAATGTTTGAATAAAGAAAATATAGATTGATATAAACAGTTTTTAGAATCTTTGGGCATTTTTTACAGGGTCTCCAAGAGACCAGGGAGGGCATCCTCCTTTTGGGGTTTTAGAATATAGTCACCCTGGAACAACCCTAATGAGATACAACAGAAGTTTAGGGATAAATCCAACAATGGATTATTCATCATCTGATCATAAATCAGAGCAAAGACAATAAACCATAGGTTTTGAAGCACCTTTAGTGCTGTGACATTATTAAATGTACAGATATGACATAACGACAAAAGCTAACTTAGGACATGGTTGTTGAATTAGTAGTTAGCCTAGGGAAGCCCAACTTTTATAAGACATAAGTAAAAATTTAATAACTTTGCTTGAGTTTTGTGGTCCTCTGTGTCTTTTATTTTACTACATTTATCTGCTAGCTTTTATTACTTTTATTATTTTATTTATAGCATCATTTTAGATTGATGCACTTATCTGATTATTTATGGCTAACTGTTGTATGGAAAGGTTTGTTTTAATGTTGTTATGTTTCACTTGGTAGATAAAATACAAATAAATGTGCAGACCATGTAAGACAATTATCTCTTTCCTTCCAGATGAAGAGATAAGTGAACTCAGTCATGCAAGAAATTATTTCCAGTTTTTCAAGAAAGGTCACTAAGGAACCTCAAAGTCCATGAAATGCTGAGGGGAGTCTATTGGCCCTCATGAGGTCTTTTACACGGGTATCCTTACCTTTGATGGAGCATCTGCACCGTGTCAGGGAACCATGGCTCTGTGCCAGCATCTCAGCAGGTGCTGGAGTGTGTTGTAGAAGCATTCATCTTGTAACGAGTACTTCCAGCGGGGCAGTATGACATCCCTGCAGTAGATTTAGAGACACTTTCATTTCTGCTTAGCTCTCCACAAAAATTATCCTGTAAAACAAATACCCAGCTGACTGTGCCCCCTTTATTTCTGAAGTTAACCGCTTCTTTTCAAGACTATATTTGAAGCTAGGGACTTCCTGAAATCATGCTAAAATCATATTTTGGCCTTTTTGGCAAAACATCACAGACATTCCTTCTGTGGTTTACTCTGCTATTGGGTTTATTAGTCTCCCACCTTATAGTAAATGTCAAACTTTGGACATGTCCTGCAGGGTTCNATTTAGACAAGTGGTTAACAGAGAGATGTTGGATTATGGAAATACTGCTTTCAAGTGAAATACACAGAATACGTCATGTGGGCTTCAGTGACCACTTAAATCTGTTGGCAGTCCAACTCTCCCTTTCAGCTGTCAGAACCACAGCTCTACTTTTCACTCCTCACACTGAATATTTGAATCCTTATGAACTCATCAGTTATACTTGTGAGTTCGACTGCCTCACATGAGTGACACAATGCCCCACAAATCCACCATGGGGGGGTAACAGAGACTGGAAAAGTATTAACTCAACTTGGATCACTATCGCGCAAGAAAGAGAAGCCTCTAAACTGGGTGTCTCAAACAATTTAGAATAAGCGAATAAGCTGGTAAACACTACATGACGTTGTTTTATTGGATACTTAGTCTGCAGTACGGGGACAAAGAACTCAGATGCACTTTAAGTTATGAAACATACATGACTGACTGTGGCTGATCTGCCCTCTGATGTGGTGAAAAGAAAGGCATGGAGAGTCTGAGGACGTCACAGACTGCAGAGAGATGGCCATCTGGCCCTCCTCCTCCCTAACCCCCATCATTCAACAACACTGAGGGGCTTTTCTCATCATGGAGGTGGAAGAGCCACGAGATGACCAAGGGTCAGTCTAACACACAGTCATGAATTTTTCACCACCATATTTTTCTTTGGGTAAATAATCTGGCTGAGTGTTGCCCAGATGGTAGCTTGTAAATCTTGGATCTGAAAATAAATACTTCTCAAAACAGAAGATGGTTTTGGGGGGGTCCCCCTGCCAAAAAGGAACAATTGTTTACTTTCTAGGGACTTCACCACAAATGTGCAACCAAAAAAGACTGTTTCAATATTAGCTTTATTCCAGAAAAAGAGCAAATGAGAGGAAGGCCTTTTGCTCTGAATACATCTGTAAGGAGTTCGAGGATTCTAAGTAGCTCAGTCACATTGCTTTACATTTTTATTTCAGTGAACTTTTAATGTAGCATATACATTTAGACTACACTATTTTGGGATTACTCTACAGTTTTACACATTGAACCACTTGACTTGGCTTGGCTAGGATGAATTGGAGCCGAGTGATATTATAAAAGATATTACAATCAATGTTGAACACAAAACATGTTTGAAAAGCACAACAGAAAATGCATCTGTTTTTCTATCATACCCACATCCGTAGTTACAAAGTGGAGAGTTGAAGTCACTGTGAGGGCTAGTTATTTTCCTATGTGCATAAATAAAGCCGGTAGGGCTTATGGTTTGTCAGATTTGCTGAAGAGTTGTTCTAGGATATCACCTTATGCACCACATGCTAATTTGCCTCAAAAACTTTGGGGCACAGCGTCATTATCCCACAGTTAACAGTAGATCTATTGCTTCCTTTATGAAGCTCTTTCTGTTCTTTATTTCCAAACAAATGTGACTCTATGAGACCTTGAATGCTTCAGTTTCTATCAGAATAAAAAGTGAATACCAGGTTTCTCACATATGGCATGAAACAATTAAAGTAATGATGATCCAAACGCTGGAATTCCCATTAAATTCAGTTTTGTTGTACCATCACCCTTTTTTTGTTACTTGATATAACCATCACTCAGATGACACATCTGTATTATTCAGTGCCAGCTATGGGGAGAAGAGAATTTGAAAGATGCTTAAGATTATCATGGAGGTGCCAGTATGTCTTTTACTGGCTACTGGAAGTAGAATGAGTTTACCCACAGCCCATAACTTAAGCTCTAAGAGCAAACACCTTTTAGCTCTAAGATCAAACAGATTTTTATTTGTCACATGCTCATACAGATGTGTAGTGAAATGTGAAAACTGTTCCACAAGGCAAAGCATTAAACATTCAGAATACTGATATACATACATCGAATAATGAAATGAAATGTTTGAATAAAGAAAATATAGATTGATATAAACAGTTTTAAGAATCTTTGGGCATTTTTTACAGGGTCTCCAAGAGACCAGGGAGGGCATCCTCCTTTTGGGGTTTTAGAATATAGTCACCCTGGAACAACCCCAATGAGATACAACAGAAGTTTAGGGATAAATCCAACAATGGATTATTCATCATCTGATCATAAATCAGAGCAAAGACAATAAACCATAGGTTTTGAAGCACCTTTAGTGCTGTGACATTATTAAATGTACAGATATGACATAACGACAAAAGCTAACTTAGGACATGGTTGTTGAATTAGTAGTTAGCCTAGGGAAGCCCAACTTTTATAAGACATAAGTAAAAATTTAATAACTTTGCTTGAGTTTTGTGGTCCTCTGTGTCTTTTATTTTACTACATTTATCTGCTAGCTTTTATTACTTTTATTATTTTATTTATAGCATCATTTTAGATTGATGCACTTATCTGATTATTTATGGCTAACTGTTGTATGGAAGGGTTTGTTTTAATGTTGTTATGTTTCACTTGGTAGATAAAATACAAATAAATGTGCAGACCATGTAAGACAATTATCTCTTTCCTTCCAGATGAAGAGATAAGTGACCTCAGTCATGCAAGAAATTATTTCCAGTTTTTCAAGAAAGGTCACTAAGGAACCTCAAAGTCCATGAAATGCTGAGGGGAGTCTATTGGCCCTCATGAGGTCTTTTACACGGGTATCCTTACCTTTGATGGAGCATCTGCACCGTGTCAGGGAACCATGGCTCTGTGCCAGCATCTCAGCAGGTGCTGGAGAGTGTTGTAGAAGCATTCATCTTGTAACGAGTACTTCCAGCGGGGCAGTATGACATCCCTGCAGTAGATTTAGAGACACTTTCATTTCTGCTTAGCTCTCCACAAAAATTATCCTGTAAAACAAATACCCAGCTGACTGTGCCCCCTTTATTTCTGAAGTTAACCGCTTCTTTTCAAGACTATATTTGAAGCTAGGGACTTCCTGAAATCATGCTAAAATCATATTTTGGCCTTTTTGGCAAAACATCACAGACATTCCTTCTGTGGTTTACTCTGCTATTGGGTTTATTAGTCTCCCACCTTATAGTAAATGTCAAACTTTGGACATGTCCTGCAGGGTTCAAGCACATGAGAGGAATGTGCAGGCTACATTGGGTTTGGCTTATAAAAAAGTGTGATGTGTCAATTTCCGGTACGGTTAACCCTTAACTCCTAATCTCAGTTTTCGCAAAAATTCTCTTTTCATTTCATTTCATAAACAAACACTCTGTTGTTGGGGATTCATGTGTTTTTGATGACCATTTCCCATTTTAGAAACTCTGAAACACCTCATGTTTGCCTGAAAAGGATAATCACCTATCGCATGAAATGTTGATGAGCAAAATAAGCAGAACTGTATTTACCATACGAAGAGACTCATTAGAGAGCCAATCTCAGTGACGAGTTGCATGGAGTGGCGAGCACCTGCCTTCTGTCTGAGGCATGCCTCTCTTATTGCACTCGCCTTTATTTACTCACTCACAAATTATTTTTGGCCCTTAGTTGACAAAGATAAATGGAGGGATTAATATATATTGGACTAATCTGGGAGCTTGCAGTGGGGGTAGCAGAGAGCCTGGATAGTATTTCCCCCAGGTAACCAAGCGCAGGCCCACTGGATTAAGAGCCATTTGAGGTAAGGCTTAACTATGATCCAAAGCCATTAGCAGAACATGGCTGCAGGAAAAAAAATGAGGAGGAGAAGCAAAGATCTTTTTAATTATCTCCAACTGATTATAATTTAAAAATTTTCCCAGATGCATCATTTTTCAGATACACAAAGAGACAAGCTTTTTATAAAAATCTTGAATGCAGTCTTTGAAATGAGCAGATTAAACAGAAGGTTTTATGGTGATCTAGTAAATGACTGCTTATTGTTGTTTCTTGTTTGAACATGAACACTGGTGTTTTCCTCTCCTGTAAGGAGACAAGAAAACACTTGACCATAATCATGCTGATTGTGTTTTGCTCACAGAACCTTGAGTGTAGTTGGACTAAGTCACCAAGTGCCTCAATAATTTCTGGGAGGGAGTCGTTATAAAGTGGAAGCCAATGAATGTTTTCACAAATAAACAACTGGATACATTCACCTCATTGAGAGAACACTGTCAAGACTAGACCTTGAATGATGATGATGAATGATGTATATATCTTATCTAATCTTGTCTTGTGTTATTATACTTGGGTGTAGGTTTCATAACAAGGAAATACTTCATCTTTTGGCATATCAGCATCACATAGTCATCGTTTAGGAGCCTAAAAACTACAGCAAGATACTAGACGCTCTCATTTCATCCTCTTTGTGTATGCTCTCTTTATGTCAGCTCTTCTGACACAACTTTTCAGAATAAGGGTTGTTTTTATTTTTCATTTTTTTAAAGCGATTCAAAAATTTAATCTTGCAAATTGATTTATGACTTTATTCTCCTTGATGTGTGACTTACACTCGTAAATCTATGACTATTATTATATATTTATGATTTTATCTGATCAATGTACGAGATTATTTTCGTAAATTGAGAAAATAAAATAAATATGTTTTTTATTTAATTTATTAATTAATTTAATTGTTCTTTTTTTTTTTAGCGTAGACGGATTCAACGTTGAATCCGTTTCCTTATAGAAAGAAGTATGAAAAAAAGGAATAAATTTAAAAAGCAGATTTCTTTTATTTTCTTAATTTACGAAAATAATCTCGTACATTTTTGTCTCGTACTCGTATTTTTTTTTTTTTTTTTTTGCGTAGACGGATCTATGAGACGGATTCAACGTCGTTTCTTTACGCTCGGAGTCATCGGTGAAAAAGTTATTCGGTCTGATGCCTGATAGGATACTGCCAAAATTGGCTGTTTTCTGCTCTTAAGGTTTTATAGTTTTAACTGCATCGTTCATTGCTCGTTGCATAGTCAAAGCAAACCGTTTCCATGGTTACTTTGTCTTAACCGTTTGAGGTGAGTTTGTGTTTCATTGTCAAAGGCTAGCACTGTCAAACGTCACGTGGGGTATCTTTCAGGGGCTTTCATAGAGTAATGCTACTGTCGTTTGGCTTTCTTGCTATGAGAGATGCCTGTATTTTTCCCCCTCAAACACCCACCCCCTAATTCAACCTGCAAACATACAATAGTTATTGACGCCACCGAGCTCACCTTGACGAATCTGTAGCACAACATTAGTAACGTAACGAATGTTAGCTTCTTTGGCCTTTCTTCTCTATCGTTGTGACAACGCTTTACTTCACCTACCATCGCCGACTAAAAAATTATCTATCACCAATGAAAATTAATGGTTACAGAAATGAATAAACTCACCTAATCACTTGTTGCTGTGGTAAATGATGCCATCTTTGGGATAGCGTTTGATCTGCATAGGCTTCCATCGCTCACTGATGTTTTGGTAATGGATGGGCTGGTTCTAAAAATCTGACCTCTAGATGTCGCCAAAGTTTTAATTTCTACACACTGACTGCACAAATATATTAGTAATATGTATGCGCAATGTTAATTAACAAGCAGATAGCTTTTAGCATTAACAAGTGAAGTGATACTGCATTTCTAACTGTAGTATTTGATGTGTTTACCTTTTGCAGAAAATACCACATGCCCCTCTGGAATTGTGTCAACTTATTTCTCTGAGAACTTTTACACTAATGTTAGGCCTACAGAGTTGCTAAACATCCATAAAAAGTCTTAAAAAGTCTTAAATTCATGTATTTAAAACTTAGACCTTAAAAAGTCTTAAATTCACTGAAATATATGTTGGTCTCAAATAAATTACTCAAGGATCTTAAATTTGTCAGGGTAGAATTTGTTAATGTTTTACTTTTTTTTTTTTTTGCGGGACTTTTTGAGAAGGAGATTTAGGGTGAAAACTGTCTTACAAGCTGCTGATATAATTTATCTGAATCCTCACTAAGCAGTCTGTGACTATGGTTCACTGTTTGCACTTTTACATACAGATATTAACCAATGAGTAACTTTATGTTCAGTAAACAGTCAAAAAGTAAACTTTAATGATTCTCATTAAGTGACACACGCTATGATTTAGTTGTAATGCAGCAGGACCTCCAAACCATTGACCATATTTATGTGTTTTTGGTCTTAAATTTAATTTAAAGTGGCATGAAAAGGGTCTTAAAAAGTCTTAAATTTGACTTGCCAAAACTTGCAGGTACCCTGGCTGGGATATAAGAAAATGAGACTGTGAACAAAATAAACTTAGTAAGCCATCATTTTTTTACTGATGTATCTCACGTGTGCTCCATAAGGTTGAGGATTCTGACATCATAGGCAAGTTAAGCCATACATAACTTATTTTTGTTGCTGTTGTCAATTATACGAATAACTCAGTAACTGCGTTTTTCTGCAGTCTTCTACTGGCTGTAAAGCTTGAAAGCTGTAAAACATTGTTGATAAAATGTCATCACACTTTTAAAGTGAAGATCAGGTTTATGGTTTATTTCATTTATGTCAAAGTTAATGACAGCATTTGTCACCAGACCAATGTAGTACACAAGCTGATAGAGAGGATTATGGGTTTTTACTGCACCAATGGTGGCAGGAGAGGTGGTAATAGTGGTATTAAGTTATAATGTTGCATTATCTTGAATTAAGAAGACTCCTGCTTGACTGACAGTACTCCAAAGAAACACCTGGGGGAGACAAAATATCAAGTAGGTCTAACCTACTGTAAACAGCCTGGCCTCCTATACAGCAATACATTTCTCTGGTGTAAAGTGGCTTTGTTGTCAAGATGCATTGGTTTTATGTGGTTGCTTATCTGATTATATCTTCCACATAATTATTTTATATGTTTTAGTTATTTAAATGCCATCTTACCTTTTATCTTATACTTTGACATGGGAAGCACATGTTACCAGTTACTTTGACAAAAAGTTTTATTATTTTCAAGTGTTCCGTTAAGACCTGTTACAGTGTGACAGTGATTCAGACAACAATTAACAAGAGAATGGACCAGAATCAGTTGAATGGTGTTAAGTGTCATCTCTTTTATATTTTATTTTCTTCTCCTTATTTTTGGCTTTTTTGGGCTTTTTTCACTTTGACTACTTTGACACAAATAATAATTAAAAAAAATCTTAAAATATGCTTGCACTAATTATAATATCTGAAATTACTTAAGTGAAATTCGGACCTGTCAGCCTGGCATCATTTTTGTGCAAAACTGTGGCTGTTTTCACTGCAAGTTTATATGCTTCATAACACAGGCATGTTATGTGACAACAATAATAACAAGCCTATCAGTTAAGGTCTCCAAGTGATACTAAAAGAGAAAACATTGCAGTACTCTATTTGATGCACAGGGTGGCGCCACAGAATAAGATGTGATGAGACCCATTTCACTCATTCAATGAGGGAGTGCTTCAGAAAGTAACAGAATTAGCTCAATATTGTTGTTGGAAAACTCAAAGACAGTTTATCTAATATGTTTTTCTTTGGTTTAATTTTTTACAGATGTGGACCAAGCCTCAAACATGCTAAAAAAGACAGCTTCTCCATCTTCCTCCTGACCTTTCCACCTAATCACAGCCACTGTAAAATAAGTGCTATAAAACACCGGCCAGCTGGTGATAAAGAGCCCTCACATCTAGCAGGTGGTGCTCTCCGTGCAACGTCCCCTACAAACAACCAGCCGGTTATGGCTTTATTGCTCCACACATCCCCTTCATATCTGCCTGCTCCCAGCCACAGCCAGGTAAGACCACCTGTCGGAACAATGATAAAACAATAGGCGGGGTTGCATGTGGTGATAGGCTGGCAAGCGCTGGATGTGACAGTAGTAGTGATAAAGTGTTTGGATTGCTTTGGCCATGTATAGCTGTGTGTGCAGTTGTGTGTAGTAAGTGGTTTGGTAAAGAAAAATATTAATATCATTCAAGGGAGGATAAATCTTTATTTGTTTTCAATATATTTTTGTAGATTCATAAAAGTAAAACAGTCTGAAAAGTCCACTGGAGGGCAATGTTGCTCACTTCATCACTCAGCTATGAATTCTTTTGTTTTCTTAATAATTAAATTGGTTGTGATTCCAATCAATGTTTTTCTTTTAATAGATATCCACTTATCAGTTCTAATTTTGTCCAAAAAAGAGGGTTGAATTAGACTTACTACAGCATATGACACATGCTGGTTCCTTTAAATAAACATGGGTTGTTGCTGTGTAGTTCTGCCTTATTGTCTGCAGGATATTACAGCTGGAGTTGCACACAATACTTGCTGACTTGCAGACGTTTGGTCAGCTTAGCAGTTGTACAAACAGGGCCGGCTGATTATTTTTGCTCTGATTTACCAACATGCCATGGAGATCAACAGATCAGCAGCTAGCTTCTTGAGTGCTCCAGCTTTCAGTGTGATGTGCAGTAAGTCTGAGGATCTCTGTGCAAACAGCCTCTTTATGACAGAGAGCGAGGTGAGTGGCTTCAGACACTACAAGCCAGACAACTCATCAAACAAAAACACTAAAGGCACTGAGTACACTCACTCCCAGCCATCTGATTTGTGTTATTAGAGCACTTATTGACATTACCACAATATTACACCCTTCTTACAAACAGTACAATAATGCATTAACACATTTGGGTTAGTGAAATGTGTCATACTTACCCTATGAATAGTTCCCAACTGCTTTAAAACATTAGGACTTGATCTTGATAACAGTTAGTGTGAACACACATTCTCCATTTCCCCACCTTTCCACAATCCAGATGAGCAGATCTTAAAGCTGCCGACTTTATTCCTTTCTTGACACTTGTAGTATTAGGCAACATTTTCGTGTTTGTACAGCACACAAAGGGTGATGCCATCTTTTCTACATAGGCTTTAGCACCTTTCAGCACCTTACTATCTGGCTCAACTTGCAATCTGAATCTCACCTGATGAATCTGCCCAACTCCCAGCTGCACAGCAGTGAGGCTTCTTTTCACCAACAAACCTGGCAACAGCTTTAGCGCTAATCTCTCTCTGCTGATTTCTCTTTCAGTCATTTCGCATTATTGTTTCTTGAATGGGAAAGTTGATGACTGATTATTTTAGTGTTCTGCCACCTCCCAAGACTCTTAGCGTGCCTTATCTCAAGATGAAACATGGTGCCTGTTAATGGTTGAAGTGAATGCAGGTGCACATAGTGTTCACTGCAAATCATAGTGGGGAGGAATAAAGCGTGTTTTCTAAATCCGTACAACCACAGAGATATAAATCTCAAGCATAGCGACTATACTTCAACAAAATGGCTTTAAATGCAGCCTCACAAGAGCAAACAAGCTCTACATTAAGGCTGCCTGCTGATTTAGCTTAGAGAGAAAACCTTTTCACATTAATTAAGAAAAAATAAAACACAGTCTATGTAAGAGGCGGCTGTCTAAGTGTCCACCTGGCATTAGCACACCATGGGCATGATTATGCTCTGCCAGATTGAGGACTTAGGTTTAAAAGGCCAAAACTGGAAGCATCTGCATTGTCTCTAAACAGCCAATCAGAGCACACAATCTGATGATGCTCTCCTGCACAACAGCAGCATCGTTTTCCTCATATCCATAAACGGATGTTTCTAAGCTACATTTAAAGAACTTACCCAAATAAGCAGTCAAATGAGCAACAACATCTGCTATAAACGTTAACGACACAAAATTTTCCAAAGAGGATATTGAAAATTTTGTGACCGCAGATTTAAATGCCCCTGTTCTTTTTCAATTCCTGGATTTAAAATGGCTTCATCTTTCGGGTGACTATTGAGGAATAGGAAAATATCAGTCATGGAATAATTATTTATTTCCATACATGATAATAGGCCCAAAAGCTCATGCAGATGGTCGTACAAGGAGCGGCGGTTAGGAGGTGTATGGCCGGGATACGTTCATAAAAACACACTGTACCATGGTGAATCTTGTGGTCTGCTGTTTTTAACTGCAGTGTGAAACACAGTAACTGCCACAACTGTCAGCCTTTTGCCTTAAACTCAGCTGTGAGCAGCTTTCTAACCGCCACATCAATTCCATTCACAATCTTTCAAGCTCGAAGCCTTGTGTCCAATCACTGATGCTCCTCATTTGCTTCTTTTACAAAATGTCAGCAGCTGAATATTGCCTGAGTCCCTTTAGAGTCTACAAAAAAGGAGACAAATCTCCCCTGCATCTGCTCTGAATAACCTTTGAATGGCTTGATGGACATCTCAGGAACACTTGGCGAAAACTTTGCAATGGCCTTTTTTTTTTGTTTGGGGTCTTTCCACAGTGCCAAAGTGAAGCCTGCCTTGCAGCCATGTGTGACTGGGGCACTTACTGGCTCACACTAATGACCCTAATTGGGAAAGTGGGCTCCGTTTCAGGGTCACTGACAGACTGACTGGCATGTGAGGAATGTGACTGGGTGGCACCTGCCTATTGTCTGGGCCACCCTATCAATTAGCTGCTTACTGCAATGGACACCTTCTCTCCTGCTGGTCTCTGCCTTCTCTAAAACTTAAGTGGAAAGAAAAAAAAACTGACCAGACCATTATGCTTCATGGGGGAGGAAACTGCAACACTGCCTCTATTCATCTCTGTATATTATTTTTGTTTCCTTTTTTAAAGATATTTTAACAGCTGAAGTGCACTCACTTTTGTCCTGAAATACTTCCCTGTCATGGGAAACTGACTGGTACCTGACACTTCTGGCCCCTGTCAGTACAGTGCAGACATGTTTTGTCTTTTTGTCACCCTGTTCTGCCACGACAGACTTGCTTTGTTATTTAAGGGAGTGGTGGGCTATTTGTTGGTGTTGCATTCTCGTCTTGTGTTATTTCTGTCTGCTGAACTGCGTGGGATTTTTTTTTAAGTCTTTCGGTACAACTTCATCAATTAATCTACTGCTTGATGTGGTCGGCCTTGATGTGCTCCACACCCTCAGAGCCTCCATGAATGAAGGCCTTGTGGAAACCTCAGAATGCAACTTCAGTCAGGAATTTTCCAACATTTCTTTTGCTTTCAGTGTAAGACTTATATGTTTACACTGCTATTTTAGATTTGAGTAAGCAGACATGTTATCTGCTGCTGGAATCCCTTTGATTGATACTGGAACTGTTGTTGAGATTTGACTTGTCAGAATTTATCATTTTAGGAGAACATTTTGACCTAGGTGCCATTTTCTTGATTCAAGTGACATATTTGAGGGAAGCTGACCTTTTTAAGCATCCCAAGGCATGAGATTTACAATAAACAGGCTTTCTGTGATCTGTTTTGGCTGTGTCACCAATTCACCCCTCCTTTTGAACACAGAACTGTCCCCCCACCTGCATCCTGCTGTGGCTGTTCAGATGTGGTCATCTCATTTTGGAGTCCAGCTGAACAAGTCCTACACTGTAAGGTGTGCATAAAAAAGCCCTCTTTGCGACATGTTATCCCCTGTCCTTGGAAGCAATACAAATATTTCAGGCTCACCACAATTCAGAGCACAGGTGGACACATTGTAGCTGAATGCAGCAGAGACACAAAGAAACTGCACTGTTAAATGTAACTTGTTCTATCAACATTTAAAAAAAGTGACATAACGGGGGTACCTTACAATTTAACGTTAGGTCAAAAAATATGTTGTTCAGACACCGAAAGATATTGTTTTGATTGAATAAAATGTCGTGTGTTAACTCTCATCTTTGTTTGGTTGATTCAGACTTTTCAGTCAGCTCACCTGCTGTGGGTAGTTGATTGGAACAACTTTTCTTTTCACATTCTTCTCACTCGTGGTGTAACAGTTAGGCTTCAATTCACATAAGCATTCTGGATATAACTTGAAAGCTGTAGCTTTGCTAAACAGCCTGGAGGGGCAAGGGTGATTGTCAAGTCGACGTGCATTACTAACTTATGTGGACATAGAATTTCCAGTCGAAATATATTTGAAGACATTTCAACATATTGTCTCAATATATTTGAGTTGAAACAATGCCAACTTATAACTAAGTGTATTACAACAACTTCAGTGATCATTTTGTCATATTGATATAGAATAATGTGCCAGAATAACAAATGTACAAAATCACATTTTATGGCATGTGTGACCCTGACAGAAACATCTGAGGATATGCACTAAATTTCATAAAGCTTGTGTCAGTAATTCAGGAACATTCATGGCACAGAGATTCTTTAAAAGAAGTTATAAAAACAAGTTTTTGATTTGTAAGATTTGCCATTTAATGATGATTTTAGTACTCCCTGCAGCCGAGATCAAGTCACTGACAGAAGTGTGTGTGAGCCACGCGCATTAAGGTATGTGTGTCAACAGCTCTGGCCTGGAGGTGAACCCTTAGATACACCTTGTGCAGAAAGAGAAGAAAAGGGAAAGGCAAAGAGAGAGAGAAATGGAGGAAAGCTGGGTGTGGCCTGCTAAGTGACTCAGCCGCAGCATGAGTCTGCTGAGTGACAAATCAAATGCCAATTGACAGAGCACCCTGGCTCCAAATTCACTGGCTCCCTCCACTGCACAGGTGGTCTTTGTCTCACACATGCACACACACACACACACACACACACACACGCACAGACACACCGTCAAGCTACGCCGCATTGCAACCTCAATGGGTGATTGCTCTCTGCATTAAACAGGTTAATCTCTGCAGGAAAAACAATACTATTTGAGTTTGACAAACATTCCTGATCACACATAGTGAATCAATACGCAACAGGAAAACACCAACACAAATCACACCTTTTTTTGTACGTTATTAAGATATTGTGGGTTTAATCCAGTGCCCTGTGAGTGACCTAGCTGTTGCAACACAACATGCCAGAATCTGACCTCATCTACACACAGTGGAGACACTTGATAAATGGGGAATGAGGTGAACCCTGTGAGTCTGTCCCAGGTCAGTCTTATTGTGCTGATCCTTGAGGGAGTGGTGAAGTTGTCCCTGCTAAATTGATGGTGCTCCCAGGAAGGCGGGAGGTAAAACAAGTACCACACAGAGACACTTGCTGAACCTCCTTTATGTGTGGCTTTTCTGTCTGACTGTGTGTGTGTGTGCGCGTTTCTCTCTCTCTCTCTTCCTCACACACAAACACACAGTGGAACAAAGAGAAACCACTTTCAGTTGTCAGTCAAAGCTCTAGTTTACCTTGATAACTTTGGCATATTGTCAAACTTTAATCCATAATAGGCGTGTTTGCAAAGTAAAGAATCCCTAAGAATGATCTATTTGCTTGTTTCTTAGGTCTTGTTTAAATGAATGCATTACATAAACTCTTTCTGTATTTGTTTGTAAACATCAGGAGATGACGTGCTGTGCAAATTTACTCTCATGTGTGGTCACGGGTGCTAGAGTAACTGCAATTCATAATGGCACCTTACAGCCAGGGACTTAAGGATATTGCTATTTATAAAATTTACTTAAGCTCAGGTTTTCACAATTTGGAATTAGATATGAAAACATGGGACAGCTCACTCATTGGTTTTTACAGGATTCAAAGAGAGTAAAACTTTCCTGAAATGATGAGTTTGGTAAGTATGAAGAGTAAAAACATTGAATCGTTTTCTAAATTCGCTAAAACTGAATTGGAATTGTAGTTGCAAAATGAGAATTTGATTTGATCTCATGTGACTTTGCAGTCTTAAAGCAGCTGCAGAGATGTATTATCCTGTGTGTGCATTTCCCAGCATTTTTGACCTCACACATTTGTACATTATTGTTGGAATCAGGACTCCCACTCTCAGATTTATCCAACTGCTCTGCAGCCCCTTGCTGATACCATTGCTGAAATTTTGTAAATGTGAAACGCTCCGTCATGCTCAGCGTGTTGAACATCTTCTGAACAGACTTGCCACCCGCCCTCCTGTCTGTTTCGCTGTCTGTACTCCACCTCGGGAGACGGGGATTAGAGGCCTTGGAGGACTGACTGTATGGATGGTGTATGAATAACTTGAGAGAGGTGACAGACGGGACAGATCGCGTCTCATCACCAGTAAAGCCTCGGGGCTCCCATAGGGGACCAGTGCATCACACAGAGAGCTACATAAAGGGCCGCCGCAGACGAAGGCCTGGTCAAGGCCTAAGCTATAGAAGCCCTGACATCTGGCTTTCTTCTATGCTTCACCGCCAACCTGCTACCCCAGTCTGGCAGCTATATGCACTTCATTATTGCGCCTTAATGCGCTCTTGAATCACAGTCAAAATTTAGTCCGGATATGTGTTTTTATTGCCAATATAAATTTATTTCATATGAAGTATCTGCCATGAGATATACAGTAAGTTATACATGCATACAGTATATGAGGCGTGCAGCGTGAATATATTGCCTATTTAAGAACAAAATGTGCAATGTGTGTTGCATTTTGGCCAACAAAGCGTAAAGATAAAATTATGATGAAACAATAAAGGCAGGCTCAATCATTTTGAGGGGAAGATACACAGCAGGTGGTACGAAAAGCTCTGACAGAACCCCTGATTTGTGCAGAATTGTGTTGCTTAAAGGATATGGCCACCAGATGCCCATTTGGATGAAAATCTAGGTTTCAGTCTAATCTGTCAATTTTGGAAGCCAAAAACGTGTCAGCTCCGAGAGCAATGCAAGAAACTTTGGTGTGAACACTGTTCCAAAACACTTTTTTACTTCACAACATTGAGAATTGTCAAGCATGTGTTAACGATTTTATGATTACAATTATATTTTATTAATCTTATTTACAAATTACAAGCCATACAATTTTTTTTCAAGAAATAGTTGATTGCCTTTGTGCTGGGTGCACAGGACCTCAGCAGTCCTAGGAACATAGCCATAGATGGCAGTATTTTGCCTTATTTTTAACAGCCACTCAGCTCTGAGGCAAGGCAGAAATTAAGAAATGGTTTTGTTGTTTCTGGAGGGGAGAGTATATTCTATTTTTTATTAATATTGGACTGTTGTATTTTATCTTCTTTATTCTGCTCTCAATAATCTTTCCTGAAGTGATCAAAAACTTTATAAATTATAGACCAATGAATTTTACATGGTACAGTGATATGACTTCTTCATATGTTTAGCCTCCCTCTTTTGTTTAATTTCATTACTTGATCCAACCTTTTTACTTTAAGCCATTTTTTGTGCACTGTTACAGTGCAGTGTACTGTGTGGCTCCAATGTGGCACAAGGGTTGCATTCAGTCCCCTTTCAGTTGACAGAAATCAATGCATGTGCAAAATTGTTTAAAAGGAGAAGTTTCATTTGTATTTTATAGATATATACTTTAATTTGTTTCACCATACTTTCTGAATGAAGCCTATATCTTAGCTTGCAAATACTTGTCAACACAGCATCATCACATTTCCTCAGAAATAGTGTTTTATTTATTGCTAATTAAGAAGAATGTTTCTGTACAACTCTACATTTTTTAATATAATGTAGGACTGCAAGCCTCTAAGGTAAAACTATCCTACTTTTCATCTTTTATTTGATATGTTATCTAAGATTTGTTGACAAATTCTACTTGAATAAATTGTGTTTAAACAACAGTAAATTTTCTTGGTCCTTTGCTCCAACTGGGCCAAGGTCGGTTTTATATTCAACTGAAATCATAAAATGACACTTGAGATAAACAGAATGTTTACCCTCGCCATGTGAGCTGAGGCTGATATGTAAATGCAGCCTTATTCTTTCATCAAATTTGCATTTACCCTCTTAACCAAACACTACAGGGCTCCAATTCAAACAGCACTAATGATGGCTGGCCCTTTATGACCGATTGCCGTATCGGCGAAAAAGGGGTAGAGCAATTTAGACCAGAATGAAAGGAGTAAAGCATAGTAGCTATCTGTGAGTGGCTGACAATAATTGGATCAACTTTGCAGAGAAATGGATGTGTTTTGATGCTCTAGTGGCTGACTGGCAATCGGCTGGCTTTTCGCCTATTTATCATTCCCTTTTTATCTGCTGCTGCCAGACCTTACCACAGCCTCCATTCCAGGGCCGGCTAATCAAACAACTTTTTAATAAGACTAAACGGCATCTCCACAGCCGGAGAACAGAGCAGGGCTTCACGGCACAGGGACCAGACTCTTGGGATGAATATTAATGAACGCTCTGACAGGCTGTTTTTCAACCACGGGAAGTTTGACACAGTATCAAGAAGATTCAGCCGCCTTTGTTTGCTGCTTTTAGATCTCATGATCAAGCTTTGATTCAAAGGCCGACAGCCTCTTGATGTTAGTGCTGCCGCCAGTGTGAAAACGTTCATTTCAGCTGGATTTGACTTTTCAGCTGGATGTTCCCAGAAGCTGCTTTGCTTGCTGCAGTTAGATTCACACCTTGAATGCAGACGTTGTTTAAATATATTTGCCTTTCTTTTGCATTTTCCATACAGTACTTAAATACACCGGAAATTCAGTGAACTCTTGTACACACTGTTAAAAATCTACTTTTTATTTTTGTGCACATCACCATAGATTGTTTCACCTGAACTTTTTTTTCTCATCACTGGGCTCTACGTACATCTATTACTCTGCCAGAGTGATTTGGTATTGCATGTCATCCGTCTACACCTTTTCACAACTTATCTGCCCTGGACTTACGGCTGCTTGACAACTTAGACAGACAGCGTTACAGTGTGAGGGTTCAAGGTGCTGTCAAAAGCAAGGCTGGTCTGTCTCTCTCCTTGTTGCTGGATAAAATTAATGCCTCACAGGCTACTGCAAGCTCACCAGCTGCTGCTTGTCCATGTGGCTATAGAGAAGTTAACAAGGTCGAAACAAAACATGTGACAAAATGTAACAAAGGGCAGCAGGGAGTGAACGGGTCTAACGGGGCTGTCTTTGAGGAGGATCTCCCTGTTGGTCCCCTACCACCAAAGGAGGCAGAAAGGGGGACCTTGATTTGAGTCCTTGCTAGGTAACTGAGGGTCCTACGTTTGGAATGTGTCTCCCTACGCCTGTGATATCCCACCCTGTGAGTCCTCTGTCCATAGGTCACACGATTTGTCTTTGTTCCCAACACCTCAATTATGTATTTCCTCCTGGATAAAAAAAAGATGTGGTGCCCTTGGAACGGAACAACAAACTCAAATTTTGAGTGTGCCTGTCAAATTGCTATCTAATTGTTGCAGGGCTGCAGGGGGAGCTGATATCTGCTTTTCTCTCGCCGCCGGCTGCCGGCCCCGACGTTCACAAAGCCCGGGGATGCCACACACATTCTGTTTGTTCTACATGAGCAAACAGATTGTAAACTGGCTGATAATTTTTGTACTGACAATGTCATTTACGGCTGTCAGCCTTTTGTCTGCTCTGTTTGCTTTATTCAAATATGAACCGGGTGGACCTCCCCTCCGCCGCTCACTTCTGCATTAAAATCACATCAATTCACTTCCATTTTGTCTTATCTGAAATTCATTGGAGGCAATCACTTGGTTGAATGCCCTGCCGTTGCTATGGAGACCAAAGGTCCCGTGTGGACTTCAGAAGGATTAGGAACTTGTAAGATTTAAGTCTTGAAGTACACAGTTGCTTTGTTGTGTCTCCCTTTGATTTGATGAGGAGGAATTTGCCTTCTCTAACTTTGGACTGAGGTGAAATAAATCTGTATATGTATTAGCATCCACTGGCAAGATTGATAAATATTCATCTGCTCCCCCTTGTACCAATTCATCACTGCATTTACCAATCCCTTTAGAAGACACTCCTGTAGTTATTTGCCTGACCCTGATCTGCATTCATATGGCACTGTGATCTGAACAATGCACCACCCTGAAAATGACATTTTATTCCTGCAGCGCTCTGCTTCATTTGTAAAGCGGCCATCTTTGTGCTGAAACTATGACAGTCCAAGTGGCATGCAGTGCTGGGTGCCCTGGTGGCACCTCTCTGCCGCACTGGGGGACAATAACTCCAGCTCAGCGAAACGAGCAGGGGTGCTCTCTGGGCGCTCGCCTCCAGGGGCTTCCCGCTTCACTCCTGAGGCATCTCCCCCTTTGTTCGCCAAGGTCAGGGCACAAAGTGCTGAGTTATTCACATCAAACTGTCTGGCTGGAAGCGGCTGCAGATGTTACTGTTTTTGTGTTTGGTTTTTTCTCCTCACTCTGTCTTTTCTCTCTCCCCTGCATCTTGTCAGCATTGGCTGCCAGAGCGCTTGGCGTGTGAGTTTTTAAAAAGCTGAAAAAACGTGGCCTGTGAAAGAGGAGTTGAGGCCTTGGCTCCTGCGCCTCGTGAATTGGGTGGGTTTTTTTATTTTCTTTGCCTTTACAGCCGAAAGTACAAAGTAAACAGTCTGAAGTAAATGGATTCATTTTTAGTTACGCCAGGCAGTTTGTGCACAACAGAGAGCTGCTTCTTTTTGTCCTCTTCACCATCAGTGCTAACATCTATTAGGCTACCCCTTATTGTCCACCATGACAGGCGGTTTTCAGAACTTAATGCATTCCAAATATTTTCTCCACTTTCTTACAAAGCCAAAGAACAAAAGAAATCTTTTGAATAGTTTGTATATTTATTCAACAAAGGGGTGGTCCAGATCAAAACACTAAATAGCAGTCCTAAAATATGCTGTAGATTTATGGACTCATTTGCATCTCATTTTCTTACTGAATTTTACCTTACACACTGGCTAGTGACACAAAGGAATAACATACATGCCTTCGGACTATATTTCTTTACACTAACATTAGTGCATTGTTACATCCTAAGGACTAGTGTCGTAAAGATGTTTTTTTTTTTTTTCTACAAATTTAAGTGATATATATTCTTTGCAATTTGAACGTTTTTTCAAGATGCAAATCAAAAATACCTCATCTGATGTGTATCATTTTGCTTCAGTCCATCTTTCAACACAGACACATAAGCAATACACCATGAGCTCTTTAGTGCCGCTTCAACATTCTGTGAAATTTGAGAGGTAAACAAAAGTTCTCTCTGCTGGCATGGTGTCACCTGGAGCATCTAAACAATCAATGCACATTTGCAACTTGGTATTTACTTGCTGTTGACATCAATGGTAGCCCTTTAAATTAAGGTCATTTTGTCAGATATTGCATGACATTACACATGGCATTTTGAGAGGATAACTAGACGCTGAATATAAAGCAATGGCATCTATTTCTGTTTCATATTTGAAACAACTCTTGCAGTTTGTCCTGAAAGTAAGCAGCACTGCATTACATACATTAGTTACAGCAAGGTGGAAAACATTAACACTGCAAAGACAGTAAATCAAAGCAAACATTGAACTATCAGCCAGGCTTTCATTGCTCATTTGCCAAATCCAAAGCCGAGTGAAGTTTACATCACTTGTTTTGTCATTAACAAGTCATTTCCCAGCCTTGAACATTACAGATCTCCCAAAGACTTGCCTCTGGAAAAGGTTTTGACAAAGTCTTGCCGCTGCCTGTCGAGGCCCTATTTCATCTATGGAAGGAGGATTATTCTCAAATACCAGCCACTGTTTGAACAAAAGAAGCTGATGATGGCAAATTAGGCTCAGGCTTTTTCTGTTGGGAAAAAGAAGAGAAACCTCTAAAGTCTGACTTGGTGGTCTCCATTTATTCATAATGATATATTCACCCACAGTTTATATGATTAGAGAAGCGAACCTTCAAAGTAACATTAATGAAGAGTTAAATCTGTATTTTATTCGATGGATCATTGCACCATTAACAAGCCTCTGACTGAGTTAAAAGCTTTACAGAAGACATGCTAAAACAGTGTGGGTTACACTTTGGTCAAGGACACATCTCAGTTGTTCGTTGACAGTCTTTATTGTGCCAAGAGGGAATGGGAAATCAATGGAACTGACCTGTCCAATCCAGTGTACCTATAAGCTGACTGAGGTCACTGTCAGGAAAGATCTGGCTCAGCAGAGTACACAGAAAACTTTGAAAGGTCCTCAGGGACATTTCCAACTAAATGGAGATATGTCACATCAATATTGCACCTCAACTGCAGTTTCCCACTTTCTAAATGCAAGAGAAAAGTTCTGTATAACAGTAAAGTGCCCACAAGTAGATCAAAGATACAGATCTGACAATGCGCTGTCTGATTATCTTTATCTCCTCTGTGCTTGCAGCTCTGCTCGGCTGCTGCTGCAGTCACTAGCTGCTGCACAGTTGGTCCGGCTATTGATCTCACTGAGGCTAAAGACACTTCATATACCCTGAAAGAGCGCTGCACAAAGCGGTGACATTGATAGGGCCACACTGAGGTGGGTCTTTTTGTTCCCGCCTGTGTGTGGGACATGGGCTAAGGATGGGGGTGGGGACAGCGCCTCAGAGCTGACCCACACAACACATTAACTTCAAGCAACTCTGGAGCTGCTCAGGGGTTAAACTGAAATATTTGGCTGTCTTTTAATCTCTTCAACACTTTTTTTCTTTTTGACTCATTTAAAGTCATCAGAGTTGTATGATGAGTAATCCAGTCTGCTTTGTTGTCAAGACATGCCATCTTCAAAATGCTAAGCTTCACATTTTGCATTCTAAAAAAAAGTGGTTATTGTTTATTATCACACACATCTTTTTTCTTTTTTTTTCTGAAGCTCTGCCAAGTTCGTTTTTAAAGTGTCAGTGATCTTTGTACATTTAGTCCTGACTAAAGGGTTAAACCTGTCTTTGTACACTTTCTGAAAGGGAAAGTCAGTTTGCAAAGCGATGGCTGTCGACAAGGCTGCCTTCCATCGTCACACACAAGTAGCCTACATGTAGCCACATGAGACTCCTGCCTGCACATCTGGCCTTTATTTTCGCAGCTAAGAAGTATCTAAACAGTACTGAATCCATAAACGGCTTTGTTTTTTTAGGCCCAGGTGGAAGGGATGTTGTACGCTGCTCAAGGAATTCTCATTGCACGCTGATTATGCATTCCATGCGTAACATATACCTGTCACTGTTTGGCTCTTCTTTTCATTGTTTTTTTTTTCTAAAAGGAGTCCATTTTGATAGGATTAGCTATTGCTAAGAGCCTTGTAGACTTGCTTTATCCCAGTGTAGGAGCTGTGGCCACCCAGATTTCTGAAGTTGCAAAGGGTGACTGTGCAGGCAAGGCATGACTGATGCGCCTCCCACAGGAGAATAAGAACTTCCGAAAGGCAAGTGGGACATTGATCTGATGCTTTGTTAATAGCTCATGGCTAATTGGGCATACAGCTCAACAAAATTACAGAATGTACATCAAAACCAAAAAGGCGGGTCAAGCACAGACACAAAAAGATCTGTTCTTTGTTTCCCCTGCAAACATGTCAGGATAACTTTCAAGTTTTCATCTCATCACATCTCTTCAGTGGCCTCAGAGAGCTGCGGAAGATATCTCCTGAAAGAAACACAATCAGCAACAAAGGCAGTATGAAAGGGAATTCATTTTTAAAAGGATAGATAAAAAAAAGTTGATGTGTTTTTTCAGGTTTGACATCTTACTCTGATTCCATTCAAATGTCTCTCTTGCCTCTCTGCAAGTACAGCTTTGAGTAAGGATTAAACCAAAGCATTACATTCAGCCTTTAGTTCTCTTCTAGCATTTGAATGGCATCTTTTGCTGTTTACAATGCTCTGGCATTTCACTTCAGCAGTAGCTTCACAGGGTGTCTCTAATTAGATCATAATGCTGATCTGTTGTTCTGATTAGCATTGAATAGACTTTGATCAGCATGTATTATAAGATTACTGTGATAGCCCACCTTTGGATTAAGACAAGGCCCACGCTCATTGTGCTCTCTCACTGGGGAAGAATGAAGGGGGTGTGGGCTGGCTGAGGATTAAGCTCGATGCCGCCTTTGTATGCGGGAAATGCCACTTTATCAGGGAGGGCTGTGTCGAGCCGCAGGGTCCAGCAAGAGACAGGGGGAGCAGGCTGCTCATTCAGTGAAAGCAATCCTCCGTACCTTTGCCTTCCAGCCCCCTTTTGTGGAGGCCCTGTGACTAGTGAGCCACACAAGGGATGACACACCCCAATCCAGCCTGTTTACCCAGGGAAATAATCACTAATTTTGGAATAATCACACCTCCTGCTGACCAAGACTAATTGAATGGTGGCATGCCATAGAGGCAATGGACCAGCTTTGCATTGCCTCCGCCTTGTCAATGGTGTTTGGCCAGGCAGCTCAGAGTGATTGATCCCCAGGGCCAGCACACACCATAGAGCGCTGAACACAGAAAGGCGGAGCAGGGAGATATAGAAACATAATTAGACATGAATATGCCTGTATACCCCTGCTGTGATGATCCAGAGATTTTAGGATTGAGGAATGTTGAATAACCCATCAGCCCTATTTGGACAACATGGCTGCTTTGTGGAGCAGTAAAGTAGTCCGTAGAAATATGTGACCCTTTCTAACCCTTTTGAAAACCCAAATTCATATGTAGAGGTTTCCTATTCATAGGAACTCAGACTACTTGCATTCCTTGCTTTAGTGTGATGCTTCAATCTTTTTACCAGCTTTCGAAGAGAAAGCTCCAGTCCCTGCCAATAAATGGGTCATTCCTGTTGACACTTTTCCCAGCATGAGCCATTTTGATCACCCAAAACATCTATGCCTTCAGACGCCAAGAAAGACGGAATTAAGAACTTCATTCTTTCATTCAGTTGATAGACAAGGTATCATTTCTTCCCCTCTCAGTTATTTCACCATCGAGGTAATTCACTGAAACTGAAAGGAAGGCTTAAAATGAAGTAATGGAAAATTACAATCCATCTTTTCTCGCTGACAAGCCTTGCCTCTTTTAGGCACAGCTTAATGCAACAAAAGAAGCTGCTGCGTGTGTTTCATGCTTTGTTTGAGAGGAAAAAAAATGCCTCTTCTTTTGGATTACGATGAGGGGGAGGAAAAGTTCAATTTGGAACAGAGTCAAAGACTGTCATATAAAAAGTAAATCTCAAAATTACATGTGAACCACTGGTCCTGTATCCTGCTTATGTGCGGTGGCTTTTATCTTTTGTCTTGTAAATCAGGCTGCACAAAAAGCCACTTGTGACATCAAATTTTGA
Source organism: Thalassoma bifasciatum (assembly GCA_008086565.1). Taxonomy (NCBI): domain Eukaryota; kingdom Metazoa; phylum Chordata; class Actinopteri; order Labriformes; family Labridae; genus Thalassoma; species Thalassoma bifasciatum. The sequence continues at coordinate 45,001 of RPOG01000543.1, read as the reverse complement.
AACTTTCTGTGAGCTATATTTCAGGGTTGGAGTAAAAAAAACAAATATGGGTCACTGATGGATAAGTCTATTGAATGGGCCATTTTTAACATGCTAAAAATAAGGATATATATTTGTATGTATAGCCATTGTTCAGACATTTGAATTGAAGTGTGTGCATGCATTTATGCAAAAACCCTAGTTGAGAGATTTAAGTGTTTTTAAAGCTGATTTAAAAGGACAGCCTTGAAAAAGAGTCATTTAGGGGGGCCATAATTTGTCTCAAAATTAATGTATATCTTTAACATAACTGATAGTTCAACAAGTATCAGTTATGAATTCATCAGTTTAAGAAGGACGAGCTTATAGATTTGCAGATAAAACTTATTTTTCACAGTTTTGGTGCGGTTGCCCCATATGGTAACAAAAAAAGGCCAGTTACACACATTACAGAAGTTAAAAAATAGGTTTATTGGCAAATCTGAGAAAGACTTAATAACATTTCAGGTGTGTCATTTGGGTCCTCTGATGTGGCTGATGAAATACCCTTTCCTTGGGGTGATTTTATAATTAAAGTCCCAAGATTGTGTTTTGTTGATGATCGCCCCAGATGATATTTCATATAATGAACAGATTCTGACATTCATTTGTATGTGACAATCAAAATATGGGTGCAATTGCTTCATAATCTTATCAGTGAATGTAAAACATGTTTGAAATTATGCCAAGTAGGGCAATAGATAATCCGAATTGATGGAAAGTGATATTAAACCAGTTGTCCAAGAAGAAGTTGGAGCTGGTTTGTCGTCCAACCTGATGTTTTGACAATTCAGATAGTAGAAAAATAACCAATAACTGAAATGTTCAGGGAACTTAGAGTGGTTTTGTATATGGGAATTTATGTGTTATGGGAATGTGCAACACATAAATATTATCTTGTGTAGTTTGAGGGGGTTGTTGTTTCAACAGAAAAATTATGTTGGACGGAAAAAGAAGGCGTCATGTCATTGACCCATACAAAATATGGTGACAAGATCAGAAATGTGTCCTGTCAAACTGACAAAGATTGCTCTATAAGTTTCTCTGCTTAAGTGGCTGATTTTTCGAACAATATTTATCACTACTCAAAAGGAAAAATGTTGATTGCATAGGCAGTCCTCTATATTCCTAATAGAGAAACAGAGCATACCATCATATGCTAAAAACAAATTTGGATGCAGAATATTCTGGATTAGCATCCGGCAAAACAAACACACAATATGTGCTTTTAGATATTTTCCCAAACACATTTGCCACAAATGTTCCAACACAAGCACACACACATAAGAATACACAGACACAGGAGAACTGAATGGTTGATATCAAGGTTCCCATCTGCTGTCAGATCAATATTTTGTGCAAGCCGTGTAGGCCTGTCTGTTTACCCTAGGCATCTGTGCCTAGCATACCAACCCAGCGCAATGTTTGAGCATGTGACTGTGTAATAATGGCAGATAGGGGAACTAATAGCCACTGCAATATCTGTAGCTTGACCCAGTGCGCCTCTCCCTAATTGATCTATAGATTAACATCAGACACATCAGTCAGGGGTTAACCTTTTCTGTTAGCTGCACTGTCTTTGCTGTGGATTATCAAGCAATTGGACGGCTGACAGAGACTGGCAAGAAGGCAGCCCTTCACAGTCTTCATCTTAATGTGTTTCATGAGAGGGTCTAAACTAAAAGCAAAAAAGGTTTTAAACCACATGAGATAAGACCAAAACTCTATTTTTCTTCAGTTTCCTTTTTTTGTCTCAAGTACAGTAATATAATCTTTAGTGTTTCTGCAGATGGAGACTTTATCTTCAGACAATCTCTCATCTTTTTCAGGTCTTTGAATGATTTTCTTCTTCTGTGGTTTCTCTCACAAAGTGTCTATTTTGCCGGCTAGACTGGCTGAGGTCAGGCCAGAGCAGCCCTGCGCGGCCCCACAGTTCCTCTACCCTATATGTACACTTGGTCTGGCTATGTAAACTTTGACATGTGGGTGTCAATCTCTCCCATATTTACCATGGGCTTTATCAGACCATGATTAGTTTTCCGAGCAAATTTGGAGGTAAAAAGAAAAACACCACAAGCAGTTTGTAAGCCAACAGTGCGTGTGCCACTGTTGGGCACTGCATATTTACAAGGGTCCTGCTTGTTTTACTAAGGCTTTCTCTGTAGGTACATGTCAACTGAGGGCGTTTGGAAGAAGCAGGGGTTTATCAACAAGCAAGAAAGAGTGCGTCCACCCCGGCAGGTTCATGTTTGTCAGCCGTGCCATTCCTCTACTTGTACTGTAAATACTTGAAGTGAAGTGGATGTCAACAGCAGGACTTAAGTGAAACATCACAATATCGTCAATGAGTTTGTCCAGACTGAATTCAACAAATAACAGATGGAGAGGCTCGAGGAAGTTCATGGCTCTGTATTAAAACAAGCCAGATGTGATTATTTTCATTTATTGCATTAGGAAAACAATGGCGCAGGACACCCTAAGATTGAACTTGATAGGATTATATTTGTGGACACTGGTCAATGACATACGAGGGCCCTAAGTGTTTGCCTCAAACAAATGGTCCCCACTAAACGTGTACTCAAGCCAGAGTAAATTTGATTGTGTTGAATGGAGAGAGGAGGGGGTGGCTCGGCCATTCCTGTAAACACAGGAGAAAGAGAAACATTTGCTATGACACGGATAAAGCAAAGATGATAATAGCATGCAAATGTTGGCAGATGCAACAGAGCCGTTTGCTTTTACAGACCTTGAAGACTCCTCCTGGAATGATGGCACTGACCTTAATTTGTGCACTTGTGAAGTGCCACTTTAGTTTGCAACAATGGCAGGAATTCATATCTAGTTTTTCACCATATCAAACATTTAACTTCTTAATTGCGCATGAATTATACTGACTTGGGGTGGCCTATTGCAGGTTATCTTGCAACCCAATGAACACTCACAATTGTGTTAGCATGGTATCTAATCTCTGATTACTTCCACATGCGCCAAATCTAATCCATAAGCAACCTTACTGAGCCATGTTCATTCTCATAACCATTGACACACTTCTCATCAAAACTTATTAACGCTGAGCTTCCTCCCTCCCATGTTACCTTTGCGCCTGGACCAATCCTGTTCCATGCCATATGGTACCATGGCAACCAAGGGAACGCTAGGTCTCTGTTTAATAAACGTGGTCGGACGGTGTGAGGGTCCCGTATTGACCACTCAGGAAGAGATTAAACGCTGGTGACATTTCCGAGGTGGAATTTGCAATTTCCACAAATATGAGGGCGTCCTCCAGCCCAGCATGACAGCACATAAAATCAATACAAATAACCTGAATCCCTAATACCTTGATCCCTGTTAGTGGAGGGATGCATTACAACTAAGACACTGGGAAGTAGGAGACACAGCCCTCCACAGCCCCCCACAGCCCCCCAACCAACACCACCAGGCTCACTGCTGATTCCTATCGACTGTCTCCAGGCCAAACACAGACGCAATAACAATTAGGTGGGACACTGGCCCAATTCTCTCCCTTTCATAGAAGCACAAACATACACGTATGTCAGAAACACTCTCTCATACTGTTCACACACCTGAAAAACAGGACAAATATTAGGCACTATACAGGCAGTCTGATTTAGCTGTGTTCTGTATCAATATAAACATTACAAAAGTGTTCAACAACCATTAGAAACTATTAAATGCCACACAACATGAATCCTAAAGCCAACATAAACATTCCTATTGATATTCAGACTGTGAAGGAGATATCTTTGGGAACACATTGGCCACACCCGTTGTGAGTCATCACACCAGGCAGGATTAACGGGCTTACCCCAGACTTAGCCAAGGGGAGACATTGAAAAGAAAACAGCTCTGCTGTCTTTATATCGTCTTTTCTGTCTGTTGCAAGAGCCAAAATTGGGGGGAAATTTGAAGGTGTGCTACTCTGTACAGTAGCTACTGGGCAGGGTCTATAGCTGACACTGGAACTCAGGAGTTTTTATTCACTAATCCTTCACAGAAGGGCAGGTGAGGCGAGGCAGGTGGCTCTTTTACAGCTTGGAGAGCAGTTGGCTCCTCTTCAAAGCAGGGGCCCATAAATGTCACACCAGTTTGAGTCTACGTGGAGTGCTCATAAACAAAAGACACAGAAGTAGGGAAATTTTCCCTTATCATAAATCCTCCTTTACTGCAACAAAGAAGTCGAAAAGAGAGTCAGTTACTATCACTGTCCAGATCATACGCAGACACGTAAAGATGTTTGAAACGTGGTTGGGTGTTGGGGAGTTAGCTTTCAGGATCAGCTGTGCTGCTTCATTTCCTGCTGATTGTAATGTGGCTTCATTACCTTTCTATGGAGGTGATAACAGTGCACCTGCTGTCTCTGCTTCCTGTGTCTGACCACAGCAGGTCCAGCTCCTCCCAGTAAGAGCTGCCGTCTGCCTACAGGTGGTGATGGAGCTCTCAGCCCTGCAGCAGCGCCAGATGTACACACTCAGGAAAAATAGTCCTCTAACAACTGTGTTTCATTCAGGATTAGCTGTTTGTTTTACAGTTCTATGATATGAAAAGGGCTCTGTTTGAAGTACAGCTTTTAAGTGACACATGGTTCATTTTACCCACAAGTCAATGTGAGGGATAAAACTGAAAGTAAATCAAAAGATTTGTTTTTAAAATGTAATTCTGATTTTGCCTCAAAAAAAACTTAATTTGCATCATGGGGGCTGTTCATTTTTCAAAGCTTCAACCAAAAGTGAGAAAAAGTCCAATTATCTGCCTCTGATATTTTGATTCTAACTAACCTACTTTCAACATTCAGCAAAGCTTGCACATAGTGGAAATATACAAACAAAAATCAAACTAATGCATTCTTAACTTACCTATTTTAAAAAATATATGTGACCTACATTATTTGCCTTTTGCCCTCTTGGACAGTCTTAGGGAAAAAGTAAAATCTTTAGGTGTGAAAGGCTTTCAGCTGTTTAAATAAAGGATATGTAACCATGTTTATATTACTGCACTCAGACTGAAGGGCGTAAGCCAACAGAGACTCTTGCCAAAGAAGCAGCCTTTGCCTGTTTGGTATCCAACACAGAGTTTAGTTGTTTGTTTGTCTTGCTTAGTACATGTCCGAAAGCCAAAAACAAATAGAAAGTGAAATGCATGTTAGATTTATTACCATCACTTCTTCTTTCATACTGATAACGATATTGTTTTGACTTGTGCTTGTTTGAGATATTAAAAAATAGACAATTTTAATGCAAATTCACCACAAAAGAAAAGTGCATCAAGAAATATGCCTCAAGATGTGAAACTAAAACAACACAACTGGAACTAAAGTTGCTTTGAGAAAAAACTTGCGTGTCTTTTGTGGCCTCAGTATTCTGTAAAACCTGCATCAAAAACATATGACAAAATAAACAGAAATAAAAACCTTTTCTTTTTTTTTCTTTATATGTACACTTTAAAATGCAATTTTGCACATTTGTTATTCTAGCGTTTTGTTCTTTGTCAATAGGACAAGTTTACTGAGTTTGTTGAGACACCACTTAATTGCAAATTGGCATCGTCTCAACTACAAAATATATTTCAGCTTGAAATCCTATGTCCTCTCTAACAAATCAGTAATCCATGTCAACTTGACAAGCACCTTAGTCCCTCCTAACTGTTTCGTAAAGCTGGGTTTTCCAAGTTGTATCAAGAATGCCTTTGTAACAGTCACACCCCAAGTAAGGAGGAAACAGTGGATATGAGACCCTGATGTACAAAGATAAAACATTTTGTGGTGGCTCATGTCATCTGAGCTCCACAACACAGACAGACAGGCATGGTGTCGACCAGCAAGCTCAGATCCTTACAGGATTGAAAAGTTTAATTGAGATGAAACAGATTATTTCAAACAGCTACCTGAAGAAGTTAAGTCAACTAACAAGTCTAAATCAACCAAACTAAGAAAAGGGTTGACAGAAGACATTTTATTTAATCAGAATAACTTATGTTGGTGTTAGAGCAACCATTTTTTTTAACTCAGCATGAAATTTAAAGAAAGCCCCTCATATAACATTTTTAAGTTGAAACAAGTTGTAGTTATCAGTGTACTTAATTGTACCTTTTCATGTATCAAGCTGACCCATTGAGATACTTGCTCCCATCTTTTTCAGCACACAGACACCTATGCGTTACATTTCAGGAGAGTAGTCCTTTATCCTTCCTCTGTGCACTTCTACCCCATGTGTGCAGTGACATCCACATATTTATGTGACTTGTTTCTTTTTCCGTCTCCCTGAGATGAGGGATCACTGATGGATGTGAGAATCTGAGGCCTGCCTCTAAAGCTCACCTGTCAGGAAGCATTACAGCTTTGCACTGTGCAGGCGGACAGTTGGAATCCTTCAGCACTGATATCTTAATCTGCATCTTTCAGGAGTGTGAGTCCCTGATGAAGTGGTCACTAGAATAAGAGGAGGGGGTCGCCGGGAATCCAGATGACCTGTGACGTTCACCGACAGGTAAACCTGAAGGAAGAAAACATGTCTGAACACAGCAACTTCTTTCTTCAGCCAGGAACCGTAGCTTTAACCCCCCATTGGAGAGGAGTGTTTGCAGGAGAGGGGTTTTAAAAGCTGTGCCCTGTTAAAGCCACCATCATCATTACACTAAGGGGTTGAACTGTGGTGGCGTAATGTGTGTACCGAGTTACTCTGTCTGTTTGAAGGGCCCTCAGCAGAAGTGTGTCTGCTGTTGACACTCCCCATTTAATATTGTTTGAATTTTTCATCAAGATCCCAAGCCCTGTTACAAGAGCCCTTTGTTTTCCGACTTGTTTGTACATTCTTTGTGTGTGCGTAAGGGTGTGTGTGCGTGTGTGTTTGCAGAGACATTACAGACATTTATTTAGTTTAAGATGTAGCAAACTTAACATGGCTTAACATGTCTTTGCACACATTCGTAGGTTGATTATCAAATAGTTTTTCCACGTTTTTTTTTTTTTTTCCTTAAAGTCTGAGACGTTCCTCAGAGTGATTCTGGACTGGACATCAAGCTGCAGACATCCCAGAAGCCCACTCCTCCAGCAGCTTTTGTGCAAGGGACCCTGACGCAGCCTTGAATGCAGGTCACTGCAGGTTACTAACAAAGCTCGGTGAAAGGGGGGTTTTGTGTGTGCGCCTGAAAGCAGTGCACGCGATTAAAAATAGCCTGCCCTCCTGTCAATGCATCGCCATTAAAAACAGCTGGGCCGGGCTCCTGCCTGCATTCAGCCACGTGAAAGTTGATTCTCTCTTTGTGCCGCTATCTTGTCACAACTCCCCCTTTACTGCCGCCTTTTGTTGGCTGCATTGTGCGAGCGCCATCATGGAGGCAAAGTCAGCCTCATAAAGAGAGTTCATTTTGGATTCACTGGCCTCCAATGAACACTGGGAACTTTCTTTTTTGTGCCGTCATCCATAAATTGGTGCTCACTCACTGGGCCCTGTCAGTCTGTCTTAAAAGATTCTTTATGGAGCATTTCCTACTTCTTTCTTCAGACACGTTTTGTCAATTCACCCATGTAGGTAATCAGCCTAATCACACCCGGCTGATTTTAAGGCTTTTGGGAAAGGATAGATTCAGCCACAATGCAGGACAGAAGCTACATTACTTTAGCCAGTGAAAATGTGGTGCAAAAAGAATGAGTATTTAAGGGGATGGATGTAAATTAATTGAGCTAAATCTCACCAGGTACACAGATGATCCTGTGGGTCCATGACAATGTTTTCATTCTGTTGTCACTTATGACACATTAGAGCTTTCATTGGCTTTAGAGTGAGTCCTCTAAGTCTACAGGTAAAAGTAAACACACAGGATCCCACCCATGGAGCAGCTGTCAGAGCCGTCAGCTCTACCTGGCCAACTGAGCACTTCAGGGGTTAATGGAAGAAGTGGAGGACGGCCTTTTCTCCATGGCACAGCCTCCTCTGATAGATGTGGTGTGTTCAGGAAGCCTTTCTTTACCCGACTTGTCATTTTCTACCACTCCTTATTGTCTCTTACCGCCTTTGCGCCATCTCTCCCCCTCTCTCTTTCTGCTTCCTTCTTCTCTCGGCCTTCTCTTTACTCCGTTCTTTTCTGATGCCAAGAGCAAACACACAAGCAAGCAGCAACATGCACCCTCATTAACACACATTTATGAAGAAAGACTCAAAGGCAGAATACACACACATGCACACACACACATACACAGACACATACAGTCTCAATTGGACTTGCTTTTCTCATCAGAGGTGTTATCACTGTTCAGAGCCAGTCATTTTGTCTAATTGTCCAGGGACTGACAAAAAAGATCAAATTTACACCAAAGAGAAGAATGAGAATAATGCAATCTCAGAGACATTTTCACAATTGATTCAATAAAACACATCCAGAAACTTTTTTTTCTCCTGAAGTAGAGGTTCAGTGTTTTACTTAATTACTTCCCTGTAAATTAATCTGAAGTGGATATGTTGTTAACAGTTAACTAAAAGGTTTCACATTTGAAGCTCTGGTTATCTATTCAGCAAAATCATTTAATTGTTGTTGCTGCTGCTTCTCCTGTATTTGTCTTGATAAAAGAAATCAAAAATTCCTATAGCCAAAACAGAACATCATTCATTCAAACTTTGAGTTGAGAGTCTTTGTTGAGATTTTCATGTCACCATCTTTGTTTTTGTTTCAAAATGTCTTAAATGCCTTAAAGAGATATATGCCACAGGAAACCATTGTGTCAACTGATTATTTTGTTTGATAAATTTTACAGGAGCACATGTATGCACCCAAAGCATAGTAATATCAGTGTTTCTAATTATTTCAACACTATACAAATGAAATGTTGTTAGCAGTAATGCCCTTAGCAGGTCCAAAATTAAGATTTGTGGGTTTTCTTTAATTTGGCATTATTTTATCCTATGTGGCACAACATGAGCAAGCCAATGCAGTTTCCCTGCCATTGCTGTGACAGACAAAAATGACACCACTGCACTTTGATCTCCACATTTCACTTTCAAAACATGACATAGTTAAAGAGTTGTGTGTGTGATGTGAATATTTAAATATCTTGCACAGTCCCAGCTACCCCCATGAGTCAAACACACAACAGAGCATCATTAATTAAACTTAGTGAAAAAGGTAACTACAGCACTGACTATGGGTAACATTGTGGGGCCACAGGACATCCTCAGGTTAGCATGTTGTGACTACCCATACTTTACCTCAGTCATTAAGTTAAAGCAGAAATGACTGACTTTCTTGGGATAATAACTTAAAAGTTGCCACATAACTCTAAGTCATGGATGCAGACCATATTGGTGAACAGAATTTAAATGTTAGTAAGTTTCATTCAAGAGTTAATTAATAACCATTTTTAGACAACATATACTGTTAAATGTAGCTTCTTGTGCCAATGTAAGAATATGGTGTAAAGGGCTGCCTTAGAATTATATGTTAGGTCAAAAAATAAATTTTGTCGTTCTAACAGCAACAGAAGTTATTTTGGTTCTACAAAATATCTTATGTCAACTCTTGTCTTAGTTTGGTTGATTTAGACTTTTTAGTTCACTTTACTTCTTCAGATAGCTGTTTGAAATAATTAATCTATTTCAATTCAATCAAACTTTTTAGAGTAAAGCCAGGTCTCATATCCACTGCGTACGCTTCTCACTCATGCTGTAACTGTTAAGTTACAGTTCACAAAGGCATTATGGGTATAACTTGAAGGATGTAGCTTTACGAAACAGCTGGGAGGGGCTAAAGTGATTGTAAAGTCAGCATGCATTACTGATCTATTTGGACATACATTTTCAAGCTGAAATATATTCTGTAGCAAGACAGCATAAACTTATAATTACATGTTATCACAACAACTTCAGGAATCTTTTGTCATTTTGTCTCATATTGATATAGTGGAGTAACAAAAGGGCAAAATTACTTTTTTACATTGTAGAGAACTGCTTGACATTGTCTATATGATACTAAAAAGCTGTTTTAAAATGGAACATTTAGGAACTTTTGATCTGAAAAAAGCTGAAATGCAGTGATAAATCATGTCAAAAAGAACATAGAGAACACAATAGTGGCAACTAAGTGGTTAAAAAGTTAATGTGTTGCATGATGCCTAGTGAAAAACTGAAAGACCAGCTGGTCCACTGTCCTTGTTTGATCATTTTAATGTATACTGAGGTGTAGAGTACATCTTGTAAAACTTGTACCCATGACTTATCATACTTATTATATTAAGTGTTACCAACTCTTTGTCCCCTCACTTTCTATGCTCGGTCTCTCCGCCTCTGCACTCTTTTGTTCCGTCTCTCTGTCTGCTTCAGCCTCTGCTGCTGCTGTGCTGCTGCTGCTGATGGAAGGGATTGTCTGGTTTTATTAATATGACAGGTGAGCCTGCCCAGCTGCTACCTGTGTGTGTTGTATGTATGTGTGTGAGTCAAAAGGCAGCAGCTGTCTCCTGCACGCAATGCACACATGGTCTCATATGAACCCATTTACACAAGACATAACACAGACATTATTGTAGCACACAGACTTTTATTTTTATTGCATATTTAATTGTCAATTTTAAGATGCTATTATTGTCTTCCTGTCAAAGTGGTGCAAAGCAGAAGCACTGGACAGATGCTCTGCACTCTGGAACCATATTTGAGTGTTATTACTCTCATATATTACCACTTTGTTTACTTCCTGGGCTGCAAATCACCAGTGTAATTTTCACTGCCCCTCTCAGATGGCCATAACATCCCTGTTCTTGTATATACACTTTATGATTTGACTCATATGTTGGGGTTCAATACATCCATATTGACTCAGGTAATTGAACACCAGGGACACAGGCTGTATTCATAAAAGAGGCGGAGAGACAATTCAGTGAATAGAGCGTTATTGGAACAGCGAGGAGAAGCGTCTGGCTGTTTGGTCAGCGCAGGTTTTGTGCTTCGGTTGAGGCGTCGAGCTGTATGTCTGTCATTGACTGCAGTTCAGGCGTGAAGATGGCAGCACAGAGGTCTTCCAGCTGAACAGATTGTGTTCTGAGGTGCTCCATTACCTGAGTAGACCACCTTTGTCTTAAAGCTTCATGTGGAAAATGAACACACATCAGCAAGTAACAGAGGCTGTGTGTGTTTGTGTCAAGAGCATTGCATAAGTGTCTTAAAACATTTCCTTTTGCAGGCAAAAAACACCTGATCTTCTGATTTGTTTTACATAGATAGATAGTAGTGCTGTAGTACCTAAGTCCACATTTCGATGGTTTTTGTCTTGTCTGGGACCCAAGAGCATTTTACTCAGTCTTATCTTGGTCTCAGACTGTCCAGACTCTGGATTTTCCACGTAGACCTGTTAAGACCAGCACTGATCTGCTATTCTTCAACTTCTTTATGTGATCAGGGTTTGATCATTTATTTTCAGCTGAGCTGTTCCTGATAAATCAGTTTTGTAATTTGACTCACAAAATTCACTGATCAGCTCACTGATTGTTCTGCCTCCTTGGAAATTTTCAGAGTACCTCGTGTCAGACACCTTCAGAAACTGAGACATCAGTCCATCTTATTTCTAGTCAGTAATACCCCTGAAGACTTACTTTAGGCCTCATTCACCCCATAAAAAAGTCTTATTTTCAAATATTTGAAATAAGTCTGCATTTATCAGAGGCTTTTAAATGAATACAGTGATTTTATTGTGCAAGAATTTAATTAAATGAATTTTTTTAGATTTATAAATTTTCCATATTGTGCTTTGAAAGATTTAAAGGTTCCTTGTTTGTGTCCATCAAATGTTTTTGAAAGAAAACTAAATTAAAGTCAGAATGCTTTATCTTTATCTCTTAAACCTTGGTTTTTAAAACTGATTTTTTTGGTCTGGGTCTTGACTCGGTCTGAACTCTCCAAAGTTTTCGTCTTGTCTTGGTCTTGGTGCTTTCTAGTCGTGGGAAAGTCAGTGTTGTCCTGAGTACAACGCTAGTAGATAGCGATGGCATTAGATTGCTACTACTCCTAAATGTTTGCATAAAATCACTGCAGGAGAGCTGTAAATTCTAAAAACTTCTACTCTCCTTTTAAAGCTTCTGTTGTATCATCCAGTTCACTTAGAGAAGTTAATAGATGCCCACTCTTGACAATAAAATGGCCTCCAGAACAGGAGACAGGTATATTTTATTAGCGTTATCCTTGGAGCCGACTGACTGGCTGGCTGATTGGCAAAGATAGTGTCGGCCCACTTAGTTAACAGAGTCTGGGGACAGTCGCCCCTGCATTGAACCATGACAGACAGAGGTGGCTGCTGGGTAATCCAACAGCTCTGAAACTGTGCTGTAAACTTTTTATTACTCAGGGTTAAACAAGGTGGGCAACTTTATAGATGTGTGCTTATTATTCTGTGATCTAGGAGCACTTGATGGTACAAGTTAAAAATACATGACTCATTCTGAGTCAATTTCACAAAAGCATGTTAATTCAATCCCCTCAAATGTGTTAAAATACTCTCAGAAATGTTTTGATATAATATAAATCAAGCAGGAAAAAGAAAAATCTTTGTGGGTACAAGAAAAAAGTTGAATACAGCCATATTTGTTTCTTGATAAGGTGTTTGTCAAAGAAAGAAGGTCGATTCAGCACCCCTCAAGGAGGCCATTACTCATGAACAACATTTTCCGTCCAGCAGAATATTACTTCTTTCTAGGTGTGGGCCTGTCTAAAGACAAGGTTAATACAGTGCATTGCCGCTTAGAGCACACTTTGCTCTTTTCAATTTGACTATTGTGCCAAGTGAGATCAAAAGGGCTCTTTCAACATGTCGCCTTGTTCACTGAGCTTTCATGTCTTACCTCATTACTGGAAAACTTTTCTTTGATTGAGCCGAGGTCTGAGCTGAGTTTGGTCAGACAATAGGGCTGGACGACTTTCCCCAAAACACAATGAGGAGCCAACAAAGATGTTGTCTCCAATCCCTCTCGAGAAGTTGGGCCACCATCCTTTGCTGTGGCAAACAGGCCTGTGAATTACAGTAAAATCCTTAAAAGTGAGGATTTGTAACTCCTCTGATCAGACTCAGCTCACGGCCAGCCGAGGATAAATCCCTGCAGAGAAGCAGCAGCAGAGCAGGGAATAAGATGAGCTCCTCTGGATGCATCTTTGCACATTTAAAGCTTGACAGTCCCTGAAACTTTGCTCTGTGGAATTCAAATTCAGATGTACAAAAGCTGAGTTCAGTGGGTCCATTACAAAGAGTGTTAGAATCAAAAAATTGCAAAAAAAACATACTTCAAATGAGACAAATGAAGCAGGCTTTTATGAATCTAATATTTTATTCATGCAATTTCTGTGCAGTTTTTAGTTCCAAGAAAGTTCTAACATTTCATGTCAGGGCACCAATAGTTTTCCAATCACTCCTCTGCAAAAAGCAAACAAGTCCTGAGTGAATCCTTCAGTATACACACTCCTCTCTGACTCGGAAAATTGGGTTGCAAAAGTCAGAAAACCCAGACACAAGCAGTGTTTTACTGATCCAAAGAAGAAACTTTGACCTTCTTCATTTTCAATCTTTCAATCTCTCCCCCAGACAAACACAGTTTTTTCATCCTTCAACTTCTCTTTAAATATGTCTACAATTTATTTTTAAGTCTTTCTTTCTGCATCAGTCACCCTCACTTTTACAGCTTCATTTCCTCTCCTGCTTATTTAAATTGTTTGTTTTAAAACATTTTATCATCTTTCCAGTGATAATAACAGCTTTATAGGCTCAGGTAATTGCACACTGTGAAAATAAAATGCCAGCAAGAGACAATATAAATATTTGCTTGATCGGAAAAAAGCTGTCCCTGTGACCTGGGATAAGTAGAAAATTGAAAAAGAAATAAACTGCACCTATTGTGATTTTTTCATCCTGATAATTCTTCCTTTCTTCAGAGGAGGCAGCCATAAGAGCCAAGCTTTTGTTCCTGTTATCACACACTGTTCATTTGTCCCCAAGCCGGAAAGCCATGTTAAGATAACGCCATCCTATCATCTGATTGTCTTATCAAAGTTGAGCGACACAGCAGCCTCAGTCACTGTGAACAATCAGTCAGGCTGGATGAAAAGGTTAAGTGCTCCACACACCTCCTGTTAAAGTTTTCAGGCACAAAATGTTAACAGCTAAGAAAAAAAAAAAAGAAGAAGAAAAAAAAGTCAGGACCAACACACAGGCACACATACTCTCATGCAGAATTAATTCATCTCATACCTCTGAGAACTATTTCCTCAGTCGTTTGGTTCATGTAGACCAGTTTTCCAGTCTTGTTTAATTTCTTATGGCCTCCTCTCAGCATTTCAAGTGCAAGAGTGTGCAACCCTTAAACAGCGTTTGACACCAGGGTCAGTGGAATTGCCCCACTTGAGCTAAAAGACATTTAGTTTGGTTTGGAAAGTGAAAACTGGAACACCATTAATTTGTTTGCTCTCCCACTAGTCATGACCACAGCAAATGCCATCACCTCAAAGAAGTGCTCGGCCGTCCTCACTTTTATTTGTTTGTTTCTGTGAAGGGTGTGAGAAGTCGTGGAGCCCGGCCGTGGCGGGCGCTGGACTTGTGGAGGGGGGACGTGGGGACTCTCCAGGAGGAAGGCTTTGCGGTGAGAAAGCTATATGGAGCTAGCAAACAAGTTAGCTAGCGACAGAGAGTAGAGAGGGGGGGGGTGGAGGTGGTGATGGTGTTGGGAGGGGTGGGGATTCATTTAGCCAGGCATAGCTGCTCTTGTTTGTGGTTGTCCCTGACAGCGTCGGCAACGCTGCTCCAAAGCACCTGTGTTTGCTCACTAGCTTTCCCCCAATCTGCTCGAAAAACGCTGTGAGCATGTCACATGGTGGCCAGATAGTCCGGGCACCATGGGAATACAAAAGCCGGGGCTTTTAGAACAGTTAATCATTAATGGAGGCCTCTCTTTTGTTCCCATTCAACTCCAAGCTGACAGAGGCTTTGATATTACATATGGCAGTCAGGTCAGACGCAGATATAGCCAAGTACAACGCCAGGGGAGGGCTTTCAGGTTTCTTCAAGTGGGGCCATGACAGTAAGGTTTGGTGGCTCTGCAAAGATTCCTCTTCGTAAGTGGAAGCCGTGTGCGTCTGTGGAGGAAAGAGAGAAAACAGGTCGATTGAAAATCTACTCACAGTTGTAAATTGTTCCATCACTATACAATTGTAGAGTTGCTCAGTCGAACCAAAAACTGATGTTTGGCGCCAAAATCTGAAAGAGCAAGCTTAATTATTCTGGGAATCCTTCAGCAAAAAAAGAAACAAGGCACATTCACCATCACACATTTATTCATGATTGGCAGCACTGCAACAAAACAGAACAAGTCTTTCAATAGACTGAAGGCTGCTTTACTAGCCCCACAATTAATTAACATGCCCTAATCTCAGTTTGCTCTCCATCTTGAACTGTCAATGAAAAGTCCAGGATTCATTTCACGCTTGTCAAAGTTGGCTTTAGAGCTGAGAAAAAGCAATGCATGAACTTGCCTTCACAAAAGCTGGCCCAAATTTATCTTGTGGGGTTTACACAGCTACATTCTTATAAAGCTCTAAAAGGGTCAGAGACAAACTCTTATCTGCCATTTACCTCAGGATGCCGATAGTTCTTTATTGAAAGTTAGTGGTGACCCCACTTCAACCCCCCCCAGTGCTAATAATACTGTATGGGAGTTGGAGAGGAGAGTGGGATCACAAACATTTACGGCTGAAAACGGAGCACAAGAGTGGGCAAAGAGGCCACTCAACGCAGGATGCTGGGAGCGCTGAGAGTCAATCATTAACGTGGCACTTTTAGTGATATCTGCTCTCTCACTCCGAGGAGAAGCCGAAAGATAAATGAAGGTTGTGTTTCAGAGAGTGAAGTCAGGCTCCAACTTAGGCGCTTTGGCAAACAAACCACCCTATGCAGAGGTTTTGTTTCAGACGGTTCACAAGCTGGCCAAGAGTGTTTTAAATTACTCAGGTTTTGTGTATTTGAATGCACAGTGCAGCTCTTACTGACATCTATCAAAACCTGTGTGCCTTTAAATCCTCCCAACATCAAGTTTCCTTGTATATAAATTTTGTTTTAATACTCTCTTCTTCCTTAAGAGGGATATAGAACGTACACAAAACAAAATGTTGTTCACAATATAAGTGTTTCTTTTACATGATTCAGGGTTTTTCTGAAGATAAACTTGTCATAAAAACATCTTATGTTTCTAACTTTTAACCATCTACATGATTTCTCTTCATCTTCAGTAGAGAAACCAGAAAATAAACATTTTGTTTCCTTGCCATCATGTGTGAGCGTCATTCAGCCATAAATCTTTGTCTTGCTTGTATGCAGCTTGACTTCACTGCCGTGTGTTTATTTGCTGACCCTGGTCACATATGATAAGGGCCTATTGGTGTCCCCAAACTGGAGCTTGCAATCTCTCGTCAGCGACAACACGCCCATGTTTCCACCAACACGTTTGCACTGTGCAGGTCACAATAAGAGGAAAAGAAAGAAAAAAACATAGGTGCCAATAAATCGTGTGTCTCAGCTATAGGGAAATAAATTAGGTTGGTGGGAGTCAAAGGATGGGCTTAACAAGTGTGTGCTTCAAACAAAAGTTCCTGTTTCAGGAGGGAAGGTGCATGGGTGATGGATGGCTTGGCAAACATTGCTGACATACCTGGCCAATGCCATGGGCCGGTCACAACCCAGGACTGAGAGGGACATTGTGTGAGTGTTTGACTCTGTGTGTGTGTGTGTGTGTGTGTGTGTGTGTGTGTGTGTGTCCTCTGCAACTATCCTTCCTCCCTCTGAGGCTTCCTCTCCCTCCTCTCTTCCTCTTGGGCCGTGGGGATCACTTCAGTCAGCAGAGCCCTATTTGACAGAGACTCAGCCTCCATATAAATCCCATCCTCCTATTTATTTGATGTGCAGTTCTACTAGGACGCCTTCGATCCGTCCTTAGGGAGGCCGCATCTCAAAACACTCAAATAGTCTGGGTGTGGCGATAAGCACGGGGCTGGAATTATACTCCCAAATTCCCAAATCCTCATAGAGCATTGTTGCAGAGCGTTTCAAGAGACACACGGGAAGAAAACAGGCAGATATGGACTGGTATATTTCTGCAGTATCTGTTATATATTTTTAATGCTTTGTATAATTTTTATTGCAGGTTGAGGAATTGAAAATATGCATTCAAAATGCACAAATGGAAAAGCTCTCCTCTATGAGTGCAGTGTGGGAGACGGGTCAGTGCAGTCTGCTGGATGAGTGGTGGATCTTTATGGGGAACACCCAGGAATGTTTAGTTAACTCGCCCGTCGCATTCAAGCATGTGTGTCAAAGGTGTTTACAGGGTGTTGACATTCACACATTGGCAGGAAGGTAATGGGAACGGTAAAATCATGGCTGGCTGTACGGGGTCCTGAAAGTGTGGCCCTGCTCAAAATGTTTTCAGGGAGGAAGGTGGCATTTAAAAGAAGAAGTTAGAATCACTTCTGTAATTTACTTCTGTAATTCATTCATATGTAATACATTATTAATGTTCTAATAAATAAATATTGAAATAAAAAATACTGAATGACCTCTAAATGTGTAGGTTCTCGAAACATTAAATGCTTTGAGCAGAATAAAAGATTAATGTGATCAAACATTTTTGGTTAAAACTTTTTATCATCTAGATTTTGTTCTCATCATTTTTTTTTGGATAATTCTATTTTTTTCTTTACAACAACAAATATAAATTTGATTTTTCTTTCGTCTGTAAATAATTATTACTCTTGAGCATAATCTTGAAACTTTAAATTCTTTGATGTGAATACATGCAAAATGAATTAAAGTTAAGAGCGTATTTATTATTTTGTTATTTCATGAAAATCAGAGAGAAATTGCATCAATTATTTCAATGTAAAACATTCTTATAAATCAGGGGTTTTGCATTCTTGACATTCAAAATTAAACATATTAAAATTAGTATGTTTAAATCTGTATGATGTTTTATTTTTCTTCATTTTGCCCTCCCAGAGTTTTCTCATTTTGAAAAGCAGATGTTTAATTTTTTTTATGTTGTTGTTTTAATACAAACAAACTATCACTGCTCTGATTGTAAATTTCATGATGCAAAACCACTGATAAACTAACCCAATAGTGTGGTTTAATTTCCCTTTGTGAGCAGGTTTAGCAATAAAACATAATTATCCAGTCATATATACACTCACTGTAATCAAGAGCAAACATGATACGTACATGTAAATGTTTAACTCTTCTACACAGCGCAAATGAGGGTGGAGTTTACCTTTTGGAAGATGAGTTAGTTTAGTGAAGCATTTGGATGTAATAATAAAATAGTAGTAAATATGACCAGTGATTATTAAATGTATTTTCTTTCATAAAATTTTAGCAAAAACTGAGTGGCACAGTTAGAGATGATCCTTCTTGAAACATTTATTTTTATTGTAAATCTATGTAGACTCCACAGGGCATTAGTCTGAAGTGTATCGACTTGAAAAAAAAAATTGGAAAAGACAAGATCGACACATGCCAAATGTGGACTTAATCTTTCACTCTACATTTAAATCCAAATGCCAGAAAACCTAATCACAGTCACGTTTGAGGAGGCGATCTTTTCTTCTACCGTGAGTTGCCAAAGAGGCAACCAGTGCCAGCAAGCACAAGTCAGCATGTCATTCTGTCTGTCTGTCTGCTCACACGGCCACCCACTGAGAGCTGTGGGGCATGAAGTGAGCAGCTCACATCACCTCCTGCCAGCTTTACACTGACCTGCAGGTGACAAAACACCTGACCGGTTAAAGTGTCTACATCCTACTATTACTTTAGGGTCATATCGCATCTGGAGACTGAACGACACTGCACAACACTGCAGGTATCGCTCAGACCGCCATTGTTTAAGGTAATTGGAGGGGTGTTGTAAGTTTCCTATGACTCACACAGCTCTTTTCTCCACCCATGAATGCTGAAGATTGTAGGTCATAGTGAACTTAAAAACGAAGTCCTCTCAACTCATAAATTACACGGCCACGGACAACCTTAAGCGGTGTTGAAATGCCTGGAACAGAGCTTTATTTCAGCGTTGGCGGAGCGTGAAGCTGAGAGCACCACCCCACAAGGAGCTTGGCTCACACAGGCACAAATAAGACAGCTATTTATCTTGCCATACCTGAGGTCTCACATGCTGGCAAAACACTGGTGGTGCACCAAAGGTGGATGTGAAAACAAGCACTTACTGTTTCTTGATGTCTCTCTTTGAGTTATTGCTTCCGTAAGAGGCCACAGCTTTTTTGTGATTAAGGCTCTTGTGAATAAAGTCTGGTCTTAAATTTGAAATTTTCTGCCCCAAACAAAAGGGTTTTCCTTCCTGGGACCTGCCTTGGCACAGCTAGCAGCACTTTGAAATCTGATCTGATAGATTAAGAGCTTAGCCATTAGAATAAACCATTGTGGAATCATCATGGGCTGTGTTTTCACTGTGGTGGAAAAAAACAGTTTTCTCTCGGTGTATCTGTGTGTTTCAAAGAGCAGCTGTAAACCCAGATGTCACTTTTTTCACTTGTTTCAACGTAAAAGAAAAGAGATGACAAAAACGTGCATTTCTGAGTGTTTATTTAGTTGTGACATAAGGGGAAAAAAACAGAAAGTGAATGTCTTTCCTCAAAGGTTTTTCTCCTCAACATCATATTGTGTCGAAATCATCCTCAGTCTGACCACCCAGGGGGTCCCTGACACCACAACCTTTACAGAGGGGGATGGGTGGGTGTGTGTGTTTGTGTTTAGGCAAGTGTCTGTGCACATGCATGAATATGCTCCTTCGTTCTCTGATATCCCACTACACATCTTTTTTCTTTATTATTTGCTTGTTTGTTTCATTTACTTTTGTTATTTTACCCCCAGCAGACTTCACTTCCATTTCCTGCCACACAGACAACACAACATGTATTGAGAGTGAATACACATTTGGCAGGGAACAGGTCAATGTAAATGCAAACACATACCAACAAACCAAAACAAAAGAGCACAATATGGATCCTTCTCTCAGCCAGAGCCACTACACTCGCTCTGTTTGCCCTCTCCTCTGGCTGGAGTTGCCATTAGGTCATATAATGATCGCATCTCATTTCTCCCTCAAGAGCCCTTCGAGGCTTTCTGCCTTTGGCTGGGAAAGGACATCTTTGTCAGGCGCTTGAAAAATGACTCATTAAAAAGATTTTTCTTGCGTTTCAAGTCAAACTTTTTAAAACTTTATTTCATTAGTCTAAAAGAAATAGCAGGCACTGCTTTGTAATAAATTAGCAGCACACTAAACCCCTTGGATATCGCTATCGTGCTCTGTGCTTGACTTGTGCGGCCTCCACTAAAAGAGAAGAGGGGTCAGCCGTTATCCCCCTCCTCAGCTGCCGGCTGCCTTTTATTGCAAAAGTGAGATAGATTCAACCCCTAAACGAGTACACATGCAAAGGTGAAGATCGATACACACATGATAACCCGCCCAATTAGAAAACAACATCACAGCAGTTAGAACGTGCAAAGATAAATGAGCATACAGTATGCTTTACAATGGGAATTAAAAGTATAGGGCAGCTGGGCTCTTATCTGGCTGGGGAAGAAGAAACCAGGCAACAAAGGGAGGCCTAAGACTAAGAGGCTTGATGCATGGGAAAGCCATCGGCCGGCCATTGTGGCTGCCCTTCTGCTGAGCAAATAGTCCAAACTGTTCATTCCCCATCTCCCATTCTCTCGCCGGTACATTGTTTGTGTCCTTGCATTTCATTCTGACTGGGGAAGATTGCTCTCAGGGCCAGTGAGCAAACAGTCCAGAAAAGAGCCAGCTATCTCCTGCCGTTCCCAGGAGAACTAGCATTTTTATTTCAGCTCCAAGCTGTCAAAGGATTGGAGAGTTTATGTCAGGATCCTGAATTAATTGCTTTAAGCCTTGAGGCCGATGCCGGCGTTTTTATCACCAAATGTTCGGTAAAATGTTTCCTAGCAAATTATTCAGCCCCCACCCCGACCATCGCCTCTCACTCGCCAAACATTTGGTATTGGATACATACAGGATGACTTTCTGCAACACAAATGATGTGTTTAGTTGTTGTGACAGCACAATGGTGTGAATAGTGATGGGCTATAGCACGGCTGTCAAGGATTTGGTGGAATGAAGGCAAACAGCAAACTTTTGTGTGAGCGTTTTTTCTCTCCCTCTCTCCAGGACGGTGGGCGCACGAGCCAAGCTTGGCAATAAAAAGAGTAAGCTTACAGATGCCTCAATAAACCATAGCTGTTCAGACATTTGGTGGACCGAGCTTTAAAGGCTCCAAACTGTCCTCTGAACTGCCAAAGTGTCTTCAGAACCGTCTGTCATCTTCACATCCGGCCCACACTCCTGCTTACTTAGGAAGTATACACAGTAAATCATACTTTTGGGTCTGCAGAACTCCTGGATATACATACAAACAATCATTCCAACCTACCGTCAAAGATATACTACTTAATATTTGTGATGACTTTTACCAGAGAATGCAAATATCCCTTAAAGTGACCATCACACTGTTGATACAGTAAACCACTTTTTGGCTCCTCGTTCACTTTCAAATACAGATTGTCAATCTCAGTTATGCCATTTATCCCATGCAGTTATTCTTTTTTTCACAAAGGAAACTGCTGCAAACATAATGATGTTGGCATATCCGGATGTTGTGTTTTCTTTCTCTGTTGGCTCCTGCAGGGACGAGCCAAAGACAACACAGGAAAGGGCGCTCCAGCAGCTTCAGTCTTCAGAGCTACACACCAATAACTGAACCTGGAGCCACCATCTGGACTTTGCTTTTCTTCACACAAATGCATCTGACAGCAGAGTGGACCATCATATTTGCATCAAAAAAGCATTAGCAATAATTCTCTGTGCAGCATGATACTGTGCCATTTGTATAAATAAGCTCTTTGACAAATCACCTGTCACTCAGAGAGCTCCTGTAACAATAAATCAAGGTGGTGGTCCTCAGGGCCGTGTTATGATAGGGGGGATGTTACCAAAAAATATGCATCCACTTTGCACAGTAAAGTTTTGCATATGAAGGGAAGGCTGTGGGAAATTTGCATCACTGCATACAGTACACAAAACTGTTTCCAACACTTTGACCTCAAACAAAGTTTGGTTGTAACAAGTCTGAACTCCCAGCTACTTTAACTGTAATCAAGTCTGCACATGTGTCACAGTTAAGAGGACATCTCCTCTGCCTTCCAGTAGACTCCCTGTTAGACACTTGAAGTTGAGAGTACCCCACCTTTGACTTATAAATCTGCCAGTTGTCTCATTAAAGTAAGAGGTTGTGAAGTGACAAACGTGCTGATGTTTCTGTCAGCGTCAAGCAGGCAAGGGTTAAATAGTGTGTATCAGGGGACTACTCTGCAGAAGGGGAAACATGCAGGCTTCACCCTTCAGCGTAATCTGTTCAACAACCCTGCGGACACCTCCCAGCTTTCCTCAATCCTTCGACCGAGCATCCGCCTCTCCATGATAAATAACCCAGCCATTTAAACGGGATTAAATTGGGGATTAATTTGATTCGAGTCAGGGTATGGGAATTCATTAGCAGGCTGACAGTGCCACTATACATGGGGGGAATTTAATTTGAATTCCCCCAAGGGAAGCTCTATGGGGCATTGTTGAAAAGGACGTCTTTAAGACAAGGAGGATATTGTTCCGCACTTTAGATTTGGACACTTGTAAGGTGGGGATTTATTGCTGCTGATGGGTTGTTATCAAATTGAGAGCTGAAATGCTGTTTGGTGACGCTGTCTTTAAATGGATAGGCCCTGCTGGAGGGGAGAGAGACACGTCTGTCTCGGCCCAGCAACATCCATCGAGCACAGGTCATGATAGAGAGGATGTAAATTTAGAGTTTTCTCACAGATTTCTATGGTATTAAAATGAGCACATTATTTGAATGTCAGTGATTCTCATGAATGTTGAAATGGCATCCATCGCCACCACTTTCGACAAGCTGAGTGGTGTAAAGTAAAGGCATTAAATTCAACTCAGACACAGATTATAGAAATTCACCCCTGCAGAACACCATCCTGCCATTCTCTAAATTGGACAAGTCCCATTGTAAGAGCCTATCACAGTGCACATGTCTGCATGGGAGAACATATGCAGGACAAAATATTCCGTAGTTTGTTATTCCGAGGACGGCACTGGGGGCACACGGGCTTGTTTGCCTTTGCTGGAAGAGGAGATTGGATTGGGGGTTTAAATGAATCGCTGGCGCACCACGTTTATAGGTTTCATTAACTTTTAATGAGTTGGTTGTCCTTCGCCGTGATTGGCTGGCAAGACTCTGCTTTCACTTCCTGGAACTGGAGCTGAGGGGGGAAGTGGGGAGATGATTGCAGCATGTTGGCGCCCATGTTATGGCCATGTGCTGTTGAATATGCCACATTTGGTGGAAATGGGTCAGAAAATTGGATATGTTGTGGTTCTTTTCCAAAGGAGAAGCCCCAGATATCCATCAGAACTGGCAACTGCTGAATCAGAAACCTGGAGGTGTCTGGTCTCAAGGAGAATAAAGGCACCTTGGCAGATCAATCACAGCCGAGCAGGCGTCCCTTTACCATGGCTGACTGACATATTGTTTCATGGTCACTTTGCCAACAAGGTTTGATCTTGAATTCAGGCAGGTGTGAAACCTTTGGGGAAAATCCTGCAGAATCAGAAGCTTCATGCGTGAAGACAAGCATGCACACTAATGTTCCACTCATCTCATGCAGTGCCTAACCTCATATTTGAAGCATCTTTATTCTCCATTCAGTTCAATATTTTTTCTGCCTGGTTGATCTTTTAACTTGCATGACAGGAGCTTTCTGTACACTCTCCTTGAGTAGCTAATCCTCTCCTCTAGTGTGTGACTGAGCCTCACTTCAGTACCCCTGAGAAACAAAAGGCCTCTGCCTGTCATCTACATTTTATCTCTATCACACTGACCCAATATGGAAGGATCTCCCCTTTCATATTTACAGTAACTCCATCACACTTCATTTCCAGTCAAAAACCTTGATTGGTTTCATGACGTAGGGACCAGCTCTTCTTCCGCCAGGACATGATGACAAACTGGTGTTGCAATACTTCACAATGATAAATAGTGACCATCCATCCATCCACTCCCAGGCGCATAAAAGCAGCAGGCTGGTGAGAGGCACCTCGTCCTGGCTTGAATGGGTTGTCTTTAGGTCACTGCACGTCCCACCAGCTGCTGCCTCACAGTCCTCAATGGACATTGTTAGTGGACCACTCTCTTTCTCTCTCTCTCTCTCTCTCTCTCTCTCTTGCTTTCAGGACATGAAGGAGTCATACACTGGAATGTCACACAGTTGTGTCAGGAGAGTGCGGACACATCACAGTCTGCAGCCGCATTCTCACCCTGTCCATCCAGTCATATCTGCCTCTCTCTCTTAAACACACACACAGACACAAACCTCTTCTTCCCATCACAACAGAACCTCAGGTTCACCTCCATATCAAGACTAAACAGTGTTTTCAGTTCCTTGACTGAGAAAACATTTCAAAATTTTAAAACTGAAAAGTTATATTAAATAATGGAGGAAGAAAGAAAAAGGAGGAAGTCATTTTGTCAATATGAAACATGTGGCCAAGTTCTCAAAGCATAATTTTCAAATGCTAACGAGTTAAACTTGAAGAAAAAAAATGCTAAAACATAATTTCATCATATCATTTTGTAAATGTTAAGCCTATGACAAACCCAGAGTAATATATGGAAGGAATATATGGAAGGCATCCCTCCTAATTTCCTTACTCAAAAAAATTGTCCACATAAGACATCAATAATACACTGAGTTTGCGTTTAAGGCAATGTAACGAACATGAACAAGTCTCTGTGCAGAGAAACTTTCTTTCAAAGTTAGAGTTTGGTGTCTGGGGCTCTTTGCTCTGACAGTTTTTGTAAATGTGAGCTTTTCCTCTGTTATAAAGCTGGCTGCGGTTCTGCACAAATAATGATGAATTTTATCTGAATTCCCTAGGAAATCCGTCATTCATTATTATTATTACTTTACAATTTTCTCCAGGTATATTCTTATATCATGATGAAGGTGCATGAGTCCATTTACTATTTCGTTCGTACAGACAAACAGCGCAATTTATAATGAAAACCACGACGGACAATTTTTATATTTAATTTATGATTGCAGTTATGAGAACTGTTATTTTTTTGCTCACATTTTTAATTGAAACTTTTAACACCATGATCACCCCAAAAAAGCCAATTTACCTTTGATATAAATTATACATGATGAGGTAACACTGAACTGCAATATTTCACTTATGATCAGAATAAATAGTTTGCAATATAAATGAAACAGATTTCTTTTTACACCCATGTCCTTGATTTATGATTTGGAATAAAGATTGTTAGAAGTCGCAAACTAAGTAATATTTTTCTTACACCATTTTCTTTGTAATAAATGTAATAGCCCTACGATGAATTGCGGTTCAGAGTGCGAGGAGACTCGGATAAATTCACGATGGAGCAGCAGGGTTACGCACTGAGAGACGCATGGCTTCAGGCCGGTCCGGGCCCGACCGGGCCGGGCCGCCCGCTGAGAAACCATGGGTGGCTTTGAGTTTTGACTTTGTGGTCCTTTAATATACTGAGGGACGGCAGTTAGCCCTGCTAAGATATAGGATTAGGAGTATTTCTGGTGAAAGAGGAGTTAAGTCGGGCTAGTGACGGTCCCTCCCCTGCAAAAGGCTGAGACAGAATTACAGCTTGTTGGACCGGTGTCCCGTCGTCACCATGGAGACAGATCTACTTGGGTGTTCCAGTCCGCGGGCTGCAGCGCGGGGCCCAAAGGTGCGGCAAGCGCGCTTGCACCATCTAACCCCATGAAATAACTCCACACCCGATTGATGTTCGGATATAAAGGCTGGAGAGCTGACTGATGAAGAGCTCTGTGACACATGACTGATGTAGCTGCTCGTCCCCTGGCAGCATATTTAATCTTGATTTATTTGCTTCTCTCCTTTTATTTTATTTCATTTTTAACTATACTTAATTTCCTTATTTATGCATGAAAATAACATTGTCTGCACCATACTGAAAAATCGGTTCTTAAGTCCTTTGTGTATTTATGGTCTGTGGTTGAAAGCGCAAGGCCCAGGCTCGCCTCAGCATTTACATGCACCGCTACTGGGGAAAATATCTGGCTTTGGAGGTTGGATCTAATAGGTAGCACTTGAAACACGTTGATGGCAAAAGGAAAAAAGCATGTTTTCACATTAGAAATTACCTCAGCATGAAAATAACGTCAAGATCTAACACATTCTTCCACTTAAACATAATGGGGGGGATTTTCTTGTACTTATTGTACTTTTGCGCATGCTTCATTTCTACATTTTTCTTGCTGTTCATCTTGTTCTGATGACCTATATTGTGAGTATTAGGACAATAACCAGCAGTCAGAGTAGACTGCTGCTTAGATGCGTCTCAACGCATTGTTACTTTCTGACGAGAGAAGTCTGATTTCAGGCCCAAATAAAGAGATATGCAAATACAACCACAAGAAAAATGCAGAGAAATTAGGTTAGTTGGGTAAAAAAGGATCAACAGGCTGGACCTGCCTTTATCCAGTTGCTATAACAACAGATGTGTCGGTCTGCGATGGTTTCTTCCATCCTTGTGGAAAGCCTGCGCAAAGTTAGAAAGAGATGGAGAAGGTGCAGAGAGAGAGACGTGGCCTCGGCGCACTTTTGTCCGCCAGAACAGATTGAGGTTGGCTACCTTTGAACCGACCAAGCTCCAAAAGGCCATTCTCATCTGAGCGCGCTGGAGAGGGCTTGACTCGGTTTATCCCCCCCTACAAAGAAGCGGATCAGAGCCGTGCCGGGATGCAAGTGTTTAATGTTGGCTGATGGATATTTTGGAGAGCTCTGCATCCATCTGCTTAAGATTCAGAAGAGGTCCCTTCAATTCGGACATTATAATAATAATTGTTATAATAATAATAATAATAATAATAATATTTATTATTATTATTATTATTATTATTATTATTATTATTATTATTATTATTATTATTATTATTATCTTCCAGTAATGCATTTATCTTAATTTTGCTTTTACTAATCCATATTTATAGGCTTGACATTACAACCGGTAACATTCATTTTATATAATTTTATTGCCGTATTTAATGAAAGCAGATCAGAATACGAATTTAAATCTAAAGTCATTCTTTGTTCTTCTAAAAGCAGTAGCAGTAGTAGGTGCTGCAGCAAAGCTCACAACACTGATATCCATCACCGGCTCACTGCAAAAAAAATAACACCCTCCAAAACATAATACCCATGGAGTTTCATATTCCCCAGTATATCCAGTTTCGTCTGCTTGTCTTGTATGATCAACATGTAATTTCCTAGTTAAGTAGTAATTTGATTGAGAGTCCATAACTGTTAGACGATTGTTAAAGAGATTATCAGCCTCCCTGTTTCTCCTAATCCTCTTCACTTTTTTATAAGTAACTTATAAAACTGCACCAGCAGTGCCAGATCTCATCAGTGACTTTTATTCTGTCTTTGCAGTGCAGCAGGATCTCCCTCCATCCCACAAACTCAAAGACAGAAACTCGCAGCAGCCTCCATCAGACATCCTGCAGATCCCCTCAGCTTTGCACCACCCTGTCGTGAAATCCAATACGTCTTCTTTCTCATGAATTTAGGATATCAGCCTCTGCCACCACCAACACCACAACCCCCTCCTCAAGCAATGGCCGGGGGAACATCGATCAAAACAACCTCTCCCTCCAATAAAGAATAAAGATTTTTCCAATAGCAGCGCGTTTTAGAAAAGAAAAGCTTCATACCTGTGCAAAATAGCCGGAGCATGTTGTTGGCAAGCCGCACAGGAGCCCATTGTAGAAGCTCGCCTTCTGCCTTCTGCAAAGGGCTCCAGACATCACGGCATTTATTTGAGCTCAAACTCTGTCACTGTTGACTTTAGCACAAAGCAAAGATTTCACTGCCCCGCTAGTTAAAAAAATGATTATTTTACAGAGATATCGATCAGCGTGCTATAAAAAAAATCAGCTTAGCATTATATGTCTAAAATGAATAGAACGAAATTTAATGTCTGTGTAAATTTACAGAGCTGCAGCGTCCTATTCAAAGTTTACACTTGTGCAATTTGGTTTGTGTGTGTACTCTCCCTATATGTGGGCATAGCCTCCACTCTATTGTTTACTGCCTTTGTTTATTCGCAGATCACGCTGTTTAAAGTACGATCTGTAAAGAGGGTCTGGAGAATAAACGCACACTTTAGGCCCTACGTGTTCAGA
The DNA here is from genome assembly GCA_008086565.1 of Thalassoma bifasciatum. Lineage (NCBI taxonomy): Eukaryota > Metazoa > Chordata > Actinopteri > Labriformes > Labridae > Thalassoma > Thalassoma bifasciatum. The sequence continues at coordinate 16,624 of RPOG01000543.1, read as the reverse complement.
AGGCGAAGGGGTGTCGCTCGGTTCTGAGGGGAGCAGGAACATCCCCTGGCCTTGGATTTGAGCTCAGCAGGAAAGGAGCAGGCAAAGCAGGGTGAGGTTTTTGGGGAGGGGGGGTCGATTCATTTGGACGACAACTGCTCTATCTTATCTAACAAGAGGGGAGGGTCCAACTACTTTAAAAATAGGGGGTAGACAATGGACCCCCAGATTGAGGGGAGAGAAGTTAGAGCATCACATTCAGGCGGCTCTGTTCCCAAATCAGCCCACTTTTCCACCAACTATTCTCCTGCGCTGCGGGAGGCTGTTTTATGTGACAATGACACTTAATCTTACTCACTCATCTAACTTTTGCTCTGTGTGTGTGTGTGTGTGTGTGTGTGTGTGTGTGTGTGTGTGTGTGTGTAGCCATATAGTATGTAAGGAGAGCCCAACCTTGGTGAGTTGCAGGCAGGAGTGGTGTTTGAGTGACAGTGCAATTATAATGTGTCTGTCTGAGTGTGAGTGTGTGTGTGTGTGTGGGAATTTAAATAGATTTTACGCATAATTAGGACTGGACCAAATCTTTATACACGCACAGGCTTGTAGCAGCTTTTAGAAATAAAACTGCAAAATGTGACCAAATTTGAAAGTCTTTGTATGAGGCGCAAAAAGTCAAAATTGTAATCAATACTGTTATATTTTATTTGCAGCTTCTGTGAGCGTGTCGTTTAAATTTTATCAGTCAGGCCCAGTTTCTGTCAAAAATGTCTTCCCCGCTCATCTCCAAAGTTGTGATCTTTCTCAATCCTAACATGTTAAATCGTTGCTAATTTGTCGGATAATTTTTTTCCATCAATAATATGTCAATTTGTGTTTGGGATTAATAAGCTTGTGTGTGTTTTGTTTGCATGCTCCCGCTGACAAATTGAGAGCATTGTGCACAATATTGCTGGGCAAAGCTATTAATCCCTGCTGAAAACATGCGCCTCATAATGAACAGCATGCGGGGATGGGGATCATTTTTGGATTAAAAAAAAATCTTAAAGTCATTTTTAAAATTTGTACATGCAATAATGGAGAACATTTTAATTTAAGGAATAACGTTGTGAAACTGAAACGCGATCAGTAATAATATATTTTGGGAAACTTCTCCCTGGTTGTTGGCTTATCTAGCGTGTTGCAGACACTAAATTCTGTTAGGATGGGTGGGTTTTTAATAATTTGTTGATTGCATCTAAAACGAAACAGAATTTTCTTCTTCTTTTTTTTTGTACCACAATGTCTGTGCTGAATTCATTCATGTTGGTTAAATTGTGGTCCACTCTGCTAGACAATTTGAGACGCGTGTTACCTAGAGTTGGTTAATAATAACAATAATAATAATAATAATATTAATAATAATAATAATAATGATAATAATAATGATAGTCAAACACCGTTATATTCAGAAAGCAAAACCAATAACACTTTAATATAGATTCTGTTCTTGTCACTACAAGAATACACATGTACAAGCCATAAATAGAATTACACAAATGATTGAAGAAATCCTGTGAGGCATTTAAATGCATGTAGGAATCCAGATATGCAGATGTGGAATATTTTACAGCAACTTTTTGTTGGTCTTTGGGTCCATTCCTGAAGCCGACTTCTGAACAGATCTCGTCACATTATTGTTACTTTTTATTATTATTAATATTATCAACATCCTCATAAAATAATTAGGCTACGAACAAACTCGACAACTAAAACGGTGGCAAACGTCAAAAATATCCGAAATACATATTGTACACAAACTCTATATTTTTTTTTTTTTTACAAATGTACAAATTGCAGGAGGAGAAAGTCCACAGCAGACGGAGGGGAGAGAGTTTATGAGGAGTTCATGATCGGCCGGGAATACACGCCTTGGTAGTAAGTCGTGTCGGGTATGGAGGAAGAATCCAGACCGGCTTTACCCGCCATGGAGCCCATGGAAAGTGCCCCAGCCATGGGAGAGCCATAGCCAGAGTAATGCATCACCTGTTCATAAGTCTTTAAGTCCATTTTGTGGTGCTGCTGCTCCGATGACATGAGGTTATTTATGGAGAACGGGTGGTTGAAGGAGTAATGGTGCTCCGGCTTCAGATGCGCTTCGTGCGCCAGGACCGAGTGATGCTGGGACATGAGATGCTGCCCCTGCGACACCGGGGAGGGGGCGGCGTGCTCCGGGCTCAGGGCCTGGCCCGCTTTCATATCCGACAGGGAACGTTTGTGCTCCCCGGAGGAGGAGTTGGAGTGAGGGGACTCGTTGCCGTTGCAGCTCTCGGAGCTGCTGTTGGAGGAGCCGCCGTCTCCACCTTTACGACCGGAATCCTTCATGGTCTTCTTATCGCACTTGAAGCGCTTCTGCCTCCGCAGGTAGCAGCCGTTCTCAAACATGTTCCCAGAGTCCGGGTGGAGAGTCCAAAAGGAACCTTTGCCGGGTTTGTCCGGAGACCTGGGCACTTTTAGGAAACAGTCATTGAAGGACAGAGAGTGGCGGATGGAGTTCTGCCAGCGCTGCTGGTTCTGCCGGTAAAAAGGGAAGAGGTCCATTATCCACTGGTAGATCTCGGCCAGAGTCAGCATCTTGCTGGGGGACTGCTGGATCGCCATGGTAATGAGGGAGATGTAGGAGTATGGTGGTTTGGCGTGCGTGTAGCTCCTGCGGTAGGTCTTGGGGTCTCTGGACCTGTTAATGTTGGACTGTCCATAGATGGGGCTCATGGCGTTCATGTTAGTGTAGGATGTTAGCGCGTTCATAGATGCGGGCTGTGCCGTCATGGGGCTCATGCTGGGGCTGAGCGCTGCGCTCATGGCCGTCATGCCTGCTGCGCCCATGCCGTTCATGGCTCCGGTGCCCGGTGACATGCCGGTCATGGAGGGGCTCATACCAGTGTTGACGTACGACATGTTCATGGAGTTGGCCGTCATGTTGGCGGTGGTATTCATGCCGGACATGCTCATGTAGGTGTTCATGGAGTTCATTCCCAGGCCCGTGTTCATGTTGCCAACAGTGGTGTAACACTGTCAGGAGGGAAAGAGGTGATCATCAGTGTGATGGCACAAAGTGTGACAATGGGAAATAATATCAGCTGTAAAACTGAACACAGAGAATCTAAGTTCAGAATATTAGCCTTTCAAAAACAGCATCAATTCAGACAGGATCATAATAACTTAAAAAATACGCTCGGGAGTGTGAAAGTTAAAATAATAACATCATACTCTTGAGCAAATTGGTTATAAACAATGAAGAAAAAGCTGCTCAAATGTCTATGACAGTGGATTTGGTGTCACTGTTTTGGAGATAAAATTTAGTGAAACAATCAGTTAAAAATGTATAGTGTCGGTGCTGACACTTTGTGACTGCTCTCACACTAAACGGCGGATGAAGCCCAAATATTTGAATCCATCTCCAAAAAATCAAACAGCTCAGGTGTTTGTCGAGAGGAGACAAGACGGAAAATAATGTGATTAAGCAAAGATACCTATAGATTTGTGAAATTATAATCCGAGTAAAAAGTTTCCCCCTTACATGTCAAGCAACTTTGTTAGGTTAGTGCGCTGCGTGGAGATGGGGGAGGATTTGGAGGCGCCTCAAGTCAATATTTGATCACAAAGTTAATATTATCTCAGGGCTAATATTGAGTTGTATAAAATGGGATCGGCTTTAGACAGAAAAAAATATATATTTAAGGTACCCACCTCGGGCTCTCCGTAGTAGGTGCTCCAGTCGGTGTGTTCGTGTCCTTCCATTTTAACTGCTCCGAGCATCATGGAGGACTTTTACAAAGCGTCTCCCAGCAGAGGAAAAGCCGAAAGTGTCTCTAATAGCAGTTGACTGGGGACCACTGAGTGTATGCGGGTCGTCGGTGTGTCCCTTCGTCGAGGACTGGCGCATGTGTGTCTTATGGAGGCAGCCGTGAGATGTGTCTGTCAGTGACTGGAGTTGAAATGACGCTCCGTGCTGCCTGTTAACGCTGTGATATAGCTCTGTGCGCTAGGCAAGCCTCCAATCCCTACTTCTACGCCTTGGGCCCTATTTGAATAATCTCCTCGCACCTAGGCGTGAGACTCCTCAGGCTCCCCTCCCCCCCAGCCCCAATTGTACACCTGCGCTGAGTGAAAAGAACAGTTTCTTATGAAAAGCTTCATTATAAACTCATCTTATTGTATTTTGGCTGAGTCAAAAAAGAGCCATAAAAGGAATGTTTGGCTCTTTTCCTCAGTGTGCTTTTCATTACGCACATCCTGCAAAGTGCTTATTCCACTTCAAGCTGAAATCATAAAACATTTTTACTGTGGTGCTTTTAAGGAATTCCTAGCCTCACATCATACACAGCTTTTTTTTAAACACCAAAAAACACTCATGTCACCATTTCAGAGTATGAATTAAGTCATATCTGTGCGCTTTATGTGGTATCAGAATTCAAAATCTGCTATTAATTTATAATTATTGATGACTCAGGGATATGTTTCAGGGATTTGTTCAACAAAAATTGTCACGGTATTCCGCCAACAGAAACATGATTTTAGTTTTAAACATCACTTTAAAGCAGCTGAGAATATTGCTCATGCGGCAGATGTGGGCCTGCACATGTACGGCGCACACACACTGTGAGCAACACCTGAGTTCATCAAAGTGATTTAAGTCAAATAACAAAGTCTATTTAATGGAACTGAAAGATGAAGCGTCACTTTATCTGAGCTATCAAATGATAATATCATAATTCTATTCATTTAATCTTAGTTCCTGAAAAAAATTATGAAATGCTTTTTAAATTTTCATTTCTAGTTGTGAAACAACTCGACATATTCCGGCTTTGCTTAAATTAATTGTTGTATTACTGTTTCTTAATGTGATAATTAGAATTGAATATGCCTCGCAAAGCTTTAGAGCGCCCTCTCTCGGTCGTTGAATAATTCCCTGTGTGTACTTTGCAGTGTGTTGCACATCAAGCAGTTTTTATTCTTCCGGGTGCGAAAGGTTTAAGAAAAGAAGGGATTTGAGCGCATGTTATTTCGAGTTTTTTATTATGGTTGATGCAAAACAATGAAAGCCATTTTGAACAATGGAGGTGCTATGGGAGCTTCTGAACCCCATTTTTACTGACTCACGGTTTAATTTGATTTTTAAAAAGTGCTTTATTTTTCATTTAACCAAATATGGCACATAAGCGCTCACGCAGCTTTTGCTCCCGTTATTTTTTCTTGTCAATTGCTCAATGAAATGGAGACTATTGTGTGTTATTCTGCAACGTTAGGGGGCCAGGCCGCGGGCTGCGGAGGCCCTTTAATCCCAGCAGCCTGTACAGTATTTGTATGACACAAACATCAAGGTGAGGCTGCTGTCCGGTGCCAGCCACGTGTCAGTGGTGGTACATCTATTTGACTCCATATTTACGCAAGAGCATAACTATCAGTACAGAGGGCCATTAGTAAAGGCGAGTAAACCTGTCGTGTTGACGTGGGACTAACAGAGTCTGCTTAACTTGGAAATGAGATCATGAGAAAAAAGCTGTGTGTGTTTGAGGATTGGGGATTTCAGTGCAGAGAGCTGGAGGTGGTCAAATCTGCGCTTTTCGAGCATCTCTCAGTCAACACGAGATTTTAAGACTCGATTTTTTATGATTTAAAAGAGTGGTGCAGTCATAATAGGAGAACAGTTAAATCAAAAAACAATGTACAGAGGTTGGCTTGCTTTTCAGTAGTGTTTCCTTTGGGCCCAAAGATGTAAATAAACACAAATGTATTTGTAATGCGTAAATCAAATGAAACACAACACACTTACATAAGCTTGAGAAATATTGTTGTGCACAAAAGGACACAAATATCGGCCTGAACAGCCACAGCATGTTCTCTCAAGTGTGACAAAAATAAACTGAGTCAAAATTTTTGAAAACAAACTCATCATTATCAAGACCTTGTTTTTTTGTTTGTTTTTTTTACACAAGTGTGGAAGCTCTCCTGGTGGATTTTTCAACTTATAACACATTCAGGGATTCAATGGCTTTAGAGATACATTTCATGAATATCCCAAAATTACAGACCCCATATCCCCAGTCCTCCAAAATGGTCCTTGACCTGAATGACATTCTGTTCCTGAATGAGACATGTTGCTAATTCTGAAGTTAATAATCAACCTGTCTCAGTCCTCTGACATGGGTGAAGGTCACTTTTTTGGATTTAGTCAAAAACAAGAACTCTCCCTGGGCCTAGTGCTGCTGCTCTATCACCTACATTTTAGATGTTCTTCCTTTTTAACCCTTGTGGTTGTTAAAACTTACAACATCCTTTAAGGGGCGTAGCTCCGAGTCAAATACTGTCCCAAAAACTTTTTTGTAATGAGGGGCATGTGAAATTTCTTAACTGGTAGTGCCTCTCTCTTGGTTTAAGAGGGACATGACAGTTAGTTTGACATGACAGGAAAATTTAAGAAACTCTCTTTACAGAAGTGTAATCTTGACTTTTTCTATTCATTCTTATAAACTTAATTCACAAATTGTTATTCCGTGTTTTAGGAGCAACCTTGCAAAAGCATCCAGGTTAAAAAAAAACAGCAACTACTGGGTCAATTATTATTGTAGAAAATTCAGCATTTACATGATTATCATTATTTTTTTGTGTCTGCTGTAGTACAAGATCTCTTCATCAAGCATTGTGTTGTTATAAAGATTGGATTTAATATTGTTTGAATTACTGTTTCTGTCTCCGGCACACAGCATGAACATAAACTGCACACATTTCCTAAGCTTGTAGCATCTGAGAAGTGCTTTTTGTGCTGCAGCAACTGGACCTTTATGATTAAGTCTGACATATCTCCAGAGCATTCCCCGTAATAAATAAACAAAGAAAACAAACAAACAAAAATTTAATACAATATTAGAAGGCCCATTGACTACTGAAGCTGTATTTTAGCAACTAAAATGGACTTAAATGCAAATGAGTACAAAATTTAAACTGTAACACAAGAACTATCTATTCATTTTTTATATTAGGTTTATTTATTTATGTGTGTATTTTCAAAAGACCATTCATTTAAGAATTCCCAGACTATATTGATGTTTTGAACTATTGTCAATTCATATTTCTCACCATTAGTGCGAGAGACGCAGCTTTTTCTTGCTTCTCAGTTCCTGCACAAAATAGGTTCTTGAACTGGCAAAAGAATAGTTTTGATTCTTTTTCACAAGATTCAGACAAAAAGCATCAAACAGAGCACTGTGTTCTTGTGAAGCTGATCTTTTCAGTCCACAAGCGTTTCCTATCTCACCTCATTCAGTGTTACTTGTGCCAGTTTGTCAGTCAATTAGCATTAAAGATTATTAGTGTTGCATCTCACACATTCAGGTGTCATTCTTCTACTAGTTATTGCTAAAGCAAACATTAAATGGTGAAAGTTTAAATAGTCAGTCAAAGAAGTAAAAGCTCAACAGCTGCGTGATTAAAGCTTTAACACGACACTGAGAGTATAAGCCTGGTTTTCTGCTGCAGATGCTATTAGGTGTCTGGGGGTTTTCTTAGGTGCAGGGGAAGGGGGACTGAGAACAGGGTGCTCTCTGCTCTCTGAGAGAGAAGGCGGTACTCTTGAACATTCCTTCAAACACCCAGGAGTTGTTGGCAGGAATGTGTTAACTTTAGGTTTCAGCTTTCAAAGTACAAAAGTTTTCCTGCAGAATTTAAGGATTCACTCAAGAATGCCTCTATTTGTCCTTTTTTGTGTCTCCTCTGAGTGCACAAAGTCACACTAAACGGCACAGGGCACTGGGTTAAGCATGTAATTCATCAAAATAAAATTAATAACGAGAAAGTCTTGCTCTTAGAAAGTGTTGGAAAAAAAAATGTTTGCTGCCAACTTGCCTGTGGTGACAGTAAACATTCCAGAGCCGGGCTGGAGTTTGGACTTGCCATTATCTGCCACAGCTGTGACAACGCCTGTTGGCTGCAGGTTTGTGGCTGGCCACACTGTGTTTACCTGGAAATGAATCTGAAAAGCGGCTGGACTGGGAAGGCACACAAGGCAGCTAAATAAAAACTGAGAGTGGTCACTGCAACGAGATGCCGGGTGGGAGGGAGTCCAGAGTTATTGCACTGGCCTCAGTGGGTCAGGGCGCAAACACAGGCGTAAACGCACTAAGGAAATCCTCAAATACGCACCTTTTGATATTGAGAGGAATGTTGGGGGGGATGCCATTCGATATGTTTTATGTTGACTGTATCCATGGCAGATTCAATACTCTTCTCTTGTCATGGTAAAGGAGCCAGTGTTGACTGCTGCCCTTCATTTATCAGACAAGGTGACAGTTTATCTATCGGACCACAGGAGGAGAAAGAGGACGCTGGGATCCCAAGAGATGCACTGATCAGATGACACAGAGGATGAGCAACAACTTAAGGCTTTATGGGAGCTCAGATTGTTGCAATATAAGGTCAAAAAGTGATTTAGCACACATTTCAAATGAGGCACCCTTTCTATAAGATTCATATATTTATCAAAAGTTTAAAGCCTTAACATGAATAAGAGTGCAGCATATTAAATTTTAACTTTCTGCTCTGGCAAACTTTTAAAAAAGGGTGATTTATAACTAACAGTCCCACTATTGATGAAAACAATCATTTAAATCATTATGTATTAACTGCAGGCATCATGAGATAGTATTCTACTTTAAAACTTTGGCTGTTTATGGGCTTCCTCATGAGACATCTTTCAAACAGAGTCAAATTTGTGATCATGTTTCATCTAATTTTGATTAATTAATATACCAAATTCTAATAAAGATTGTAAGACTCTCAAGGGAGCTGCAACTCTGAAAAAAACTACCTTGAACCTCTTTATTTGAAATTTGTCAACGCTCAGAATCACAAATTTGATGTTTTATGACCAACATTTCGATTTTTCTTAGAAGAATTGTTAAATCAGCAATGTGGAGATTTTAGGATGTAAAGACCCAATGAGTTATGATTTTGATCAAACGTAAAAAGAAAATAAATTAACTCATAACATGCATTTCATAAAAGGTTGGCCCTTATTCTATGTCATTTAGGAAACATTTAACCTGAAATCATGTTTACACTAATCATTTGTTACTGCTGCATTAAATGGTCTAGGTTGAAGTCAAGCAAGTAGTGCAATTTTGTGTCAATGTATCAAGTCAAAATATTGTTGTATTGATGTGTGTAGGTTTTTAATTTCTGTGGCCACAGTGCAAACTGTGTGCACATGCTAATATACTGGCTCACAAATTTCCAGTGCGCACAGACGGTGTTAAAACAGCTTCTCGGAGCCTCAAGTGCGCACTTGTTGTGAAGCTGAAAAGAAAAAGCTTGGTGGATACACTCTTTCTCAAGATAACAAGATTAACAAATAAAAATCATGCTCTCATTTTAATAATTTCTCTTTGTATCATACTGTACCAAGAAAATATGTATTTAATATATGTGATAAATAATTGGTTTTAGAAAATGAAATCATAAAAGATCTCACTCAGGTCACAGAAGTTTGCTACAAGGTGTTCAATTACTCTTTTAGATTCATCCCTGTGAGTCTGTGTACTGGGATAATTTCATGTTTTGTTGTTCTCCCTGTCATGTGTTTGTGTCTTGAAGTAAATCTGGATTTTTGGACCAAGGTAATGCTTCTTTTACAAATCGTATATTCTTATACTTATGTGTTGCGATGCTATGACACTTGGTGGTGTCTGAACTTACTAAGCAATGCGTCTGAGATGTGTATTAGAGCCAAAAGATTTAATATCACCAAATCAGCACATTGTTATTCATTAGTGGACCAACTGCAGAGTCAATACACATTTAATCACAGACTGAAGGCAATTAAAACAGGAGGGGGGCCACTAGTGCTATGTTAATTAAAGTGCTGGGCTCCCATGGGAAGCTCTGCGTCTAAATATCACTACAATCAAGCCCACGCCATAATCCACGATGAGCTATTGCCGTTCACACACGGCTGTCATGCTGTCAGATCCACGTCAAGCTGGACAAGAGGGCAAACCTGGCCTGCAAATTAAAAAGTTCTGTATCTGTAATGGTCTTTCTAATCCTCGCTGACTCCAGGGACGTGGGCACAGCTAAGATCCTTTCCATTTTAATGAAACTAATTGATCCTGTGTTTTATGTGAGTTTTGAGTCGGTTTAGTGTTGTAAAATAAGGGTAGAGTTGGTATATTGTAGCAATCTTTAATTCAAATCTTACACAATCCTGCAGGCTTTCAACTATCTCTTACAGACCTCTTCAGAAAATGCACACTCACACAGACACACATCTCAGCTCTACATCTGAGAGCGGCTTTTGCTCCATTTCCTTTTTCCATCAGTCCCTCAGTCAGTCAGTGAGTGCAGCTCGTATCTGCCCTGGTCTTATCTGTATTCCAGGCTGATGGGGAAATTCAAGTTTGGGATTACCTCTGACTGCTGACCCGAACCCATCTCAGACAACTGGCCCGGTCTTCGCTTTCATTATCCTCATGCTTCAAAGCCCCATACAACAAAATCTCACAGTCTCTTGAGCAGGCACACGTTGCCGGCATATCTGAAATCCCAGTGGCTGAATGTGCTATCCTTGTTTGGTATGCATGAGGGTAGAAATTAAAAAAAGGCTGATAGTGGAGAATGTATATCTGGTCTACAGTAGATGGGAGCCTATATCTTCTCCCTTCCACAGGGCGGTTGTCTCCTTCCTGTACGAGCTGAGGGCCCATCCATATGCAGATGGCTAATTTGTAGTGTTTACAGAGGAGCAAAGAGGGGGCTGACAGCTCATGAAGAGGGCTGAAAAGAGGCTGCCTACGTGTCACCCCAGGAGCCCGGTGGTAAAGCCTGCCCTACCAGAGCAACAACATAAGTGTCCAATCTGTGTTTACTTACCCGTGGACACTGATGGTTGAGTCCTGGCCGGGGGCCCGTAAATTGTGCCTTCTTTTTACTAGGCCTGACAGCTAACAGGTTATTGGGAACCGGGGCCCAATGACACAGCCACTCAACAGATTAGCACCTCATCAGCCTCCTGCAGCTACGAACAAATACGGCCCCTGCCTCCTTAAAGACACAAAAGAGCCGCCACCGCTAAACAGCCTCCCACCATGAGAGCCCCCACCCTCCACCAGCCACAAAACTTCCTGGTCTGGTCTTTCTCTGGGGCCACAGCTGCATCAAGGGGTTCATCCCCAGTCCCCAAGCCCACCCCGACCCCAATTGGCAAGATGTGTGTATTTCAGGTGAGCAAATATTGCCACTTGCCTGAGAGTTCAATGGCCAGTCCTTTCAGAAGAGGAGGGGGTTGTGTATTGCGCTGGGTGCATGTGGCCTCACACAGCAACGGGTGCACAGGATGGGTCAGGGGAATTCTCCAGGCACAGCTGGAGTCAGCAAATCAAACATACCTTTGTTGCTCATCTGCATTTTCCCAGACAGGGGAGCCACTTCCAGCTTTCATTTCCTCTTTCTTCGGCCTTTGCAACAAAATAACGACTTGGAGACCCTACAAGTCACCACTCAGGCAGCTTTGACCTTTTACTCCAGATCATCTTTACCCCAACTCACTCCAGACTTCCCAAATAACTGCACCAATGTGATGAGTCAAACCATTGAGAAAAAGATAAACATTTTAAGGAGGTGAAAGTTGATCTTATTGATGACTTGCTATGAAGTGGACTCATTTGTCTCCAATACGCACATGCCAAGGTATAGCCACGCTGTAAAACTTTTTTGAGCAAAATTACAGAAATTAACTTGTGAAGCTGCTGCCTGTATTTTACTGTAATTCTAAAGTGTCTTATAGTGAAAAAAGTAAATACAGTAAGTAATTGTAATTGAATTTACACTATGTTGTTGTATAAATGTAAAAATATTGTGTTTTACCGGCAGCAGTTTTACTAGCTCTCAGCTATATATTTACAGTATCTGTGCAGTGGAAATACAGGAACTTATTTGTTTTAATTTGCAATAATCTACTCAAAATACAACATCTATAAAATGTTACCAGTGGTTCTTAAGCAAATCAACTATTAGACTGTGACATACTGTCTGTGATTTTATGGTTCAATATTTTCGTACAATATCATACTGGGAGGGTTTGCTGTGAAGAGCATAGCAAAATATTGAGCAACCACAGCTGCTAGTGTTTCCAGTAAAAACAACAGGATTTTTTTTTCAGTGCTTCCAGTGCACTTCAAGATTTCATATCCACTGTGTTCCCTCTTTACTCACAGTTGCAATAACCTTCACAAAGGTAATCTGGTCACACCTTACCCCCTCCCAGCTGTTCAGCAGAGCTTCAGCTCACAATTTTACCCAGTATCCCTTTGTTAACTGCAATGGAACAATCATTACAACCATGAGTGAGGTGGAAATGTAACACAGTGGTAGACCCCTGATGGTGATCCTCAGCTGTAGACAGTTAATTACTTTAAGTAGGAGTATTTGACTGTTAGGACTGTAGGCAAATGTTAAAATTCTCAGAATCCATTGCTCATTACATTATTATATCTTAATACCAATAAACAGTATATTACTGTTGGAATTCTGCTGTAAATTTACATCAAAGTCTTACAGTCCATTATACTTGACATTTTATTTGCTCTCTGGGTCATTATGTGAAAAGAACAGACAAGAAAAAGATCAGACCTGTGAGATTATTACAAAAACTGGACTAAGATGTTTAATGAATTTTGTGGCACAAGAAGCTGAGTGTATAAGTCAGACTGTTGTGTAGGTTAAAGTTTTTCTCAGGTTTTGGACGTGCATAACACCTGCTGTAAAATGTGTGGAATCTGATTATATTTAGGTTGTATACATCCTAAGACTTTTTTTTAGGTTATTGCAATAACTTACAGTCATTCTTTCATGAACGTCTGATGTAATATCGTGACCTGTATGAGAGGGCAGGTTAAAGTCATCAAACCAATCAGTCTATTTGTTGGTCATGATTAAAGGACAGCAATGTTAGGATTAAAGGCCAGCAGCTGAATGCCATACCAACATGCTCCTCAGGTAAAGAATCCAGGGCCGGCTTAGGTAAAGGCCACAGGCCCACGGCTACAGCAAGCTGTGTATTGGGTCAGAAGGTGATGTGTCAGCACTGAGGACCACCTTGATCCCCCCTGGAAGTCAAACAGAAGTGTGGGTCGCTGTGTCCTGGGAGGCCCTCTCTGCCATCACAGTGAAATGGAACTGGCCCAGAAAGCAAACAAGATCCCTCCCCATCCCCCCCCCCCCAAGCCCAGACCAAGCTTGTCTGGGTGATGGGTTTTTCTGTTGTTCCGTTTGTTTGCTTGTTTGGTCTGGAGCCCATGGATACCCAGCATGGAGTAAAGAGGAGAAGCAGAGGAATCGAGGACATAGAGATGAGAGGAGGAGAGGTAAGGTGGCTATTGGGGGGGGGGGTTAGGATGTGAGGTGACGCACAAGACCTCCCCGCGAGGTGACGAGAGACCTGCCGAGAAGCTACCAGGCACAGCTGCTTGACAAATACACACAAACGTCAGAATCAGGGCAACAAAGACAGATCTTTGTCTCTGATCTTTCACCAGATGTTATTTCTGACGTGCTCCCTACAGTACAGGACAATAAAGAGTTCACAACAAGTGATACCTTTTGTTTTCTACACTTCACATGAGAAATAATTTTAAATATTTTAATTTCCAAATTCACATCTAGCTTTTTAAATCAAGCTCTATTCATCTTACACATCCTGTATTACAGATTTCCCACAAGGACTCTCACTGTCCTCAACGATCTGACCAGATAAACCCACAGAGAGTGACACCTTCTGGTAGAAAAGAGAAACACTTTTTCAGTCAATCTGGACAAAGTACTGTGATATTGTAGATGCATTGTCCCCATTTGACATAATATGAATGCAGTGAAGTAGATAATAAGCTCCCTTTTGCACAAAACTGAAGACAGTATTTACCCTTGGGCTTCAAAATTGTCAAAGATCCTCTTCAGAAATGTTTTTAGACACATGAAGAACTCATCTTCATGGACTTACAATTTTCTTCACACATAGGTTTTTCATGTTCATGATCAAGCAACAAAGTTAAACAGATCTTTCCAAACAGTGCTGGAAAAAGACACTGTGTGCATAAAATATTTTCCACCTCTTCTCATGAAATTATCCTGACATTGTGATTTACTCTCTTCCAAACATGTGACAGTGCAAATTAAACTACTATTAACCCTTTCAAATCATTTCACGGGAGGCAGATAACATTTATTCCATACTTAAGGGAAACACTGTATATTGATTTTGATCAATGAGAAGTTCCATTTCCTATAATTATGGGGAAAAGAAGAAGTGATAGATTTTTAAAAGTTCTTCTTTTTCAAGTGGTAGATTCATGATGAAGAGATGATCAAGGGCACACTAACCACATATAATGGATGAATGTCATAACAATAAATAAATTATGTTTTATGTATGTACTTCCTACTCTGAGTACTTTCACATTCACCCTGTCACGTCACACTCATTCATCATTCCAGCTGAAATGAACGTCTCTTGTTTTTATTGTCATCTGACTTCTCACATAATACTATGAAGTACAGGACACATGTTTGTGTGTTAATAAAAAAAGATATGAACCCTGTTTAATCTTCAAGAGGGGGATGCAGTTTAGAAACTTTTGCACCTTCCTGCTGCCAGAGGAGGGAGACATTGCACCTATTTCTCCTCTGCTATTCTTTCCTCATCTCCTGCCTTCTAGATTACTGCACCTCTTTCCACATAACTTATCTGAGAGCGACACTGATACTAAAGTATATGACAATTAATGTAGAGTCATTTGTGTTTTCTGTTGCTGATGCTGTTGATTTTGAATAGTTTATTAAATCACTCACACCCACCCACACACACATACACACACATACACACACACACACACACACACACACACACACACACACACACACACACACACACCTCAAACAGATCACATTTCCCACACAACAGACACACANAAAAAAAAAAAAAAATCACCACTTGAATTTAGGTACAAGCCTCCCATTGGATAATTACTGCATTGGGGATTATCTTTCAACAAATTATTTAACCCCAGCTGATGCAATGAGTAACTTCTCATTTCTTAAACAACCATGGAGAAAGACATCATCTGGTCATGGAAAAGATGTTAGTCTGTTTAAGAAGGGTCAAATAATTGGCATGTATCAAGCAGAGGAAACATCTAAGGAGATTATCGAAACTACTAAAATTGGGTTAAGAGCTGTCCGACGTTTCATTAGAAACTGGAGGGATGGTGGGGGGAACAACCATCGTCTTCCAGGAATAAATTTGGTCGGAAAAAATCCTCAATGATCAGTGATCACCTAAACATTTCGCCAAATCTAATCAAAGAAAAACAGCAGTAGAACTCAGGGGTATATTTCAGTGAAAGTAAAAGCATTTCCACACGCACAATGCAAAGGGAACTCAAGGGATTGGGATTGAACAACTGTAGCCTTAAGAAAACCACTTATCAGTGAGGCTAACCAGAACAAAGGCTTCAGTTTGCTAAGGAGCATAAAGATTGGACTCTTGAGTTACCAGAGTCCCAGAGTGATGGGCGCATCAGGGTAAGGAGAGAAGCAGGTTAAGTGGCGCACCCATCCATTAGTGCCCACTGCACAAGCCTGTGTGGGCAATGCTATGATCTGGGGTTGCTTATCTGAGCTTTCTGGAACAATGTTGCTGTGAATACGAGCGGTAATCAAAGCTACATGTGGTCCAACAAAATATAAGAGTATAAGAAAATAAAACACGTTTTTTATTTTTGGTCAGCCATGATTGCTAGCTGTGATCAGCAACTATCTACAGTCATTCATACAAACTTTTGGCAGAGGAAACCGGAAATATACACATCATAGATACTAGAAAATTTATGACAGCTTTTTTTTTACAGTCAGAACAATCCAAACTTTCTGTTTTCTTTATAGTTAATTGTATTTTTAAACAATAAACACTCTTTGGCTCACAGTCCAGGGATAAGAATTTTTTTTTATGGTCAAGGCTGAACACATGCTTGATTCTTGAAGGGAGTCCATGATAGCGTTTATCGAAGACAATTTCAGTATCCACAAACCCCCACATCACCACCACCCTCTTTAACTATGTCATTACTCTGTTGTGGTGAGTGACTGGCTCTGCAAACTGCTTGGTGTGGTGCAGCAATCACATCCAGCTGCTGAAAAATGGGACCTGACATGTGAAACCACTACACACACACATCACTCACACATCATGATATAAGACACAAAGCTACAGGCCAAGGCTGCATATGCGTACTTTAACTTTATATACTGTTCTGGTGCAGCATGCATGGTGGAGGAAGCTCATGTGGCCTGATGAGTCCAGGCACTGATATTTAAAATGGATTGTTGAAGTCAGAAACACAAAGAGCAATTTACTTACTTATCAAGGAGTTGGGTTTTTATTTTGTTGGTATGTACTGAAATATACAAAACACTGACACCTGCCAATCCAGCGGCAACAAAGACAGGAGAAATGACAACAGGAAACAGGAATGTACCCCCCAAAATACACCAAAAGAACAAACTACAAAAGTGAAGTACTTCAAACTCCCATGTAACCACAGTCGTGTCACACCAGGTTTTT